>JBBMKD010000170.1:37128728-37162134 GCA_037834095.1 Argya squamiceps
TTTTATTTCTTTTTCTCATTAAATTGTATTTCTGACTTGGAGCCTCTCATTTGTTTTGCTTTCAAACCATTACACTGACTTGCTCCTTTCTCCTTTATTCTCTGTTTTTTTTACTTCAGCCACTGGATCTTCCTGCCGATGTCTTTTTGATGGCTGATTTATTTATTTCCTGCAATATTCTCTAATACTGCTTTATAGTTATGACTACACCCTAGAGTGAATCTTGCTAAATTATTACTTCTTAGCAGTCATCTTTTCAGGTAATATATTAACAGTTTAACAGCCTAAGTACTTCACAACACAGAAAATATTCTGTAATTTTGCTTAGCCCAGAAATATTTTTAAAAATGAATTTGAAATACTTGTGTAACAGATTTCCTCCTACAGAAGCTTTTTATGTTGTGCATCTTCAAAGCAGCACCAGATAATTTTTAAACTTTAATGTGTTGGCTTTTGCACCATCATTTTTTTTTTCATAAGCTGTAAAAACTTTCCTCTTGCCTTTTTTTATTCTGTGAGTCATCATAGTCTATGTCTGACACTTTTAATGATAGGACTTATCATAAAATGATGAAGTTGCAACAACACTGAGCAGCTGTGGGTGCATCTGTTGAAAAAGGTGACTTGTGGCCAGATATTTAAAGAAATAAGAGAGTGTTGGTCAATAAATGTGTTTTTATCTTAAAACTATGTGAAACACCATAACTATTTCTTGTCAGTTGATACAGTCAAGAATGAGATAGCAAGACAAGATATTTTCAGAGCTAGAATTTAAAACATTTGTTGTTTGGCCACAGTAGATTAAAACTGAAAGTTTATAAACATTAAAAAAGGCAACAGAAAAACAAGGAAGGTCGACTCCATTTTCCTAGGGTTGTGAGAATAATGTATATTTCAAAACTACAAATATTATTTTGATATTTGTATTCTGTGAAAAGTTGTTGGAAAGTCAGTTTTTAAAATCAATGCCACAGTCCTCTTTTTAACATGTATATTTTAAGAAACAGTGTTATTCCTGGGACACAGTTTGTTTCAGAATGGTCTGTGATTGTTTTAAGGGAAAAATAAATAGATTTTGTAAATACAGGAATCTTTACTGTTTGATTCCTCTTACAAGATATTGTCTTATGCAGTCTTCCAGCTATCAAAGTATTGAAACAATTCCTCCTCCTCCACTTGTTGAAAACTGGCTATAATCCACATCCAGAAGAATATCCAAATCATAACCTAAAGATTCCACCTTAGTTGAACAGTAATGAATTTTTATTTGAATTGTTGTACTGTTGGTGAGTGAGTCTCTAAATGAGCCTTAGCACCAGGTTAATAGTTAATTAGGTGAATTGAATGTTCTGCAAAAGAAACAGCATTTTCTTGTAGGAAAATTATGATAAAAGAGTAGGTAAATGTAGACAATTGGAACAAATTGTAATTATCTACTGCTATGTACCTCTGTGTATAAGGGAATGATTATTTTTAATGACTTTTCTACTTTTCAGTGATTATATAGATATTATTTAGTCATGTTTCCTCATCGCATACTGCAAATTATATCCTTCCACAATGATGACATTATAATTAAGAAAAGAAGTCACATTCATATTATCCTTTGTATGTTTTGACAAAGCACAATTAAAAAACTTTCTGTGGGGAACAATAAAATAAATGAAAGAAAATGTCCTAGCAAATATTTCCCTTTTGGTATCCCCTGTTAATATTTTTATGAGTCTCTTAAGCTTATCTAAGAGATTTTTAATGCAGCAGGGTATGTTATTAGGTTTGTATTTTTTTCCACACTATCATACATTTCAGTCTTTATCACAGTGGGAACAATAAAATAACAGACCACAGTGCATTAGCATCATAAAGAAAATGTAATAAATGGCTTTACAACTGTAGTAAAAGTTGCATGAGCACCAGCAGCTGTAACAGAGATGTTGCTACAGCAGCATTTTATGACCTAATAGCACTCAGTGGGCTGATAATATTATGTGTGTGTGTGTAATGCCAGCAGTTTCCCAGGCCTAGATTTCAATTCAGATAAATAATTGAAAGCACTTTTAGACTTTTCCATAAAATGTTTAATAAGAGATCAAATCCTCCTTTCCTGTAGTGGAAAATTAAATAGTTTTTACAGGGATGCTTTACGATGAAACTCTATTATTAGGAGGAGAGGGTATTTATTTTATTCCTTTTTTTTTTTTTAATGTGGTTGTTAGAACTAAAATATGTTTGAAGGAGCTCTTGTTCGGTTTGTTTCACATTACTGGTAGTAGAGAATGATACTTGTTTTTACACTACCATTTCCTGATATTTGGAGACATGGACCATGATAATAACATTTACTGAATTACTTTGAATACGATAATAATCATGACAATGTGTCTGCATTTCTAGAATGAGAAAAAAAAATGAGAAGGGCTGGCATAAACGTGGAATTCACCTGAGGTTCTCTAAGAAAAAAAGTGGTAACTATTTCTCTATCTCCTCAGTAGAGATTAAATGCAAAATGTGTTCTGGATGTGTGAATTGAAAAGATCATCCAATGTACGGTCTGCAAATCACATTACCATTTAAAGCATAAAAAATACATAATATTCTGTCAGGTTTTGTTTTTGTTGTTTGTTTGTTTTAAGAATATTTTGGAATTGCCTAATTTTCTCTGTTTCATATGGGAATTGCTTGTTTTATAAAATGTGAAAAAGTGTGAGGTATGTATATTAAATTAACTACTATATTGAATAATTTTGTTTGGCTCAATAACGTGCTTTTTTTGTTTCACTGTTCTGAATATTTATGTAGCAAATAACATTAGATTACTTGTTTGTCAAAGTGCTTCTTGGACTTTCTTGCTTCCTTTCTGTGATCTTAAATCATCTTTCAAAATGACAAAACTGGAGCAATTTTGAAATTGTGGATATTCTGAGGTCTCACTTATTTCTCAGTTGGAAACTTGCTTTATCCTTTATATTTTGCAAAAGTTAAAAGCAGGTGGTAGAACATAAATTCTCCAAACTTTTCATTGTGTTTCATCTTCCCCAAAAGAAAAAAAATCTTATGATTTATAAGAATGAAATTTATCAGCATAAAATTAAGTCACTTTAAAACAACTTTATATTTGGATTCTGGGAAGGTTGAAAATACTGAGATGGAAGATAATGCCTCATGAAGCAGAGAGTAGAGAGAAAGAAGGAGAAGAGGGCATTTGGAGGTAAAAGAGAAGAGAGTTGAAACATACACACTGAATTCTTTTTGAAAGTATTGCTTTAATCTGTTTCTGAATTTTTATATTATGAATATTATAACAGATCATCAAGATCCTCTGAAAGGACTTCTTTATTATTTTAAATCTAAATGAATATATACAGTAATAAAAAAGGATGGAAATATAAGTTTTAAAAATTTATCTCTGTGTAATGAAAAATCCACAGAATTATTTTTGGAAGGATGTAATACAGTGTTTTGTGGGGCAAGGTAATTCCCTTGTCTTAATCAAATATAAGTAGGTAGGAGCTGATATCATCACGGGCAAGTCAGCTGAAAATTTTTTGAGTGAGATATTCAACCTTCAAATTGAGACAAAATTTAAGCTACATATTTACCTTTACTGTTTTCTCTTTTCAAAATTGTGAATCTAATTTGGTGAGATAAAAATGGATTCTATGGCAACTTGGTATTGTGTTTAATAGCAAGATTAAATGCCAAGCTGTGATTTAGTTATTTTTAATAGAAAATCATCTTCTGTTGCTGACAGGCTCTATGAACCACACTTGATGAGAAGAAAGAGCCCTAGTTAAATCCTAGTTAATCCTAGTTAAATTTTGTTTATCTTGCAAGGAGTTTCAGCTACATCTCTGCAACAGTACAAACTACAACATTTTTACGATTACCTAAAGAATCAGAGATATCTCTATAGTTCAAAGGCCTTCCAGCATTTAACTATGTCCAAGATCACTTGTTACTTACACAAAATGAAAACTAAGACAAATAACTAGCTTGCTCTGACTTTATCAGCCTCTTCTGAGACAAAATTTACCTTATGCAGTGGTTGCTTTTTAAAATAATCTATATGCTATTGGAGTGAGAGTAGCTGCAACAAATCTTTAGGTCCCCTGACTTCAGGGCAGAGGGAAGGAAGAAAATAATTAGGAGCAGGAATAATGGTTGGCATGGGAGTCAGAAAAAGAACACTTCAGTAACAGATAAAAGAAAATAGGGATGGTGCCACAAAACCATGCACAGTACCCAGAAGAATTCTGGGGCAGGGGTAACCAACCAAAGACCTGGAACTGAGGAAAACATGATAATATATAGGGTAGGTCTGAGGGTAAGGATCCAATCAGAAACTCAAACTGGGAACATAACCATATTTGTACAACAGAACTGACCAATCATAAAAACATAACCTTATATGGAACAACTTCATTATCATGCAAACTCCCATGAACCTTTACTACTTACCACAACCAAAAAGGGGTTTCCCACAGCCTTAAGTTTATAGTTACTTCAGCTTGGCCAACTCCCACAATATGTTACTCTATCGGTAAGTACAATAAAAATATTCACTTTTTCTATCAACAAGTGGGAGGTCCTGCTATGTAACAGAGGTATTAAAATGTGAAAAACTGGAACATGCAAAAGATCTCTAATAATAAGGTAATACAAACCTGTAATTTCTGTTGATTGAACTGTAAAAACTGAGCACTAAATATTCATATTTCTCCACCTAATTAAATTGGATGAACATAGGTTTCACAATTGAAACCAGGTATTTAAATTAAATTTTTGAACATTTTAATTATAATGGTTGAAAGGATTTACAAAGGATGCGGTAAGAGGTCTGTTACCCAGATGAGGGCTCTCAAGTTTTGTAGTAAAGACTATATCAAGTGTTGTAATAAAGACTATATCCTCGAAAGAAGTTTATCTTATTTTAATGGTTACCTATGTGAATATTACCAATTCAGTTTACTTACATGCCATTAAATAAATATTTTTGTGTCTTTTCGGAGAGCTAAAAGTTCTAACCTAGCCAAAGATATAAACTGAAAAACACATAATAACCTTGGAAAAACCCTACATAATTAGTAGCTTACTTGCACCCATTTTTTTCCCCCACTCCCTGGCTTATTTTCAGTCTGACCCCGAGCACAATATATGAAAGCAATGCTGTCAGGCTCTTCCCTTGTTTTAAAATAAAGTTGCTGTTAAGGTTAATTTTTTTGGGGCTGTTCACAGCATTTCATATTGTTAACCATTGCTAGCTTTATATAGGTAATTTTCTTGTAAGCATAATCTTAATGAAGCAGAAATGAATGGTCTTCTTTGAACTTCCTTTGTAAGCTATCAGATGAGTTATCTTTCTGTCCTTTGAGAACTTCTACACCATGAGCATGAAATTGACACCTGCCTTCACTTATTTCTCCTCTGAAACTTGGTTCTTTTCTTCTTTTTCAGAGTTTGACTGCAAACCAAGGTGTTCCTGTAGCAGCTCACACCTTGTGGGTTTGGAGACAGAGAAAGTAGTTGGGAAGTCTCAGAAGAGATTCTTTTAAAGCTAGTTGACTGTACGAGAGAGAATAAACAGATCCTGAGAAGATAATGAAGTGTCTGTAGAAAATAGTTTATATCCCCAAAAAAGTACTTAATACACACTTCTCTCTCTCAGTCTCGGTCTCTGTCTCTACAGAGACAAATGAAACTACAACTATCAACAAGATATGAAGGAATACATACACTCATTATTTCACTCAGTTATGCTCCAAACCCTAATTTTCCTACCAGCTGCAGATTTTGATTTACAAAGTCCTTTATGGTTACTATCTTGGTTTCCTTAGAAACCACCTTAGACTCACTCTCCATGTTTTATAAGAAAAAGGTCAAAACACCTGAGGATTTTTTGGAGCCTGGATGTGGTCTCTGAAGGTACTGTTGGCAGAGCTGTTTTGATGGACAGCCTTTACATCAGGTAATTTTTTATACTTTTTTTCTAGATGGATTCATTTTAATCATGGTTCAAGTATGCTTTGCCATAAATCTATCTCTAAATTGAGAGATTAATCTAATCAGGCTGTTCACAGAACTGATGAAGTTTAATTTGTTTGACAATGGCTGGTATATTGTATATACTTACATTGGTCCATTTGCCTGGGAGTAACTAATATATTTAGCAATTAATCTATTTCAGTTTATATCTTGATGAGTCTTTATGTTTTATTTCAGTGCTGTTGATTCTTTTCATTAAAAAAAAGATATTTGATATGGCAGGGTTCAAGTGTCAAGGCCTATAATGTTTGGCATATTTCTAAATAATCTGAAAAAAAAGAAAAGTGATCAACAGTGCCAATGCTAACAAACTGCAACATAAGACTCTGTGGAACTGCTAGTGTATTCATGACACTGAGACAATAAAATGACAGATGACATCAGGTGTCCAGAGACAAAAATGAAATCTGTGAAAATACTGTTTTGGGGAAGTGCTGTGCACTCAGGAAAGATATTTGTCAGTTTCATTTTTCTCTTCTATAACAAGATCAATTTGTTGCTGGGTGATATTTAACAAAGCAAAAGGTAGCATTTACAAGGACTGGGATAGAAAATGTTATTATGGTCAAAATATTGTGCATTTCTTTGCAAGTACTGCCCATCTTGGACCTCTAAGTGTACTGTTCCTGGAATGATAGAGCTAGAAAAGATATGGAGGGAGATGATGGAGGTGAATGAAAGATGCAGAGAGATTACATACTGTGGAGAAATATTCAGAGATCTTCAGTCTGGAAAATAAATTACTAAATGAGGGATGCTAGAAATCTACATATCATGAGAAATATAGAGAGAATGATTAGAAACAATTGTGGTTTTTTTTTTAATTTGTGAAAGAAGGGTACAAACTGAAATTATCAGACAGTGGAATCAAAGCAACATAAGGAAGTACTCCACAGTGTGCACAGATAAGCTCCAGTGATAGCCAGCTGCAAAGTGTTGCAACTCTGACATGAGACACTTCAGATGCTAAATAAACATGTGTTCAAAACACCAGTAAGGCCAAGTCGTTTAAGGAAAATCATTTAAATCATTTAATCATTAATCATCTAAAAACACAAGACGACCACATCTGTTCCAGGAAATACAGACTGGTCAAAGCAGGGAGGACATAGTGGGAAGTATCTCTGTATATTTTCATTAGGTGTCTCTATTAGTTAGCATCAAAGAAAGGATGTAGAATCTCCTGAACTTTTCATCTAAACAAAATGTCCAATCTGATTGTCATACATTCATAATGATGTTACGCTCTGTTGTGTGTGATTTTAAGGCTATTTTTTTGTTCCTTCCTTCTCTCTTTAAAAAGTAAACAATCTATGTGAAATTCCATAGCACATTTTTAAAGAGAATGGGGTAGCTTCAATTTGTTTTGTCTTGTGTGTTTTTCTTTCTTACAACAAAGATTTTGGTTTTACTCTAAAATTACATTTCCCTCTATGTTTACTATTCAGACAGATGCTAGTTTACTCTGGCAGGAAAAAAAGAGGACACATTAATGTGTCATCTATTTTGTCTAAAACCTGCTAAATTAATTGAGAGCTACCATCACTGAAGCAGAAAATACGGTTGGGTTTGAGTAATGAATGATGCCTGGCTAATGATACTAAACACCATTACAGCGAGAGACTTTTTTCTCCACATAGGCCGACTGGGGAGGGGGAGTTGGAGTTGGCAGGAGGATGCAAGTCTAAGTGAGAAGAATGTGTTATTCACTGCAGTGAACAAACACAGAAATTTGAGAAAGAATTTAGAAAGCAAGAGAATCAAAGGAGGTCAGAGGTGGAAAATAAAGAAGAACAAAACTAGGTGAAAATTGAGGATTTGACACAAATCTTTGGCATTCTAAAAAACAGCATTATGCCAGCTATGTTTTCTGTCTCTCAATTTTCATGCATTTAAGATGTCTGTTGACCACAGGATCCTGATCAAAATCCCAGTCTACAGAGTGGGACAACATCAGAAAGTCAATGCTAAGCATCCTTTTTTTTTCCTTATCATTCACTGGATTTTGAATGCATATAGTTTTCACTGAAAGATTTGGAATAAATGTAAAAAACAGGAATGACTTTTTCAAGCCATTGAAAAATTACTTTTTTACCTACAGTAGGTGTTTCAATTGGACAAAATTATTCTTTGCTGTGATGAGATACAACTGTTTTCAGCTGTTCTGTGTGGTGTGACCAAGATGACAAAAATGAAGTATTCTAGTTTGCATAACTTCTGCACACCATCCTTTCAATTTTTAAACTTTTAAGTCACTCATTTCAATGCTTTTCTGAATCTAAAAGAAAGTCTGATGAAAATATCAACTGCATGTTTGACAAATTAACTCCCTTTATGACATCATTTTTCTTCTTTTTTTTCCCTGAAGAGTCTTATGTCTTTAAAAGCAGACTTGAATTGCCATCCAGAACAAAGTGATCTAGAAGCTGATGTGAAATAAAAAAGAGTTTTCTTCCTAATTAGTGTCAGAAAAATGACCCAAACTTTAAAAAGTAGTGTCTGCTACTGTATTCTTCCTGACTTCCTCCTCCCAAGGAGGCACTGAAAACTCTGCTTTTATCATGTAGGACCAATATTGTTTCCAGTACCTTGTGCACATAATGAGTTAGCACCAGAGACATCTTTCATTTCAAACCTGATGCAGTCACAGCATAGAAATAGTTGAATACTTGCTCCCTCTTTGGCTTAAAATTAGGTGGTTATTTTTCAGTCTCATTAGTTAGCTTAGCTCTACAGAGACTGACAAGACTGCAAAATGCTATTTGGGTGACTGTACTGAGCTGACCTTGCTCTCACTCGTGTGTAGCGCTGCATGTTCTGCAGAAAGAATGGTCTTTCACACTGCAGCAGAGAGAGCCTCACAGGACTTGTTCCCTGTGATCTTCTCATTAACTTGTCTGTACATTTGGGTGCAAGATGGAAATTGTGGAATGGGACAGGTAGACTGCAGATTTGTTAAGACACCAGTCCATGACTTGTGTTGATTTGATTTAAATCCTGTTCACACTAACGGGATAGGTAGCTGCAGCACCATTACATTAAATTTATAACTCACGTTATATTTGTGCATAGGACCTGACTAAATATACTACTAGTTCTTTTTAGCTTCTGAGTGTTCTTGCTTTGAGTTAGCTAAATATTTTAAATATTGAAAACATTAAATAATGTAAATTATTGTTTTAATATTAGAGATGTTTCTTCTCCCTTACATGGATTTTACTCTAGAATTATTAATGAAACCACAATAGAAATTACTTTTATTTTATATCTGTAAAGAAAAATGAGATTAAGGCAACTACCACAATTTTGACTGGCATAAGGTCTAAGTTCTTGACCCGCACTTCACATACTTTTCCTCTCTTATCTATAGAATAAAAAAGACTGTGTAAGTGCCTAATAACCAATATACTACTTTATAAATCTACTAGAAAGCAAATAAAAGGAATGCACATTTGGCATTTTGTTGAAGTGAACAGCACCAATGTGAAAATTATGTAAAGTTTGGGAACTATTAGGCTCATACATAAGGATTGATAGGAATTTAACTACCCAAAAGAAGTGAAACATGAGTTAACATAACCTACCTTGATTTTCCAGGGTAATGAATCTAATTATTTTTTCCTGTGGATATTTTTACTTTAGGACAACATTCCAGCTTTTTTTCCTTTCTCTTACTAGACAGTATCACAAAAATTTTAGGTATGCTTTTGTCTCATAATACCTTACTAATTTCATTCAGCACCAGAGAATGGGAAAGCATCGTTGTGTATTTCTCACTTTAGTTGTTCATGTTTTGTGAACAGGACAGGAGGTGTTGAAAAACACTGTTATGACACTGAGTTATCATTCAAAACAGGTGTGTATTATTGTCTTGGGAAAGCAGTTTTGGATGACAGGATGTCTGTTCTCTTTAAGTCCAAAATTAAGCTGCTGTCAAAAAGTTAATAAAACCCACAAGAATTTCTGAAGCACAATTGTTTATGCTTTGTAAAGTCCTTCATATACCAAATGCTCACTGAGATCAAATGAAAGCACCTGCAACTCACTGAACAAAGTTTACATTTTTACTTCACATATTTCTTGTTTGGTTTCAGTTTTATCCTAATTAAAATGTGGGCCAATATCCATGAGTATGGGCTAGAGGAGCAGTGATGCAGAGCGATGAGCTGGAGGCCACTGATGTGTGGCATGAAGCTGAGGGCACCAATGTGTGACATAAGTAAGACAGTTTTATGGAGTAGCCTAGAGAGGCTCCAGGGAGAAATGATATGCTAGAAAATGCTACTGAAGTCCTGTAGTCTGAAAATTATTAGAGGAAGACAGATGGATGGGATGACCGATAAAGGACAGAAATCTGTAAAATGGCTGATTTGAGAGAACTGGTAGGCAAAGTGTATCAGAAAAAAAAAAAAGAAATAAAAACATGGAAGCCCAGTGGAACAACAGTGGAACAAAAGGCAAGTGCTAGGAATCACTGAAGTATGGAACAAGCAAGTTTTCCAAAAGCTTGATTAGCAGAGCACAGTCATTCCTTTGACTGAGAGGGTCAGCCAAAGCAAACTTTGCAACTTAAATAACATTCACGGTAGCCAAGAGGTCGCAGTACATGTCCGTTATCAGGTCAGAAATGATAGAGCATAGAGAAAGAACTGCACCCTTATTTGTATTACAGGCAGCTGTAGTGTGCTCAGCCATGGTTCTCCCCGTGGTGCAAGTGGCATACCTCACTCTGTTGCGCACAAGTGAAGGTGAACCGGGTGTCCTGAGAAAGCGCTTGGTGGCAGTGCAGGGAGGCTCTGTCTGGGCAGATCTGTGTTGTGCGGCGGTGCCCTGCCCTTCTGGAGGTCATGGTGCCGCTGCAGAGCACACTGTGCCAAGTACCCTTCTGCATTCCGCTCAGCGTCCCTGCCAAGAAACTGAATAAATTAGCCCATAAGGAGCTGCATGCTGCTGCAGCTACTCTGCAGTGAGTGCCTGAACCATTTCATTTGCATGTAGCTTCTCTTACATGTAGTTCAGGTATGGCTACCTTACACTGAAAACTATTGCATACATTTACTTCTAAAAGAATAATATTGGCATTTTAGTTACATCCTGTATATTTTTTTTTTTTGTGTCAGCCAAAACTCTATTCGGAATTCAGAAAACTGATAATAAGTTAATATTCATTCTAGCATATTGGTACAGGCAGATTCTTGACTAACTGCATGAGCTTTTTCTATTATCCTACCAATTTTTCTATGCTTGTCACATTATTAGAGTTTATGCTTGAAATTAGATTGTTATGCCTAAGGAAAATAGTCCTCTGTCTTTTTAAGGTATTTATCAGTTTTGAGGATGTTTACCTGATGCTAATTTTTAAATTCTGTAATGTCAGAAAATAATAATGGGAATAAAACCCCACAAAACCCAGACTAAATAATGGTAAAAATAATTTGGACATATACTCTAAATGAGTGTTTTTCTCTCATTTCCTGATTCTGTTCTCATAACCACATCCATTAAAATATTTTATAAAATTTACTTCATGTCAAATTTTAAATTTTGGCTTTGGATTATGGTATATATTAAAAATTTCTAGTTATGCACATAAAAATTCTAAAAGCCAAAGGTTTTTTGTTTGCAAAAGAATGAATCAAAGTTTGTGAGGAGCTTACTATTTCATGTTATATATGACTTCTCTTTCCCTCTAATGTGCATATGCATGTTTCCTTTAATACTTGTATTTATGGTATGTTGGGAAATAAACCAGAGACCAGAGCTTTTCCTTGATTAACAGTATTCTGGAAAGGGCTTTGAGAGAGGCTGAAATTGAATTAGGATCCAAACTTATAATTCAATGCTATGATAATCTATAAAATAAGAAACACTATTAAATCAACAGGAAATGAAAAAGCTGCAGTTAGCCAAGCAGCCATCACTCAGCACAGAAGCTAAGTGATCCTTGAACCGGATGAATCAATCCAGACTGCCAAGGTCAATGGTTGCCATACTCGAGGAAATATGAACACATGTAGTAGGAGCCTTGCAATAAAATGAGCCATGCTGCCATCTTTTGTTAATAGCAGCTTTATCTGATTAAAGGGCTGAAGGCAGCCCTTGTATCAGCAAATTTGCACTAGCATTTGGAGCAAATTGACTGACAAGAGATGATCCAAGGAAGAGTTATGAAGTAGCAATGCTGCAGTACAGTCATACACTATTAAGCTGAGCAGAGGTATTGCAGACAGCAGATTTTAGTGTCTCCCTACAGCTGAAAGGGGTTTGAATAGCTGTGTTTAGAATAAAAGCATTTTGGCTGCTACTTTATTTTCTGATGAGTAAGGCACAAAGCTGAGAAACAAAAACATGAACGTGGACTTTAAAATACTTTTCCAGCAGCACCTGAATAGAAATATTATTCTTTTCACTCTAGTGCATTATCTCTCATAACTTATAGCCTCTTTTGCCTTTCAGCCTCAATCGGTTCTGTCACTCTCACATCTATTTCACAAAATAGGATTTGCATAATGAACAATTTTGCAGAGATTCAAAACATAAATTAGTTTTTTCTGACACTGCAGTGAAAAAAATTTGAAAAGATTTAATCTTTGCGACTGTCAGAGTCAGCAGGGGTGAAAGTTAAGTTGTGTAGAAAGCATAGCAATCATACTTTTCATTAGGACCTGCATATTTTCTCATTGATCATTCTCAGTGCATCATGCAGATGGAAGACCAATCTCAAACATGACCCTTTATAATAATTCCCTTACATGAGCATAATAATTCACTGCCTTTTGAGTTACAGTATAAGATCTTAAAACTGACTTCATTCATTTCTGTAGTCAAAGAAACTTAGTTATTGAAACACCTAGTAGTGATAATAAGCACAGACAGGAATTACATTAGTGCCTTTAGCCATTAAGAACTCTCCTTGACTGAAATTTTGGATTCCGGCATGGTTAGGTGAAAGAGGATGGAGGAGAGACTGCTTTAAGGATAGTGATAAGGAAATGCACGGTTTTCTGTTATTCAGAGAAGCAGATGAAATAGAAGTTGTTCTACCCTGAATGCCAGCACCTGCTGTTGGTAAATACAAAAGCACTTGCAGCACACTTCTGAGTGCTTTTTCAGAAGCGTTCTCATACATGAATGTATGCATCTCTGAAGGCTGGGACAAGGAGGCAAGACTTGCAAGAGACACCAGGGAGTGAGTGAAGATTGTAGTGTGGTTCTGAGAAGAGGGAGAACTTTTGATCTTAATGCTGAATAAAAGGGGTTTGAAGTTTTTGAAGAAAAATTCCTCTCCTATTGGATTCCTTTTATAATTAAGAAACTGTTTCAGGTTCTCTGCAAGTAAATAGGAACATGAAACAAATATAGTGAATATTATTTTTCCATTTGCAAAGATACAGCTTGCAAGGCTTAGAACTTCAGACAATAGGTGAAAAGGGATATGTTAATTGAGGAACTTTACATCGATGAGCACCCATGAGCAAGTTCTTCTAACAAAACCAACACATTGTGCAACAGTAATATCTTTTTTGAAGGATTTATAATGATCCTAAACATAATGAGACCTGTGGTCCAGAGAAGCTTGTACAGCCTCTGAAATACTGCTTTATAAAATAGGGTAATACTGCTTTACAGGCAGGGTAAACAGACCCATGAGACTCAGTTGCCAGCACCAGGTAGGTAGTAGGTTAGCCTTGCTGTACTAAGTTAGATGATTTGCCTGTCTGGCTAGTAGGCATATTGGGCAGCCTTTCAAATGGAAACTCATGGCTGCATGTGCAAAAAAATGGGCAAATCTGGTGGGTGTTTTCCAGGTTTCTTTTGAGATAATTAGAAACATGTAAGCTTTAGATGCCATGAGGGATTAAACACTACCTATCAGCAATGACTGAGAGAATCTGGGAAATCACTTATCCCAGGAATAAAATTTGTCTCAGCCAGATTTTTTACCAGTCCTAAATAAGACAAGGAGCAAAGCTGTATTTCAACCAAGGGTGAAACTACATTATAACTAGAACCAAACATTAATTTACTTTCCCTGACCAGTAATATAAATGAAGACATGATACATGTACCCTGGATGGGGCTGCAGCAGGATAGCAGTTTGTTAGCCTGTCGGGTTGGTGGTGACTGTCAATGCCAGTGCACAGATGCTCTGTGTCACCTGTGTAAGCCAAGTGACTGCAGTGAAGGCATGCTCAGAATGCATTTTCCAAATGCTTTAGCCTATGTTGAGATTAGGAGGCCTTGGTGAAAAAAGCTATGTCTCCTTACCCCTTATAAGAACAGAAAAGTGGTTCCTAAGGTAGCATTTTAGCTGCGTTAATAGCTTTGACAGAGGGTGTTTCTTATGTTTCTTGGACTGAAATCTTTCTACCTGTTCAGAGATTTCTGGGCAAAATAAATTACTGTGTATCCCTTTAACTACCCAGGCTCTTTATGCTTTAAGATCTTTCTCTAACCTGTGGTTTTCAGTGAGGCACTTTTAAATATTTCTTCAGACTAATACTGGTGCAGCTGCTTTGGATCTATAGGACTTCTTAACAACATGCAGATGGTTCTCAGAATAATTAACATATCTGTGTTGCCTCTGTAGCTCAAGTAGCAGGCAGCAGCATTTGCTGAGAATATTGGCTCCAAAGGTTGGTGGTGGCCTTTTTTGGGGCAGTTTTCTTTGTAACGAGAATGGAAAAATGATCAAAATCAACCTCCTGTCTTCACATTTATCATTGAATACATATTTGATAGTGGTGGCTTTCTTTATTATTGTCAGAGAATTGTCTTTACCTTTTATCTGAAAATGTGTAGCTAAGGACCCATGTTTCTGCTTCAGTGAAAACCTTCACATTTTATCTATTTCACCACCAACATAAAGAGATTACCTTTTGAAGATTTTGTCAACAAGGAGCTAACTAACTCAGTCAGTTACCTTCATATCTCTGATAGTCCTGGAGTGTCTGTCAGCCCACCTGTCAAGCCCTGGTAGCCAGCAAACAACACAAGTTTTAGACATAGCTTTTCTACAATGAGTTACTTGAGAAAACATTATCTTAACTGATATCTTGCATAAAAGGACGAAGAAAATGCAGCAAAAGAGAAAAAGGTGCTGAATTAACCACAAAAAGTCCCCAAAACAGGCAATATACATCACACAGGGAATTTTGTTTAGCATCATAGACACTAAACAAGGTGTTGTTAGGTAAATTGAACTAGATTTATCAAGAAATTATTTCCATTGTGCACACTTAATATTTTTCTCTTGCTAACAATTTCGAAACTGAAATATTCATTGTATATGCAACAAAGTGGTATATTTGTGATGCTAGTCAAGCTCTTCTCCCATCTTTCTGCCAATATCTTGAGGTTTTTGCACATCCTTAGTTCTTAAAAACAATGTGAAAGTGTAAGAAAAATATTTACATATTAAATTTATGGATTGTGCTTAAAATTGTGGTTTGTTCCAAATAGTCTTATCATAAAGTTCTTTGAAAGTGATCAGCACTGAGAGATTTTAGGGGCAATGATTGAAAATTTAAACAAAGAAGGAAATGTAATGCTGGAAAAACAATTGTGGAGAGGATAGAAGTCACTGTGACCTTGATTGAAAAGTGAAATTTGTAGGCCGTAGATGTTTCATGTGAAAGAAGACCCAGTTACCACTTTAAAAATGCACAAATCTTCCCTGTCCCTTGGAAAGAAGTGAGCCAGTCTACCGACTATTTTCTGTTATTTAAATAAATGTCAGATATATATATTATATCCAAGTAAAAAAATCTGTCTGTAGGCAGAAGAAAATTTTTTCACCATGAAAAAATGAATATGTTTGATTATGGATGGGTATGGTTAATTAATGTAGCTACACAGTCCAAAGCAGTAGTATTTTAAGTACTTTAATAAAAAGTCTGAAATTTGAAATACTACACAAAGTTGTTTTGAATGGAAATACCTTTACACCATTTTTAACTGCTGATGTTGAAGATAAAGTTATTAAAATGACATGTAAGTGATAATTAATCATAACAGACCAACATAACACATTGGAGTTCTTTATGCTCTCCTGGAAGATATATATGTTCATCATTGCTCTTTTTATTAATAGAAACAGGAACAAAAATAGAAAGCTATGCCAACAATTTTTTTTGAACACAGGCCAAGAAAATTTAAAATTACCCTAGAGAAAACAAGGCTGAACACAAATAAAATAGTTAAGCATGCTCATTACTGATGTAGGGCCCATAATTAAGCTTATGTATATCTGACTTAAGGCTTGTAGTTAAGCATACCCATAGCTGGCTTTTGTGTCAGTGGAAATGGGATCAGACTCTTAGAATACATTAATGGTTCTGTCCCACCAGCCTGCTCAAGGGCTGGCTCCTAATTTAAAATTACCTGTTTTTTAAAGAGAGGTGGAGCTGTCTTCAGCCCTACTTACCTGTATGGACAGGGTTGTGAGAAAGCTCTTCTGTGCATGACTGGGGATTGCTGGGCTGGCACAGACCCCACTGCAGGACAGCCCAGGTGCAGGAGGTGACATCCTCACTTCTCTCTGCATCTCCCTCCCACCAGTCTCAGGATTCTCATGCCCCTTCAGACAAAACCTGGAAACCTGAAGTAAATCACAGATTCAGGCATGAATCTGATCCCCAAAACAATCTTCTAAGACCAAAACTTTCCAAAGAAACTGGCCAAGAGAGCTACATAGATGGTCTAATTCCTCAAAAGACTGAAGAATTCAACTTTCGAGTGTTTGGCTGAATACCGAAACTGCTTGAAAATGGGCTGTACACTATTTGGGTATCAACATTACTGACTCACATCTCAGTTTCACAAAGGTTTCTTTTCAAATATCTGGCACTTGGATGCCCACAGCTATCAGAGCAGTGAGCGTTCTGTAAACATAGTTACAAAAAAGCTACCAATTGTATATCAGTCAGTATCCTCCTGTATCCTCAGTTCTTCTACTTTTCATCTATATGACACTTTATAATCACATTTTTATATTAATTTTTATAGCTATTTTAATGAATATAGAAAAGAAACTCCCATAACTGTCACTACTTTTGTCCTATACATAGAATAATAGTTATTCATCTAGTAAAAAAGCACTGCCATATTTGAAAGAACCCTCCTGAGCATATTTGTGCCAAATATTTACTTCTTAAAAATGCAAATGTGTCATCCATGCTGTATAGTCTTGTAACTTTACAGCCTGTTTCAATTTGTATATATCCCCACTGATCACTCCTGCTACATCTGTGTTAGTGAAATAATATAATAAAAAATATTATCCAAAGTATTCATCTGGTCTCCTTTGCTCCTTTCCTCTTCAGCAGGACTGATAGCTCTAACCAGTAAATTCAAATGGACATTTTGTGGCTTATTGCTGTGAGAACAGGGAATCTATTGAAAATACTCCAAAGTGTTTAACATGTGTTTTGCAATTAAGATTCAATCACTGGAGGAGTATACAAGGAGAAGGGATTTATAGAATGTTAGAGGAATTATTAGATGGAATTGTATTGTGAAACTTCGCCTTTTCAGATGCGTTAAAGCATTAGGTGATTTTCTCTGATATTTGACAGAGTGACTTTTATATTGCATCTTTTGTGAAATGCCAAATCCCATTCTCCATGGCTATGCACAGAATCTTCAAATATTCTTGAGGGTAAGACATTTCTTGGTGTGAGAAATAAGTGTAAATTCTGCAGTGCAAGTGTTAACAGATAGGATCACCCAGGTATGCACTGAGGAAGGCCTTTTCATCACCACACACCAAACTTGTCTTTCTGCTTTATATCCTCAGGGTAAATGTGAAATCTTGCTCTTTTCCTCCTCCACCCTTTTTCCGGAGGGTACTACTTTGAAGCAGCAGAGTGAAAATAGGCCTTATCTTAGAGGGGAGAAAAATTGTATTGACTTTGAAAATGGAGAGAAGCATAGTCCAGAGGAGCAAACAGCAGACTTGAGAAAATTGCAAATGCTTTCTCCCCTAATGCATATACTGATACAAAGCAATCAAACAAAAATGAGATTGTGCAGCTAATAAAATCAATCAGGCCAGGCTGGCTACAGCCATTTCCAGATGGCCATGGAGAGTTCCTTATCACTTCAGAATGGTTATTGACGAATATGTACCAACACTTGATCTCTCTTGGGAAGCTATTTAATTTATCTCCAAATCATCTGTGTAACTCCCGGGTGGCTGTTTATCTTGTATCAGTATGTTTTTCCAGTCGTTAAAGGATTCCTTCCTTGTTTGCCTAGATTGTCCTGTATTTCCTCTTTCTTTGCAGATTGTTTATCTCCAGTTTTCTCACTCTAGGGGAGTATGTGCATAATTTGTTTGTCAATAATAAATAATGAACACATTTTATTATGTGTTACTAACATTTTGGTGTAGAACAGAAAAAAAACCTTATAAAGCTGCAAATTCACTGAAAGTGTATAAATACCGGTGTGGACCTGGCATATATATTTTTATTTTCCTTTTCTTTTTTCATCTTGTACATCAGTATTTATGTTTTTCTCTTTCTTTAGTTATAAGTAAATAGCATATATATAGAGAGACAGAATGTGTGTGTGTGCACGTGTGTGCGTGTGTGTGTGTGTGTGTGTATAGACATACATAGTTCAGTACATAAATTGCGTGTTGGATATGTTTGAGCTTTTTCTGGTTAGAGACAAGACATATCTGGTCATTTCACAAAATCAAGGAATGGCTAAAAACAGACACATCAGACACCAGTCATTTGATATACTCTAACATTTTACTGTGTGTGTCCCCGACTCTCAGCCTGAAAAAAAAATCTTAGTCCTCTATTCATAGGTGCACTGAATACCTTCTGATTTCTTCCTTTTAAAATCTCTCTTCAGTGATGACTTGAACTTACCTATCTGTCTCTATTAAGTGTCTTAGGGGATCAACCCCTTTTGTTCACTTACTTTTGTTCACTTATGACAGTGCCTTACTTTCACCTATGATTTCCTTGAGGTAGCTGTACAGTTTAAACTGTAACCCTGTGAGTAAGTTGGAGCTCTCTTTTGGCCCAGGTCCTGTCACACAAACAGATTGAACAGGAGTGTACCGGGGCTTCTTCAGGTCAGTCAGGGAACAGTGCAGCAAAATTTATAACAGAGGCGAGACTGATAAATTGTCAAACATAAGCAAAGATACCAGAAACTGTCCCATGGGGTTTAGCATGAAGGCTGGAATGGTGCAAAATACTAGCGTCATCAATTCTGTGATTCTGTATTAGGGACAGGAGAATCCTTCTGAAAACATGCCAAGCACTTTCTTTTGATGTCTTACTCTTTGACTCTCCAGTTGCTTTGTAGGTTAAAAATTTCTTTCTGATTTATGATATATGTATGCACAGGATTTTTGTCTCCATTTGTCCTTGTTTCAGCACTGTCCTTGTCTTTAATGTTAGTGCTTGACGTTTTCTCTTCTTGATGCACAAAGACAAATCAGTCTTCTCCCTTTTGTTGTACATTTTGGGCTGCTGGACAAACCCAGTCTCCTAGCGTGCCTTAGTAAGACAGGCCATACAGTGCCTTAATCATTCTTATGTGTCTGTACCAATTCCAATCTGAATCCCTCTTTTGTGGTAATGGCTCTGCACAGTGTTCACTGAACTCTTACTGGCTTTCTGCACAATAGGCTGAAGATTTCCTAGGCTTACTTGAAAACAGCTTGATGGCTGCATTTTAAACTTTCACTGTTCACAGGCACTGCATTGATGAATTATACACATAATGAGATCAAAACAAGGACCAATTTATTTTATTCAGTCATCACAGTCCATTATCTCCAGGCTCATTGCAGAAATCAACATTATTTTATTCTCCCAGTGTGAGGCCTTGCATTCTGAGTCCTTCTGTACTATTCTATTCTCATATTCTGTACTTTTCACCCCATTTTTATTTCAGCTTTAAGGTGATGCTTATGTTCTGTCTGTACAGTCTATCCTCTGTTCATAATACCTCTCTGCTTCATTCTGTCAACAGATTTTGTTAGGACACATCTATAATTTTCAGGAAAAATGTCTCCCAAGCCTGTAATTTCAGTAGGGTCTTTCAGATTACTTCCTTACATATTTTGCCTCACCTCTGAATAGAAATTCATTGCTTGTCAATAACCTGTCTAGCAGAAAATAGTAGCTCTACTCAAAGGGAACATTGCATTGAAGGGCTGCCTTAATGACACACCACAGGCAATTATAACCCAAGTCTTCCATAACAGGTTTGATTGGGAACCTCCTTAGGACCAAGTTAGATGGCAGGTATTTGCTTCATCCAGCAGTTACCTTCCAAGTCATTCCTTACATGAGTCAGTGCCAACATGGCAGCTTGGTCTGGCTGGTTTGAAACACCTCTCAAAGGGACAGCTCTCCATGCTATGCCAACAACCATTCCCTCATGTTACCTCAGCATTTAAACCAGCAGCTAGGGTACATTTGTGTAGGGGGAGAAGTAAGATCTGATTCAGTCATTGCCTTCTGTCCCATGGAAAGTTCTGGCTGGGATATTGCCTCTCCATGTCTCACACTTATCTGAGATACTGCTTGTGTTTCTCCATATCAATGTCAAAGAGTGGAAAAACAGTTATTTTGGATAAACTCTTTATTTTGGATCACAACACTTCGATGATCTCAGGTAGACTTTCAACTGAAATAAAATCATTTAACTTTATGCATCAGAGACAGTGTAATAACAACACTCCTGTGCATGGGCGGAAGTAGGAAAAAGTAAACTGTCACATATTCTATAATTTTAATCTTCACTCTTTGTGCAGTCATAGAGCATAGAAGTATATTTCGGTTGGTTGTTCCACGTCTGAATCCTCTAGAGTGCCTAGAGTTCTGGGCTGGGCAGAAGCCTGGATTAGTTGTGTATGGATGTTGTAATGACTGATAACCAAAGAATGACATAAAGAGGCTGCGGTAAAAGATTTTTAAAGTAGAACTGTATGTCCAAATTCTGTTCTTCTGTTAGAGAAGGATTATATTCAGTGAAAGATCCCCTGGGCAGGTGCTGGCACATGCCTCCTCATGGCATGTGATACAGAAAAGCTAAGCTCATTAATTAATTTTCATTCCTTTGAAGTCTTTCTAAACCAGGACCACTTATGGCTGCAAGAGGAACAGGGTAATGGGGTTGGCTGCCTTTAACGACATTGGTATTTGGAAAGCAAACTCTTATTTCTGAGATGCTCTGTTTCTGTTTACATCTTTATCATATTTTTTACCAACAAAAAATAAGTGAGAAATTAGTCTTAAAAATCAATCCATAATCGGTCCAAAAGCAATATCAAAAGTCAAACTAAGAGCTTACATATGAACACCAGAGAGCCTTAACAAGGTGAGATAGCTAATCAGATTTGTAATAAGGAACAGATATGTAATGGAAGTAACAGGAATCTGACAGTCTTTCACAAATTAAAGTATGGATCTTCCTCAAGTGTTTTTGAATGCCTACTTTAGATATTCCTGTTTTCTGGCACACTAGGTTAGCCCCGAGCTAATTCACAGGTATTAATAACTTTCTACTTCCTTCTATCAGATTGTTTTCGCTCATTAGAGACAAGAGGGGAATTACAATATCACTGGACATCATGCACAATAGCAGCCACATCACAGCCACAAACTTCTACATTTGTTAAACATTGCATATCCAGCTGCAGGACTGAAAATGCATCTTCAGGCATGAATTGTTCTTTGCTCAAAATCCAACACATTACAGTTTCTCGGTAGTGGTTTGTTTTCCTGCTCTGACAGCACAAGCTCTATTAATAATCTGTGTTCATACAGCTACTGGCAAACCAGGAAAGTAAGTGATGTTGTGGCACAGTGGAAACAAGAGCTTTTAATCACACCAGCAGTGTTGTCTGGAGCGAAAAAGAGAAAGCCAGTGCTAGATGTGCAGAGGAAGTAAAGACTGGAGCAAGCTCATGGAGAGTTTTATAATCAAGAAGTTCCTTTTACACTGGTTTCTGAAATTAATGAGCAGCCGCTGGAGTTGCCTGACAATGGGGGTGACATGACTTAGTGTCCAGGGATCACAAAAGTTGTTCTGAGCCAGACACATTGAATTGTTCATTGTTTTCTCCCACTGAACAGCCTTATAATTCAAGTGCTTAATCATAAAGAACAATCAAGTTCTTTCCCACTGACTTCAGCTTTTCTACCTTTCTCAGCTGGCTGATCATGTCTCAGATAATCAGACCCATCTCATCTCAGACCTGATGGTAAATACCTGATGGTAAATACCTGATGGTTCCCTTTTCCCTCTGTGCCTCTGTGCCTTCTCCTTTGTACTATAGTTCTACCTTCTCCTTCATATTCCATAACTGTTATTTGCTGTTATTTTTTTTAGTTTTCTTGCAGTGATGGCACTGCTTACAGAAATAAAACAGGAAAATCTTATTTCTGCCCTCTCCCACGCTTTTGCTGCCTTACACCGTTCTGTCCTCGTTCCTCTTTTGCACCTTGACATGCTTTTTCATTTCATTAGCTAGAGATGATCATTTGAGGCTCAAATATCAGGACATTACAGATTTCACTAATCACATTTCTGTTCATGGTCTTGGGTGTTTTTCAGATTGCATTTCCCAGCCACATCCCTCGTTGTGGCAGTACTATTGATTTGACCAAAGTTCTGCCTTATGCAATCAAATGAGATTTCCTTGCAGGATAATAATGAGAGTTTTGGTCTCAGATTGGTCTGAGTTGCAACACTAACAATTGAGTATGTAACAATTACAGAATTGTACTTATCAGCTGGTAGTGCAGCCTGATTGCTAGATTCAGATATGGAAAAGCATTTAAAACAGAGTGACACAAGCGAGGTGATAGTCATGATGGAGAACTAAAATATCTTGGAAAAAGAAACTTCAAATTTCACTTTTCCAAGGCTAATTATTTTTTACAGTAACCAATCAAATCCAAGATATTGAGATATTAAAACCATTTTTGTTTTCTTAAACATGAAAGAGAATGAGATGTAAAAAATTTCAGAAGGCTTAGTAACATACAAGTCACCTGGACTTATCAACAAAAAAAGAAGTGCATCTCTTTAGGGTTAAGAGAAAAAAAACACAAAAACTATTCTGGCCCCACTGGGCATTAAAAATGATAAATCTTTGGCACAAGGAAGGGATTTGAAATTAAATTTTCTTTTCAACCTAAGGCTTTTTTGATTTATACTATCTAGCCCCAAGCAAGAGTCTTAATTATTTTTGATTTATTTCTTTCATTCCTGAGAAAGGTCTTTCAGCTTTTCTTTATTATTACTATTTCAGTTCTTTTTCTGTAGGTATATCTATGTTTTCTAGCTCTTACTTTTACTGCTAAGTTTTCATGGGGTTTTTTTCCCTCTTAGGTGAAATACTCTGACCAAAGCCTTCAGGTCTTAAATAAAAGTCAGCTTGCTTTCACAAATGTAATGTGAGGTCGGAGTCTTTTGATTTTAATTTCAATTTGTTAATTTGTTTCCCCATAACTTCTGCTATGTTACTGTAAGTCAGATATCTTTTCCCACCCTATAGTTATAAGTTACCTGAGCATCAAAATTGCCTCTTTTTCCTCCCAGATGATATTTTTAGGCAAAACGTTCTATACAAGGTTATGGACTTTTTACCCTAGTGATAAAATGGGGTTTAGTCATATGTTTTCTCTTCTTTATGAGAAATAGTTCTGTTTTCCACTTACTATGTGTATAAATGGAAAAAAAAATGTCCTGGCATACTTTCAGGATAATGATAGGAAAATGTCCATGCCCCAGCACAGATCAGTAATTGAAGCATTCTCCAGGACTGCAAAATCCTCAGTCAGAGAAAGAAGTTGAACCTTTCTCTATTCAAATTCATTAAGTTGTGACTGTTGCTGTATAACAACAGGAAAAGGCTGCTTTTTGCAGGAAGGTCTGCAGATGCTTTCCAAACACTGTCAGGGTGGAGATTCTCTGCCTGGCAAGAGGATCCTCTTGGGCTGAGGTGTGAGCAGCCCTTGGGGCTGCTCTACCCAAGCCTGACCAGGCAGTTCTGCCAAAATGGAGAATTGTGATTCTGAAAAAGAAAGGAAAAAGAAAGCACTGGGAGAATTTAGGGATTTCTCAGAGTTTAGTGAGTGTGCTTTTTGATATATTATTAGGAATTTGATTCAGTACCCTCCATGCTAACTGCAGCTTATGTTCAAATACTCAGCAGTTACTTTCCATCCAAATCATCAGAAACATGAGTTTGCCTGCAGTGGAGTTTGAGAAAGTCAGATTTGATGTGACATGGATTTAGAGTATATAAAGTCCACAAGCCAAAACCAACCACAGAATTCAATGCATCAGTAACAGTACACATTTAATGATTTTTTTTTGTTTCAACAAAAACCCACTGACTGTATGTAGACAAACCTGTGGGCATAGCCAGTTGAGTAGTTTGTGTGTATCAAACACTATAAGTGATTTCCTCTCCATACGAAATTCAATGGCAACATTTTTTGATTGAAACAAATGCAAAATGGGAAATAATGGTATTGCTATATCCCCTTGCAGAATCAAGAGAAGCTTTTTTTTTTTGATGCAATGGAATATTTGGGTTCTATTATAATCCCTTAAATGCTGTAAGATGTGTTTTAACATAAAAAAATCAATTTAATATGGAAAAAATTGCCCAGAAAGGAAAATACAATTCTGTTAATATATTTCAGTATTATAAAACAAGTGGTAACAGTAAAAAGTATGTTCTTTCCTACAGAAGTTTGTTTATTTTTGCTGGTTTTAAGGTTAAAATTCAAATTTAAGATTTAAAATTATTCAAATCTCTGTGATCACCGTGTAGTTAATGGGAGAATAATTTTTGAAGCAGAAGCCTGGTAAAGCATTGCTACCCATTTTGATTCCCATTGCATTTCCAAGACCTCAGTTAAGGCAAAACATCCAATGCCTTTGCTGAAAACGGCTATAATCTAGAAGGAGGGTTGTGCAGAAGATTAATCCACTTGCAGACCTGGGAAACTATCCAGTTACTGGTCTCCACAGGAAATCAGACAGCATTTTGCAGCACTGCAAGTGCCAAAAAAAAAAAAAGCAGTAAAAGAAGCAAAATTAAATGAAGAAGAGCAGCCTTTTGCATGTTTTCAAAATTCCAGAAAATAGATTGGAAAATTTCATACTCAAGGCCTGAAGTTAACTTCAGGTCTTACAAAATTTTGTTCAAGAATGTTTTGATGAATGTTGTTCAAGAGTTCACAGATAGGTATGCTGTTATACTACTACAACACTAGTGAGGAGAAAAACAGCAAAAAATAAAATGCTAACACACATGAGACTGCTAGAAAAATTTAATCACTGTTGTAACCTGACAGATTTACATCAAAGTGGGATTAGGAGTTCCAGTTTTGGTACTTGGGGTTTTTTGTTTGTGTTTTTTTGTTTACTTGTTATATTCTTTCTCAGAAAAAAGTTTTCAAAAACGCGCTTTGTACTATGAAAATTACAGGGGACATATCTATTCTGACATGAAGTAAGGAATAGCCAGGGAGGACTATGTAATCTTCTGTGTAAGACATGTAGACGACTAATTCCAGCAGTCAATGTCCATTCTCCCGTCCATAATCAGAGTTTACAAATTCACCATTATCAATTCACTCCTTACCAGCACAGCGAAATTGTCAAAGATCATTTGCACTGTGGAATTGTTGCAATTTTGGGATAAACTGAGAAAAAAACCCAAAAGATGTGAAAGTATAGACGTTCTAGAAGCAAAGACAAAGCCAGTGTGATAGTTCCTTTGTGTGAAGACAGGCTTCATTCAGGAAATACTTTTAACAGTTGTATAGACATTTTTTTTTCCACTGTAATAAATTAATTTTTAGTGATCCAGGGAGGAAACAGGGAAATGCATTTCCAGGATGACCTTTCTTCCCTTCTGTTCACATTTTTCAACATAGCCCTTTGAATTTCCACATAGAGGAAGGATTAAATTCAGAATTCAGGGTTTCCAGGGCAAGAACTCTCATGCTTCTGCCTGGAAAAAAAGAGTGTGGATAGGCAAAAGGTTGCAATATCTGTGCATGAAAATAAATGAGCGTAAGACACTAAGGTTTAGTAGTGAAAGACTTTGCTTTTACATAAGTAAAAGCCTTTATATGTTAATATACGTTAATATGACATGTATCTACAGCCATTCTAAATTCCCTGTCCATCCAACCGCCAGTGCAGAGCTGGTTCAGTTTGCTCTTAGGATCCAGTTACAAAAAGCGTATAACAAATGCTGCTATTTGTCAAAACCAGACGTAAAAATGGAAGGCAATAAATCAGAGAAGGGGGCTTTGAGTGGTCTAAATGCTGTTGTTCCATTTCATCTCAGAACACCCTGGTGTAAACACAGCACCCAGAACACTTTTGTAACGGGAACAAATAACACAGTAAAATTGCTTTAATAATGAGATTGAAAGAGGAAGGAAATTATGCACAGAAACTAAACCTTACATCCTTGCATATGCTGGAACATGGCTTTTGTGCAGCACTGGGTAGAAGCCAGGTGGACAGCTATAGTGTGTCTGTGTGGAAAGGTTCATCCTCCCTCCCACACCTCTGCTGTTTAATGTAGCAAACACAACTATATATCTTGTCTGGAGACACAGGGATTTTATCTCTTAATGTCCACCACAGCATACCTATGCACATGCATCTAGCAACTGTATCCAGGAATAGCATGTATCCAGGGCATTTCAGCACATTCCACCGCATTTTTATACATATATACATATGGGATTTTTTTGTGGTCACTCATGCTAACATATGGGCTTGTCAAATGCTAAGTACAGGGCCTAGTAAAGCAGACATGACTTCCTCAAGACCACAGACTCCTTGAATGTAATGTCTTCTGCCAGACTTCCATTACATGGGATCAGATCTATGAAATAGAAAAATTCATAGGCAAATCAAATACAGCTGACAGGTGGGTAAGCTCTTGTTATGACAGCTGGGTATTGATTAACATGGCATGGGAAGAGCTGGTCAGAAGTCAGAAAAATACCAGAGTAATCAAAAGGCAGATATTTAGGGGACTCTGAGCTTACCCTTGGGTTATGCAGCCAAGAATACATAATTCATCCCATGTTATTTAAGTAAGAATCTATCAGAGTGAAACATTAAGGCTAGTGGCTAAAGAAGATAAAAACTTGCTACAGGTGAGCAAGCTCATGTTTTATAAGAAAATGCATAAACAGAACTCCTTACACATTTCAGCATTTTTACTACAATCAAATCTACAGTCCTATTGAACATGGTGAGTTATCTGTGTTGAATTACCTTTGGCCTCATCTGATTACAATTCAAAATGCCAAATCTTGCCTTAATATAACTGGCAGTTGGAAAATGAAAATAATCTTTACTCAAACCAAAACCGTAGGAGTGGTTCCTGAGGATGTTTTGTAAGTCTTGAACTTAACAAGGTTGGCAAGATGGTGCTTTCTCAATTCAGGAGAACTAAATGGATGCAGAAAGCTCAAAATTATTAACACAACTTTTTCACTATGTAATAATCAGTAGTTAAACATGGTTGAAGATTTTAGTTTGGGGGGCTTTTTTTAACTTACTCCTATGGAAAACATAAAAAAAAGAAGCCCAAGTCCAAAATTGAGAAAAATAATATGCAGCATGAAAAGAAGATAAAAAAAGGAAATGTAGGAATTATGCAAAGCAAAGATAATTCAAGCCTGTTTGCCACAGAGAGGTTACTTGATATAGTTTTATCTTTCCTAAGCAACCCATATGAGCAGAAAAGAAGAGGTTAATTTTAACCCTGAAACAACCACAAGCACAGCAGTTAATTTTCCAATTTTGACAAAGTAGATGGCCAGAAAGAGCAGTGTAGGTAGTATAATAAATCATAAGAAAAAATTATCTCTAAATATCAGATATTAAGATGGTTTATCAGTCACAGGTAGATACTTAGAACTGACAAGTTGCCTCTCGCAGCTATTCCACTAGGACCTAGTGAACTTCTTTTGTCTAAGGCATTTTTTGGCTGGTCTGGTTGGCCCTTCTTCAACTCATCATTCTCAGGCATTACAGAGGTAGACAGTTTATCTGCTCATGTGCAGGAATAATTTTGAAGACAAAAGAAAAACAGCAGAAGGGAAATATGTACAGAGGAAAGTAAGAGAAAAGGGGATCAAGGAGGAGGGAATCTTTGCTGGTTTGGTAACAAAGGTCAAAAGCATTCTGTTGCTCTGTACATCCCAATAGCCAAAGATCACCAATACAGGGCAGCCTTTGCAAACAAACAGTAAACCAACTTCCTCCATTAGATTGCCCAGGAGTGATTTCACTTGGCTTGGCCTCAAAAGGTTA
Source organism: Argya squamiceps (assembly GCA_037834095.1). Taxonomy (NCBI): domain Eukaryota; kingdom Metazoa; phylum Chordata; class Aves; order Passeriformes; family Leiothrichidae; genus Argya; species Argya squamiceps. The sequence continues at coordinate 37,157,118 of JBBMKD010000170.1, forward strand.
GATGGGTAGAATGGACAGTTTCTCACTCTCTGCTCACTAAACTTGCACTTTAAAACAGGGTTCGGGTTTACCCCTTTCTACTGTACCTGAGATGATCTCAGTCTGTGTGGTAACAATAGGTCACTCAGTTTACATCCAGTTGTCTTCTACTTTTCATATTTTTGGTGGTATTAATTTCTTTGCAACCTACTGTAACGCTTATAAAAGTTTCACCTGCTTCCTACAGATAGGTTCAGCATCAGTAACTTTTAAAGAAAAGTAGTAGGATGTTGCAGTGTAATTACTTGAATAGGTATATTTGACTGGGCAGGTTGTGATCTGAGTGTACCAAAGTTTCATGAATGAAATGAGGTCACACTTGCCCTGATGACTTGCATTCAGAACTCTGAATTACAGATCTTCAGGTGAAGAGGAAGAAAAAATGTAAAAAACAATTCTGTCAATTGATTTTTTGCCATATAATCATCTTGCCTTATATCCACATAGGAAATCAAGCTAAGAATCTCTAGAGAGCCAAGAAAAATGTTATTCACACTCTTGCTCAAACTCAGAAATTGCTTGGCCTAGTGAGTGACATATTATCCAAGTTAGAATTAGCATAATGTATAAATTAATAGATTTTTCTCCCTTACTGCATTTCCTGAAAATAAAAAAAAAATCTGCTTCAGATGTTACAGTGTTTCTTTGTCCTTTCAGAAGCCATTTTGGTGGCCTAGCAGACTTTTTTCCCCTGAAGACATGAATTTTTCCTAAATTAAAATTTTGTTTGGTCTTCAGTGAAAAGCCATTTGAAACCTGTTGAATACTTTATGTGTCAAAGCAAAAGAATATATTTTATCTTATTAAAAGGATAAAAAATAATTCTAGGGTAATTAATTAATTTTAACTTCTGAGATTTTCATTCTGCCTCTATGAAACAAAGGAAAGAATGCAAAAGTTTTATATTTTGTTCTTTCTTTTAACCTTTAGATACTGCATAATTCTTGTCAACATTTATCTCTTTTTGCCTAAAGCAGATTGAAAATCTAATTTCTTTGTCTGTCTTTCTGGGTCTTTTTTTTCAACCTATAGCCGTGAGATTTACTCAGCTATCAGGTTGTGGTAGCATGTTTTCTTCTATTCTTGTTGTAATTAACTCTGTAATTATTAGCCTGATTTTTGACCTATTCTGTTTAAAATCTGCAAGCAAAACCCTTCTGGCCACAGCTGTTACCAAGAGAAATCTTTCAAGAGCCAAAAGTTAATTGGGCTAAACTTTTTGGATGAAGAAAAGAAAGGGGGAAAATAAGAAAAAAAAAAGCTACAAGCTTATTCTGAAAAGCCTTATTTTTTATTGTACTGTATTCTTCGAGGTTTTTATGAGAGTGTGAGGACACACTTCTAACTGCTGAAAAATCCCAGCACCTGAAATTTGAAGCAGGCATAGTTTTGGAGACCATCTCCCCAAGTACCAGAGAGGGAGCTATGAGGGTATTGGGAACATGGTAGATTATAAAATAACATAAATGTTTAAGTGAGAATAAATATCTGTATGTAAAAGGAGCATAATATTTTCTCTGTAATAACAATAAATTTTCATAATGTTAAAGGCAGAGTGACCTCTGAGGTTGCAAACACTGGTAATTTTACTTAGTACTCCAAAAATCTTACAAGAATTCATCCTTGTTTTACACAAAAAATTAAACAATTTATCTGAAAAAAAAAAAAAGAATGACAGTTGCAAAACTGAGAATTCTTCATTCCCCAAATAACTTAATGCTAACCTCAACTCAATATGTTTCTTTTAATTATTGATCAACTTGCCTTTTACACTCAGCTGGCATAATGCCTCTCCCTGTCTGCTATCTCTACAAAATCCCAATTCTCAAAAAATCCATATATATTATCTGCTAGGCACTAATTTGATGTGGAATAGCAATAGAAGATCTCTCTTAACATCTCCAAGTCAATCCGCCAAATATTAATCACTGGAACATTACTGACACTTCTTTTGTGTTTCTTTCTTTCACCTTTCAGACCCAGCCCAGTCTCTGCTCCACCATTTAGCCCATTTTCACATTCATTCTTCAGTGCAGGCAGTGTTTACAATGCCCAGCAATGCTAACCTGATTCCTCTGAACCATTTGACACGGCTCAGACATGGCTTACCAAAGAATTCAGCCTGTGGCTGCAGGAACTCTTGAAGGAATCAGAAACTATACTGTATCGAGAAGCATTATATACAAGTACTTGTTGTCATGGTTACAGAGACAGGCTCACTTCTGACTTTTCCCTGTTCCTTCTGAATAGGAAATAGAGATCCAGGGAGACTTTCAAGCCCCACTCAACAGACATTCGTGCAATTTTAAATGGTGTCTGAGAAAAAAGAAAAAAAACAGAGTGGGTGGGCTGTAATCCACCTACTTAATCTTTTAAAATATTTATAGGTAGCACAGTGTAAGTCAACATAAATAAAAGGAGCCTGTACAGGTTGCACTGCATTTTTCAGAGCCAAAATTGTGTTTTGCTGTCAGGGAAATCAAAATAAAGTAGTTAAACAAAGTATGGTAAAGAGAAAATAGACCTGAGAACCTGTCAATGCATTATTTCAATAGACATTTTAAGTAACCAGATCTTTTTGAGATATCCATGAGAAAAAAATGTATATATGGCTCTAAGCAGAAAATAATAAAGGATAAACAAAATATATATGTTGTTGTCCTTGACAAACATGTGCCCTCCACAAATCCGTAACTCAACAAAACTATTGAGTACTTTAAGCCTTAAGCTTAAGGTGTGTGATAGCAGTTTAAAAACAGATAATGCGGCTTCTGAGTGAGAAATTGTACCCTATTGATTGAGATGTGGAGCAGGTATTTAATGCATGGTTATCTGCTTGCCAGACCACCAAGCTATGATTAAATTGTTTGCTTGATTTCCTAACTGCTGACATAAATATTTAAATGATTTCACTGTTTACATGTTTGCAGGTTATTGACCCTCAGCCTCCAACCACACCTGAGTGTCTGGGCCAAGAATATTTATAAAATCCAGTCAGCAGGCAACTGTGACTCACTATTTATGGGATGGATTCAGGCATTTCTCTTAAAATAGTCTAGTTATTTTATCCCCTCTGTTGACCGGATGTTCTCACCAGGGGCTCACTGGTTCACATATGAAATACTTTTTTCTTAAGGATGAGTAGCTGAAGGTGAAGATAATAACTGAGAAACCTAGACCTGCTCCAGCAAAACACCTAAGCATGCAAAGAAGTGTAAGTAAATAGGGAGTCCTCTTTAATCACAAAGGTCTCTATTATGCAGAAATACACAATCAAAATTAAAATTATCTGGTGGCCTGTTGCATTATTTGACATATATAATAATATATGTAATAATACATTATAATATATTCTTATATATATAATAACTTCACATTTTATCAAGTGTTATGGTAACACATTTTCCTATTGTCTACTGAAATCATACATTTTTAAATGCTTTTCAATGAAACCAATATGTAAATTACTTTTTCTTATTTATATTAATATAATCTGAATTTTCTGATTTAATTTTGTTTCCAAGGAAACTGCCTGGGAATTTATCCCATGGTTTTACCTTTTTAAAAAAAATTAATTTTCTTGTCTTTTATTTGGGGCAGAGGTTTATATATAATTTTCAACAGAAAAGTTTTTTCCCCAGATAAAGTTAGTAAAAAGTTTCGGCTGCCTGGTTATCCCTCCATAAGATTGTTTCTTTGGGTTTTTAGTTACTGTTCATACTAGTTTGATGTTTATTTTTTTTTTACTCCTTTTTTAACTATCTTGGTTTGTGATAAGTTAGCCAGTTCTTTCTGGTCTCATTCTTTTAGCTGTAAGGTAGGTCTGCAAGTACTGAGGTAACTTCTGTTGTTACAGAAAAATCTGTTAAAAATACAAAACCAAGGGAAGATACCTAAAGTGTAAACTCCAAAAAGCCAGCCAAACAGATTTTTTGAGTGTGAGGCAATGAGAAAAATCACTTAGCTATCCATGCTAGCACAGATCAAGTAATCACATTAAAAAATTTGAACACTACACAGGTTCACTGCGAGGATGCTCTGGGTTAAAACATTAGTAGGAATGTGATCCTATGTGGTGAACTGAAGTGGGAGTGTTTTGACTTTACTCACATCCTCCAGGCTTTGGGCAGCAGATTATTATGGGTATGACAGCTGAGAAAAAGTTGAACATTGGATAACAGAAAGTCACAGTGGTACAGGGAACTCCAGAGCCTGTGCTTTCAAACTCAACTTCTTTTTGTGGAATATGCCTTTTAGTTTGTTTTGAATGCTTATAGTGCCTTTTAGGCAGTGTCTGCAGGCTATTTTAAAATATATTATTGGGACCTTGGTGACCCTCTAATGATTATTCTGCTTTGATTTGCACACTTTTTCCTCTGTCTTTTTGAACTCTTCCCTTGCCTATTCTTTTATATTTTTTATCTACCTCCTGAAATACTTTTCTCATTTTATAAGTAAAACATTTCCATGCACTCAAGCAACTCTTCAGCTATAATCTCTTCCCCTTCGTCTGGGAGATGGAAGTTACTCTAAAATTTGTTAGATATTTGTAATTGATTTTTTTTCTTTTACTGAAGAATATGCTTTCTTGATAATGAAAAATAAAACACACACCAATTCCTCAGCTAAACACACTTCAAAATTATACTTATATAATTTGTGGGATTTATATTATTTTCTTGACTGAAGCTAGAATAACCAAAAAGGCTTGCAGAATCAGGAATCACAGTTGAGTTTTTTTAAATTCAAAAGAAAAAGGTCAGGAGGAAAATGTGGGAAAGTTCTCTTTGTTGCTCCTCAAGAATGATGTCCTGTTGGTAAAGCAGTGTAGTATGTCGACCTTGGCTGGAGGCCAGATACCCACAAATCTGTTCTATTTCTCCCCATCCCTGCTGGAAGGGTGTTGCAGTGCATGTTTCAACCTTTCAGTTACATGTATCAAGTTTGTAAGTGCCTAGCCTGTTCCTTCCCAAACCCC
>JBBMKD010000170.1:37162234-37172594 GCA_037834095.1 Argya squamiceps
AACAACCTTGTGTAAACAATATTCTTTTCCCATAACAACAGGTGTTGTTTGCTATTTCTGTTACTTAGCCAATGGGACAGGTGTCAGTCCTATGGATCAATAATGTGCCTTTTTAGCACAGCATGTTATAAAAGGGCTGAATGAATTGTAAATAAAGGTTCTGATTTCTGCTGCCTTCGGCTGGAGTCAAGCATCTTTATTTCGTGTCCTATTGTGATATTGCTCTGGAACGTCTTAGATTCTCAGTCAGTGTGGAATTGTTTTTCTGTTTCAGCAAGTGTAGCCTACCCGCTTATCTCCACACCTCTAGGACATGTCAGTGCAGTGCTCTGCTGAGACCACTCCAAAACACTGTAGTGTTTTAGCACCATGCTTCTCACACACTAATACAAACCACTTTTGAGCAAGGTCAGGAAAAAGAAAAGAGAGCTCTCAGTACCCATTTAGAGTCAGCTTCTATACCCCTCTATTGAAATGCAGTTGGTATAGGCATAACACTATGTTATGTCCACAACATTGAATTCATTTGTGGATATAATTTTACCAGAAAGCTGTTGACAAATTAGGGGAAAGGACAGTTGCATTAATTGAGGTTGCACAAATTGGGAGAAAGTAATTATTTATAGTAGTAAATGGTGTAATAATTATGAAAAATGGAATGAAATTAGGATAAAAAATATTTAAACAGAATATTAGAAAATGTTCTCTGACAGTGAGATACATGAAGCTGCAGTTTCTAAAGAGAGGTGGTGGGACTCTCATTGCCTGAAGCACTTGAAACTATACAAAAAGAGAAATGTTGAAAATCCTGGAAAGTGTCTGTGCCTAAACTGGCATGAGAACTGAGTGACCTTTTCCTTCTTTTATTCTGTGAATATTAAAAATGGCACTTTTAAAAGATTTAAATATCCATGTCAAAAATTATACCTACCTTTTCTGATATTTTCAGGTATTTTCTTTCTTTTTTTTTTCCTTAATCAGTATGGAAATGTCACTGAATACATTAACTGACATACTCTTTATCTCACTAAATTCCTTCTTCTCCTTGTTAATATTACATCTAGCTTATAGTGACCATTAATTGATTTTTCTTTATCTTTCTTAATTTTCCTTTCACATGCATTGCCAAAAGCTCTTCCATCTCAGAATATATTCAGTTTTGATGGTTACTTAATTTTCCATCTAATGAAGAACTCTGAGAACTTCATTACTGTGCATAACACTGTTAAGGTAACTGGTCTGGTAAATAAGTTATATGGCAAGCATTTAATTGTTTACTTCTAGACCTGCACCTGATTCTCTCTAAAATTTTTCAAAGCTTTTGTTTATTCCTTTGTTTTGGTTTGTTTCCCTCAGACCAAAATCTAGCCTATGTAGACCTTTGTATTCTGCAATATATATATTATAAAAAACAATTTTTCTCAACTATATCTTTCATGCTGCTCAAAATTAAAATTGCCTGTAGAAACAGCATTTCCAATGCAGAATTGAAAACAATACCTGCAGATGTGTTAGTGCTTATCGGAGCCCTAATGAAAGATCCAGTACCACAAATTTATTGGCATTAAACTCTTTACTAAAAAGACATCCATGTTATAAGTACTCAGGTCAATATTTTGCGTCTTCAGGTACAGTTTTCCTGTTCTACATCACTCTGCTGCTGGGCTTTTAAATGAGCAGTGAGCATCCCTCCTGTTTCCTCAGATGACTCTGCCAAAGCACATGCACTTTCAGCTCCTCCTCAGCCTCTACAGGCTGGATTTTTATTTTTTTGTTTCCTAGGAGTCGTCTGAAGCAGTTGTCCTGTGCTTGTAAGTTCAATGGCAGGTTTTCCATATTTTTTCATGGTTTCTGTCCTTCAACAATTTCAGTGACTTTTTAGGTTAAAAAAAAATGGATTTCATTCTTTTTCTTCCATTGCTACAAAGTGTAGCCTTTCCAAAACTGACATATGTTGTATGTATTTGTATTTAACTGATGTACTCTCTGGGATGGGCTAAATCTATCTTTGCAAAACATCAGTTTCACCTTAGCCACCTGCCTGTTGCTGACTTACCTAGTAGTGACAGCATTCTCAGGACTGTCCTGTCTTTAAAAGGTGCGTGAGGTTTTTAAAAGAAAAGCTGCCCCATTTGCAGCCAGACAGTCTTGTATTGCCAAGCATTTCTTTTTGAATATTTTCCCTGAGCAAGCAGCAGGGTGTAGGAGAAGGGAATACAGGTACCCTGTTAAGTATCAGCTGTGTTAATTAACCAATACAGCCTTGCGCCTGATGAGTCACAGCTATAGACAATAAAGATAAGTGTGATAAAAGAGAGTGGATTAGCTGGGGAGGGGAGGACTATGAAGGATCCTGGGTCTTGAGGATCATGAAGAAGGATCCTGGGTAGAGAGAATCCCTGCTAGAGAGAATCCCTGCTATGAGGTCAGTCCGGGTCTGCAGTTAGAGCCTGTTGTTGGAACCTGCAGTCACAGTCTAGCTGGGTAAAAGCCTGCAGTCAGAGTCTGCAACTAATACCTGCAGTCATAGTTTAACAGGAAATAACCACCAGTCAGAGGCTGCAAGGGAAATCTACAGCAGCCAGAGTAGTAAATAGTTGGAGTCAGGGTGGGTGAGCTGTAACAGAGGAATAAACCAGGACCCTTTTCATGCAGTGATAAACAAGAAGTCTGTGTCTTGACTCATTTTTACCCTCTAACAAGAGGGTTGCTGCAATAGCACTGGAAACTTTGTCCTTTCTAAACACCTTTCTTTGTCTCTTGCCATGATGTACTTCTTTCTGAGACAGTGCTGGTACACTGTAATCCTTTATGTCTCAGACTCTCCCAAATTCTGGCTTTTACCACAAAACATGCTGATTTTTTTAAAAAGAAATATTGAGGTCATTGTATTTTTAAAGACTAGTGTCCTTTTTAGAATGAGTTTGGTTTCTTTTATTTTGGCCATGGTGAGTCTTTCTTCATATTGTGCGGGCTTTGTGATAGCTCATGCTGGACTTTTCAGGACTTGTCCTGAGTCTTTCATGGCACCACTTCTTCAGACTTTTTTTTAAAAAAATCTGATTTCCTAATGAAGCATCTATAACTCCTTCATTCCTCCTTTGTACCATTTCATCATTATCATTAATGTTCTTCTGTAGTCATCTTTTTCCAAATTACCACTGAAAAAGAAATCAAATCACCTTTATACTTCATTTTCACAGGAAGCACAGCACTTTCCAGACCATTAACACAGAAGTCCATTGTTAATTTCCTCTGCCTGATTTAACTGAAAACTACTAAAACATTAAGTTGCTTCAGAAGCAGCTTCTTTAAGAAATGTATTGCATGTTTTTGGCACTCTATTCAGTGCAATTGCAGAATAAAGCAGAGTTAAACTCTTTTTTCTAGTTGTACTCAACATTCCCATGCTGCTCATAGTAAAACACAACTGATCAGCCCTTTCTTCTGTATCTTCTCCTTAACTCCTCTGTGTTTTCTCTAATCTACATTCCTTCTCCTTGGGCCTTGTATTATTTAACACACTTTGGATTGATGTGACATGGATGAGAGGAGACCGTTTTTCTGACATTACTGCCACACTGATAATGATGTAATGAATAATTTTCACCTCCTCAGATGAGGAGTTCATAAAAATACTTATGTTGCTGCTTCAGACTGGTGTCTAGTGAGATAGAGGACCAAAGAATCTGTTTGCAGGAATAAAAATGGTCATGACTTTGTCTGGAGGTGCTAAAGTCAATGAGAGAAGGAAGTTTCTGAAATGAAGTTATTTATTAGGCAGATCCAAGTGTCCTGGGAAAGGAACCAGGTGGCATTGTTTAAATAATGTAACTGAACCTTAAGGAATATGTGAAGCCCATCCTATCACTTAATATCTACTGCACTTAAAATGAATCACAGAATCAAAGAATGACTTGGAATGGAAGGGATCTCTAAAGGTCGTAGAGTCCAATCCTTAAAGGACCAGCCTGACCTTGAGTATTTCCAGGAATGAGGCATTTACAGCCTTTGGGCACTGTGTTCCAGTGTTTCACCAACATTTACAGAGTTGCAGTTTTCCAGCTGAATCTGGTTATTTCTGTTTCTTTTTATCATTTGGGAAATTAAATTTATACGAATACTTAAGGAGAAATGATTTGAGTCATAACATAATATTTTGCGTGTAATTTCTACAAAGTATTGAATATAACCCGCAACAATTATATAGTCTTACTGATCTTGTAAGAAAATCTTTTCAAACTTTGTGAGGAAAAGGAGTCTTGTATCTTGTGAAATAATATAAAATTTCTGTTGACTGCATTGTGTTGACAAATATATCTTTACAGTAAAAGGAAATACTTCTTAACTTCACCTCCTTTTTAAGTTATCTTTCTGGAACAAAGTTTTAACTCAACCCTGTTTAGCCAACCATATATAAATGTGTCTTGGCTGGGGACTTTCTATGTGCCTCATACAACATCCTTTGTTATATAAGGAAAACATAACTGCCACCTTTGGTGGCAGTACTCATTATAGCTTTTATCAGATAAACAAGATTAAACAAAGAAAGGAGGTCAGAGTTTTTCACATCCTATATTAGCTGCAGTCATTTCCTAACAAATTAAGCCAACGTAGATTCTAAAATTCTTCTAGACAGCTACAGTAGGTATTGTCAAGCTGCAATCCAGAAAAAATATTGTGGTACTTAAAGCCATGTCACTGTTTCAGCTGACCAGTTCAACCTGACATTCATGCTATAGCACAAAGCAAATCTGCACTGACTCTGGAGTAAAAAGGAATTTGACTCCATCAGTTTGGGTTTGCACATGTTACATCTGCTACCCTAACCAAAAACTTTTTCAAGATTCTTTGAATAATAATGAAATCTAATTTGACAAGAAGGGTTTTATCCTTCTGAGAAGCTAAACATGAACTATTTTTTTTCTTTGCTCTGACTGCAATAAAAGAGACTTGCTATATATGCTACAAGGCTTTTACCTTGTATGTAATCCAAAACCCATAGGAATCGGTACAGGCAAAACTTTTCTCTTTCTCAAAAATGAATGATTTTTTTTTCAGGCTTTTGGATTCTGTAGGAAGCCTTGTTTCAGAGACATAATCCTGTAAGGCCCAGGAAAACAATCTGAGAATTCTCAGGGTATAGCAGGGATAGGGGGAGAGTTATTTTTCAGTGAAAAGTTGAGAAAAGCACCAGTTGAAAAAAGCAACAAGATCTGAAGCAGGTACCACTTGCCCAGTTCTGTAGTCCAGTAAATAGTGTGTTGTCCCTTTTGTCTTTCCTGCTATTTGTTATGACATTATACTTCCTACAATAGCATTAGGTCCCTTTTTTAAGACATAATAATATTTTCCTCAGGCAGCTACATGATTCTTAGGTGACCTAAGATATAATACTACTTTCAACCTGAAGAGGTAGATCTATTTTCTTCTGTTGAGGGGGAAACTGGTACAAAGTGCATTTAACATGATGGGTGAGAAGTATGAGTAGCAATGGTTGCTTATAAAAGATACAGTAAGAAATCTGTATTACAAATGGTGCAAAAAATGAACAAGTATTGAAAAGAAATACAGAATGAATACTGTTTCCCAAAAATTTGCTGATTGTATATATCAACTATTCAGTATTGATTTTTTATGTTAAGCAGCAATTTGTTGTTGCTATTGTTTGACATCTGTTATATTTCATCCTGAACTAATTATTGCAAAAGTTTCAGCAGAGTGAAAAAAAGTCCACCATTTCTCTCTTTGGCACAGCACTACCAGCAGTCAGTCAGATATGCAAGAAACTAGGCTCAAATACATTGTTACCTAAGCTACCTATGGAAAAAATTACAAAAAAGGACATTTGTACACAACCGCATTATAAATCTTTTGACGTACAAGCATCTGCTATTCTTGTTTGTGAGTGCTTTACCATGCATCTGGACCTTGACATCTAGGAGTTTGTTGAATAACTTGAATTTTCATCTCTTATAACCTTTATTGTGGAGAACTACACAGGGTAACCCTTCTAATTCTTAAAATGAAACCCTTCCAACAGAAGAAATGCCTGGTGTTTTGGAAGCCAGAAATCATCAACGTAGAAGAGAGTCCTTTAAAATGTTCAGCATAGGAGAATGTTCTACTTAAAGTGTGCTGCTGATAGAAGAACTCTCTATCGCTGGAGATACAAAGCCGAAAAAAATGATGTTGTACATCAGAGAGATAAAAGATCACTGTGCTGAAAGTAATCATCAAACTATGACTGTTTAAAGCTTGAAACTGCATTTTTCTGAAGTTTCCACTGTTTCTTCATTATTTTCACAAAATAATACCGTTTCCTTAGAAACTATAAAAAATATCTGGAGACTATAAAAACATAAGTTTTTAAGAGATATTCTAAGAAACTCCATCAGAAGGGTTTGTTCATCTAAAGTAAAATTCTCTAAACAATCAGTCCTTTAAACCAATAGTATTTTCCACTTTCCAGAGATAAAAAGAGATTGGTTTTAATATGCTGACTGTACAAAAAGATGAGCTTAAAGTCTGTCGAACAGTCTCCAAGCATTCTATTAAAGTGAATGGAAATTCTAGTTGGTATTTTGATATAAATAAAAGATACTGTTAATTTGTTGTTTAAATTACTGAAAATGTCCCTGCCAGGAGCAGTCTGAATAAATCCAGGTTTGACTGACAGAGCATTAATGGAAAGCCCTCAGATATTTAAATCAAAGTCTTATTATTCTTTGTAATACTCTTCCTGAACTTATCTTACTTTCACATTCAAGTCCTGACCAAAATTTTCCTTTCATTGGCCAACTTTATATTGATAGATGGTATTTAGTACAATCATATATTTTTGGCTTAAATGATTTGTATAATAACCACTTTCAAGGAAGAACAGCAGACAAAGATACTACTCTTAAAAGATAACACTGCTAATTGTGTCAGTATTTATTAAAATACTAACACTCATTCTGTAAAGAGAATCAGTGATCAGTGTGGCTTTGTTTTCACTGAAGAATCTGGTAACAAACATCAAGGTATTGGATTACTCTCATGGCTTCTACTGTTCCAGCAGGCTATGCTCAAAAAGACTTCACTGTGAAGCATCCTCCTGTCCCTCTGGTATGCATTGATTGTAAGGAAACACACCTTACACCTGTTTTCTGCTGAGTGGAGCTTCTCCAGGCCACACAGCCCCCTGCAAGATTTCATGTGGTAGAAAATTACACTGGCAGACACCTAGATAAAACCTCTCAGTATTGGCTCTGCTAAGTCCACATGGATAGAGGCTGGGTTGGCACATATTCAATGCACAAGTGTCTTGGTCTATAATGAATTCATCAGTGGTGAATCTTGGTCTTGGAATCTGAAACCCCTTAAAAAAAGAGCCTTGAGTAATTTCCCCAGGTTTCACAACAAATCCTTTTTGTTTTCTATTGGGATGAGTAATACAAACAGAGAAATCAGACTGTAAGGTACTCAATCTGAATTTACTGTAGAGTATAGAAACCATATAAACCACTGTTACCTTCAGTAAAAAAGTGACTGCCTTCTGCAAATTATGTTGCAGAAATAGAAGTTTCTGTGCTGAGGACTGAAGTGTGAAAGCAGCAATAAAATTCAGAAGGTATATGATTTATTTTTTCAAGAGTTTATGATGGCATTATATCATACTTGTTATTTTTTGGCACAGGCTGCATTGTGCTGCTGTACTGCTTGTCTGAGATTGAGTTGCATCCCTTTCTCTCTGTGTAGCTCAGTATCTTAGTAATATGAGTAATAAGTGCAAAAGATTTTCTGAAGAAACTGCATCTCTGTTTCCTATCTGTAGTTGGTAGAACACTTCACTTTTATTCCTTGTTTCTCACAAACTCATTCCAAGCACATCAGTGAAGCATAGCAGCAGCACTTGAGTTTACAAGAAACCTTTTACCTGGTAGGAGGGAACAAAATTCACATCCAAGATTTACCTCTCATCCCAGAATATTGAACTGGTTCTTAATACAAAGTCAAACCAGGCATGTCCTTAGCACTGATGGTGCATTAACAAGAACTTCTTCATCCCTGCAACCAAGCCTGGAAAAAGACATCTAAAAATACTACTCAGGCATTGAATTTTCAGTACAATTAACTGCTTTGAAAAATGCTGAGACTGCTAAGAAGATTAAGGGGACTCTCAGTGTTAGATAGAGCCATTTAAATAACGTGTTGGGAAATGTTAAATTTCAACTTTCTTCTTGTTTACAAACAATCAGTAAATAGATGCAAATTTTAGAGAGTTTGTCTTGCTGAGTATTTTAAGAGAACATTTTTTACCCTACAGGTTGTTTTGATCAAGAGCTGAGATGCTACAAAGAAAGATGTATTATGGAATCATGAAGAAAGTAAGTAGCTGACTGCCTGCCTATTTTTTATAGCCAGTAGACTCTAGAATTCATTATGTGTTTTGTGCAATTAGTCACACAGTATTGGTTCTGCATCTAAACATTGTGTAAATACGTGTAAGGACTGCAGGAAAGAGTCTTTGATACCTGTACACACTAATGGCTAGGAGCAGTTTAGTGTTTAAGAGAGACAGCAGAAGTGAATTGCACTTTTTAACCTTTCCTTATTTTCTTTGTTTTCCTCCCTGAAGAAAGTGTAGTATATGTTGATACATGATGACTTGGAATGTAAAAACCTATTTCTCTTTCTATTCTAGGAGTAAAAATATATAAAATATCTTGTCTGAGCTGGCTGTTTACAAAATATACACTCCTTTTGCTCTTGTCACAATCACATAGAGTTATTGTATTTATACGAACACAGAGCTAATTGCCAAGGATTTGCTCACTGGTCTTTGTCTCTCTTATCAGACTAATTGCCTGAATGCCAGGGTTCCTGCTGGAGTGTTTAGAATGCTGCTGTGTCTATATGCTGAACATTGTTTCATCTGCTTCCTTAACATACAACTTGGAGCGGTTGCTGTCTTTAATATCATTCTGATTAGGTTACTTTTACCATTCAGTCCCTTGATATGCATGGTGGAGTGAATACTCTGATATATTACAATATGGCATTCAGAATTATTTTTGCTTATGTGCCATTTGCCTTATTATATTTTTCTGTGTAAGTGGTAAAAGAAGTATTTTTCTAAACACAATGCAACTTTTGGACCTTCCTACAACTTATTGCAGATAATCAAAGGTGATAAATTTGGGGAAAGCCTAAGTTCTTGATGAAGGATTTTGACATCTGGTAAAAAACCTCTAAAACCAAAATTATCTCTCAAGGAGATAGAATTCTATAAAACAGAAGTCTGTATACTCAAAAGGAGCTTTAACTTGAACTGCAAATCAATGAAGGTAGACATGTATTTCTAGGTGTGCTCTGTAGCTCCTACTAGAACAAAGCTCCAACTTCACATGACTTCACCTATCTTTTCATTCAATGAGCATTGCACGAGTATTTTTTTCAGAGTATTAGTAATGATTATTTCAAGTGTAGCTGAAACAGGAAATGCTGGACATGGTTTTCCTTCTTAAAGGGACCATGATTGATCAGCACCAAGTTGCTCACGTAACAGAAATTCAGTCATGGATCCTTTGGCTTTGAAACTATATTTTAGATCAGAGCATTTCCCCAAATTGAATGGTCTGGGTGAATTGTCAGCATGTTTTCTGTGCTTCTTGCACTGCAGAGATTACCTGGAATTCAAGTCTGTAGGTAGTTTCTGATAGGAGCAAACCTAATTATGAAATAGAGTATGTCCAATACAACCTCTGGCCCGACCAGGAAGGATGCTACCCAAAAGGATGTACCATATCCTGTCATTTAGAACACAGGAGGCATTCAGCAGCAAGGAACAGTCAACCTGCCTAGAGTACCAGACCTCCCTTTCCTCAGTGCTCCATCCAATATAAATACTTACTGTAAGTCTTTCTGTTAATACTGCTATTATATATCAATACTGCTATTATGTAAATTGATACATATGTCATTCTAAACTCAGGCATCTTTGTATATCTTACCATGATTTAAAAAAAACACTGGGTATCTACCTTCTCTTGACTTAAGGACAATTTTTGTCTGAAAACCTTGGAAAACTGGGCTTCTAAAACCTCACAAGGGTGCAGACTTCCAAAAGTCATTATCATGTCCTACTTAGTTCTCAGAAGTATTATCAATCATTTCTGTAAATGCTATTATGGACATTTATGACAAATATTCCTTCCCACAGACTGGGACTGAATCACATACTCACCAAGTATATTATGTTCCTGACATCTGTCTCTGTATGATATGGTCTCCACTATTCTTATTAATTTTATGACCTCTTTACATATTAATATCAACACTTTTTTGCCTTTGGCCACAAAAAAAAAAGGATTCC
>JBBMKD010000170.1:37180840-37293263 GCA_037834095.1 Argya squamiceps
CCAGGAGCCGAGCTGTGTGGGCTTGGTAACAAACCTGCTGCCCAGAGTTAGCAGACACAGCAAGACCCATTTCAAAGGTGTTAACAACCACACCTTCACCCATGGAATCCTTTGTAAAGACATTAGTGCACATGTTCCTTATCGCACAATAATTATGTCAACAGTTTCATGCTCTTTTTAAATTGTTTTGTTGAAGCTTAGGTAGACTTGCCAGCTTCCGAAATTCTTGTTTACTCTTCAAAGCCTCTGATTGGGAAAAAAAAGAAGGAAAAGAAAGAAAAGCAAACAAAAGAAAGAGAGAGAAAGGAAAAACGGTAAGAAAGAAAAAAGAAAAAGGAAAAAAAGAGAAAGAGAGAAAAAGAAAGAAAAGACCTAAAGTTTAATTTTTATTTGGAGTAGGACTGTTCAAATTTCAGAGATAGAATTTCATAGTTAACCTTCTCAGCTCTGAATTAACTGAAAATTGTTGAAACATCAAAGCTTCAAAGCCAGCCACCTGTTGTTTGGAATAGCTCCCTGTCTTCCTTTTCTCTAGCACCTATTGCTAAATTTTCTTCCTTTTATTACCTTTTCAGCTGTTTGGGAGGCTTTTAATGGCTTCATTCTTCAAGTTCTTTGCCTAATTTGCTGCAGTTCTGACTGAATTATCACTCAGAGCCAAGAGGTCTTCATCTCAGAGTACACAAGTTTTGGGTGGCGGATCAGCAATCTGGGTATCTGCCCGATCATCAAGTCCCACTGCCTCTGGAGTCAGATATGGATCAGAGGAATACCTCTAGGTAAAGTCATTGTACTGGTAGGCAGCACATTTGCAAAGGGTGGATTACCAAGACCAAATGTTGCCTTTGGTACTGGAAGGACATTTAAGTAAATGTTAATCTTCGGTGTCTCTAGATCCTTTTGGTTTTTTGGATTGAAGATCAAGCAACTAATCACACATAACAGAAAGCCTCCATGCATTTCTATTACTCAGAAAATATTGTCAGAAGGCAAACTCTCCCCAACGACTATATATAATATAAATGAAGGAAATCAGTCACTAATCATCATATGGAACCTGAGTGGAGGAGACATATCAGGGAAGTACAGAGAAAAATCAGAAACAGGAATTTCAGGATATTTGTGCCCGTCTGTTTTCTGGGAGGTTTTGCAAGTTTAAATTACAGATTTATCCTATTGTCAAGATTGATTTGGATGAGAGTTCCAGTGTAAAATGTATTTTCACCAGTTTTCTATTGAAAGCCCAATTTCAGACTCATTTACACTGAAATCTATTCAACTTAAGCTGGTGCTTTTGGAGTTCTTTATATTACTCTTGTTGTTTGCAATCAAGTCCTCTATTCTACTTTTGTTAAAGGAAAAAATTGTAGCAGCCACAGTGTAGGCAAACATAGGAAAAAAACCCTGCAAACAAACTAAATATTTAAATAAAAGTGCTTTGAATTCCAAACAAGGGAAATAAAAATGATTTGTATTAACTGTTAAATACACCCTAAACTACAATGTTACAAGTTTCATAGTAATGATGTCTCTATATCCTTGTGCAATACATCATCAATCTATGGCTAAATACCACTGGCACTGTACATATTTTATTTCTACAGAAAAATATTTGGATACCACTTACCTCTGAGGCAGTTCTGGGAATTTTAAATATACTTCTTTCTTGGGGAAAAAGGAAAGAACATCAAAATGAATGATGAAACCTACAAAATGAATTTCCAGCTCTTTTATGTAAACTGGTAGAAAGAGTAAAATTTTTTGTTCTATTTCACTCTACCCAGAATTCTAATGAGAGCAATCTGGAAAAGTTACATTTGCAGTATTACCTAACTGTAAAAAATATCTAGTTGTTACTTAGGAGTGTAAATAATCACAAAGTCTTTCTTCCTGGTATGAGGAGGAACTACGATAATACAAGCTTAAAGTAACCCCATGCAAATCCATGAAAATAATTCCATCTGGACTGGTGAAACACAGCAGTTTTAAAATAACATTACTGAAGCAAGAGTTCATATTTAGTTGTAAATTTGCAGTACTTCCTTTTTTTCCTGAACTAAAGGTATTTTATTCTTCCTCCTGGTGAACAGGAACAACACTGGCTAGAAAGTTGATAAAAGGTTATCACAAGCTTGCGTACTACCCCTCTTTATGAATCTCATGGCTTCAGTAAGGAAGATAATCATGATCAGAAGAACTCCCTACTAGAAACCAGAGAAGACTGTGTATGGAAATCAGTGCTACAAAATTACTGTAAGTATCTTTAAAGCCGAGTATAAACAGATAAACAATGTTTACTGCAATCAACTACAAACTGAATCCAGCAGGAGAGAAATCCTCTCTTCTCCATAGTATACAACTATAATGTCTCTTCTGTCTTCTTGTGACCTAATTTCCTCAATTCTAGCATGTGCATTATGCTTTCATGATACTAACAGAGCATTATGAGGGAAATGCTGTCCTTGTGGGTATAGTCTGGTTGAAAGGGTAGGCCTAGACAATGGTCTTCTATGGCTAATTTGTAATACTTCCATCATTGTACTATTGTGTGTATATGATGACTGTCAGTTCATTAGACCTTAAATCTGCTTATAAATATTTGATGTTAAGTTCTTTGTTAAAGAAGCTTTAAGCCTTGTCTTATCTAGTGATATGTTTATTGTTTAAATAAACCTTAACATTTTACTTGCTCTAATGTTTTATGTGGCAATAGAATTTTACAAGGGCTTAATAAGGATAGGCTGAACTTGCTCTATTGTCATTAAAAGGTTTTCTTTCTTGTGCACTTTCTGCTCTTATTCCAGTCCCTTTCACTGATTCTGAGATTTAGTGGCTCATGTGTTCTCTTAGACATAGTCATCTATATACTATGCTGCTGTGACTATTTCATTATTCTGTTTCTTGACTTCGTGCCCATGTCATCAATTCAGCAATTGGTTATTCAGTTTGTTAATGAGGGAAAAGTGCAATGACCATTCAGTCAAATTACAGAATATAGAAAAGGTCAAGGTACTAGAGTACATTATTCTAATTCATGGAATATTGTACATAAGACGATATATTTTCCATTCCCCAATACTTCATTTCATGGGAAAATTATTACAAGAACATAATATGGCATAAAATTAATCCACACTAAGAACAAAGCCTGCAATTAAAATGCTAAATGGCATAACTTGAATCCTTTATTTTGACAATTACTGGAGTAAGAATAAGGATTTCATCTTGTACTGCATGAAATCATAATTTTATGGTTATCATTTGCCACAGGATACTAAGTACATTTTAAATCTACATCAAGATAGAGGTGCCAAAGTGCTCCTTAATGTCTCCTCCCCATAGGTTACTCAGTACAAATGAAAATTCTGCTGAGTTTCTTCTAATCCTAGAGATATGTGAAAAAACCCCAAATTTTTTCATCAAGGAAAAGAGAAGAGATAAAGAATACAGCCAGGATTTTGTAGGTTCACAGTTTCTAAAATCACCCATGATAGTCAAGATCACAATGACAGTCCTTGCTGGGCAACTATGCAAACATTCACTGTAAAAACTGCTTTAAAAGTATAAACTTCTTCCTGGAGCAGAATTTAAAATTTCATCTCCATTCTTATAGACAGCAGTTCACAGGACAGGGGAATTCTGGTCATTTGCTCTGGATTGGCTTGATAAATCTTCTGCTTTATGTTGTGCAAAATCAAAAAGCCTTGAAAAAATGTTTTAGAAATACCTTTCGTCTTAGCTCAAACCCTGGATGAGAGGGCACTTCCAGCAGGTGCCAGATACAATCTTTCATGCAAAAGAGAAATTAATTCCACTTCTTATCTTTCAACAACTATTATATCTGCTACATTTTCAGATAAAAATAAAAGGGAAAGGTAGATTTTAAATGAAATTATGTTCTCTTTTCTTTTAGTCCTCATTCTCCCTTTTCTGGGTATTTTCTTTTTGTCTATAAGAAAATGCTTAGGTAGATAATTCGAGATTACACATCAATGAAGGCAAGAGCATCAATCCAGAAAAGACAGAGTTTAAAATACATTTTTCAATTTCCTAATGGATAGCATGTTATTTCACTTTTAATTGCCAAGCTTGTGAGACATTTTGTGACACCCTAAGGTTAATTTCGCTTGGTATAGCTTTTAAGTCATATCCAAGTGTGGAACTTCTAATTGGCATTTTTTTCTGTAATTTTGCTCTATATGTTAAGCCTGTCCACCTACTTGCTCCTTCCATTTTCCAGAACAGTTATTATTTTTATCCATACAAATATTAGACTCTCATGATGGTCATATGAATTCACATATTTCTGAAGCCTGTAATTTCCCTCTTTTCTGCTTCACTAAATGGACTTACTGATATTGTGATGAATTGAGCTATTGTACTGTGTCTCAGTTCTTTCTTGCTATTAATTATACTCCACTCATTAATATGACAAATTGCGAAGTTTCCAATTTTGTTATTCTTTTCTTCAGTATTCTGGAAAATCATTTCAGTTTTAATCAATGAAAATTAGAGCCTCATAGCAGATAAAATGTGAGAAGTTATAGTCAAGTGACAAGTTTGGATCAGGCTGAAATCTGCATCTGACCTGTGCTCACAATACTCCAAATTATGAATAAAGCTGCTTTTAGTCAGCTAAGGGCTTGTTTTACATTCAGTTTTGTTTTACTTTCTCTGTCATGAGTAGAATAGGATTGCTTATGTGACCCACTACTCTCTCTAAAATTTCATTCTACAGGCAAATAATTGTTTTGAGACTTTTAACAGCTTTTCCCCTGTTTCAGTAGTTCTTTTTTGTCAGCTATTTAGGAAAATAAGTATGTTTGGGTAAAAATAATATACCATTGCCATTTATTTCATATGGCTTTGAGAAAAATTTGGGAACACACTGTTTAATCTATATTTAAAGTTACGTGTTGAGAAGGAAAGAAGAACATGTACTTCAACATACAGTAAAAGATTCCTAATTTTGTCTGACATATATGCTACTTGAACAATAGCTGTACCTGAAAACCATTACATTTTTTGCCAAATCCACCATTACAGACTTGAAAATCTGAAGGACATAATTTGGATGTACTTTGGAATTTGTCAAAGGATACATGCTTTCATTGACACTTTTGGCTGTAGTTTTTTCAGTAGGGGATTTAATAATGTTGAACTACAAAGGAGAAAAGGTTATGAAGACCTTTACAAAGAAAAGAGATACAAATATAAGAAAAGACCATTATTTCAATACTGGGAGACATTTGAATGAGGACTTTCAATATTTCTAAAAAACTTCCACTTCTGTCTTTTTTGACTTCCTGGTATTCATTCATATTTAATTCTATTTTTATATTGTTTTGAAGATTTTTTACATAATCCATTTTTTTGTCCTTTTTTTTAAGCAAAAATAATTATGAATCATAACAGAGTCACCTAAACAATTTGGAATGAAATCTTGACATATATATATATATGCATAAAATGGAAGTATTATCCAAATATATTAATCAAAGAGCTGAAGGGGTGTAGAGGACATGATCTCCAATAAACCAGCAACATTTTAGAGCTTTAGAAAATGTGACTTCTCTTAACTTTGCTGCTGTGAAGAAAAGGTTGATGATTCTCTGGAGATTCTGTGATAGCTCAAGACATGTCAATGACTCATCTGTAAATATCTATTCCCCTGAAGCTAGCAAGGAGAACTCCACAGAATGTGCTTGATAATATAAATCTCATCATGAAGTGATATGCATCTTGCAATTGCCACTTCAGGGGTGAAGGCCAGATTTCCTGGCAGGTGTGAATTGGCATATCTCTGCTGAAATCACAGAACTGCTGTGTTACATCAGAGCCTGGACCTATTTCCTGAACTATTTTTGTCATGCCCCTAAAATCAATTCCTTGAAGGCTAAGATGGTGAAGAAAGGAAATAACTCTCTATTCTTGGAACATTGCCTACTTCATAGATTCTCGCCCTAAGACATTTGGGTTTTATTCTGTTATATATGATAAAATCTAAAAATGTATGTAATTTGAAAAAGGTAGGGCAAAGGAAAGAGAAAAATATAAAAAATAATACAAGACTTGAAATCACAGTTTAGTGAATTTTCATCTTTAGTTGGGACTATTTCAAATAATCTGCAGGTATGTTAATATAAAATAAAATCTATGAAGTAAATGTTTGCTTCTTACTTTTTTGTATTTCACAGTAGAGTCAGAATTCGACTCATAGGATTCCACACAAAAGACCACTTAAATATTAAAAATTGCAGAATGACCAGACTTTTCTGAATAATGTTATTTTTGTTTTGATGTTCTGTGGATATGTGTTTGTAGATTGCCTTTTTTATATTTAATAGCACAAATGATATCATATTTTCTCTCATGTCTGAAAAAATCACAGCAACCCATTTAATTTTCCATGTTTCCTGCCAAACTATTTAGTTCATCTCTCATCTAGATATCCTTTCTCTTGGTTGTCAGTGATATGAACCAGAATGCCTATTTACTACACCTTATATAGTCTAATTGCAGTCAGCTCATCCAGTTGCAATTACATTACTTCAGGATAAACTTTAGTGTCACACTCCTTTACACAAGACATATTCACTTTGGAAATGGTCTGTTTTTAACCAATGAAAAATTAAATTTACTGGTAAGAACTGCTTACATTGAGAACAGATTACTTTGTGAGTCAGTCAGAGCAAAGGACTGCAAACCTGTGGGCATAAAATATGCATGGGATTTTCAGCCTCTTAGAGGGTGTATTTGCCCAGCATTTACAAATATTTGAAGTTGAAAACTTCAGCCTTAGCCAGAAAGTGGGTCCAGCCTGAAGTAAGTCCAGCTGCTTTAAGGAATATGTCTACCTGGCACAACGCAGAAATCCTGATCAATGTGCTTTTGCCTCTGTATTGGCTTTAGATGTCCAAGGTGCTGGCAGCAGAAGGGCTGCAGGAGTGGTGGCCTCTGTGGGAAGAGGCCAGGGGCAGTGCCAACAGACCCACTGCAGCAGGAGGACCTGTGGAGGATCTCATGTTGGAGCAGGACAGTATTTCATTAAAGAGCTGCAGCCCATGGAGAGCCCACCTTGAAACAGGGGAGAATGTGTGTGTAGAAGGGATCTGCAGAGAGAAGCCATAGCCCCCTCCACCCTCTATCCCCTCTGTGCCACTTGGGCACATTTCTGACCTGTGCCAGTGGGCAAAGGTCAGAAATAGAAGTGTGAAGTTGGGCATGAGGAAGTGGAGAGGAAAGGTGTTGTTTTAAGGGGTGTCTTCATTTTTTCCCCACCCAAATCTATTTTAATTACCAGTAAATTAATTTTTACCCAAATTAGTCTATTTTGCCCATTGTGCTAATTTATAAACAATTTCCCTGTCTTTATCTGAATCAATAAGTTTTGTATTCCTATACACCTCCACCCCTCTGCACCATCCCAGGGGAGAGGATGAGAAGCTGGACGGGCATTTGGAACTTATCCAGGGCAAACCCAGCATGGGTTTTTAGAAAGAAGCTAGTTTTGTGTATAACATACTTGCTCTGTGATGAGTTGTGCTATATTCACCTGTGTTGACTTCAATGCTCTTTTGCTTTCAGTATCTGTTGCATGGATTTTTGGGGTATGCCTGCCAGGCATTGATTGCCACAGGCACAACTGAAGTTCCAGTTTCCTCACAGGTATCTCTTAGTTGCATGCACTTACTCTTCATAAAATCCTTTGAGACCTACGCATGAAACACAGTATATTTGAGCTGAGTTATTAATTTTTTTTGCTGTGTGAGCATAGATCATATTAGAATACGTCAGAAACTGACATGATGGTTGGGAATTTAATGGGGTATATTTTCTTCTTGATAGGCACATATATTTCCCATTAATGCTAATGGGAATTATATGTGTGGAGCAGGAGAACACACCACTTTGCATGTAAATTTCACATTTTATTTTACAGAGGGTATGTAACCCTATTATCACCAGTGCTGGCACAAAAATTTTTATCCCAGTTCAGTGGATTATAATCAAAAATTAAAATTATCTAACTGAACCTAATTTTATTTTACCTTTCCAACACTTTTGTAATGAAAGTAGTTTAATCCAAAGCATTTTCTGTGTCATGTGTGTGAATAAATAACCATTTCCTTGCAGTTAAGTTGTTTTTAAACTCAAGCTAATAAAACCACTTATTTCCATTTCCATCAGAATTACAAGTATAGTTAAAAGGCTTACACAATTTATATTTGAAACATTCTTCAGGAAGAGAGACTGGTGAAAGATCACATCTTTGACTTTTGAAGGTGTCTTCTAAAGCTGATAGAAAATGCCAGCTTTTATGAATCCTGCATTTGATCTAGAAAGTATGTAGGGTTTTTGCCATACAGTGATTTTTCCAGTACAGAATATGCAAGGCTGTAAATTTTAAATAGCACAAAGTCTTGAGTGAAGTCTTGTGGCTGAACTTAGGCTAGCATTGATAATGACTCATGCTTTTTATTAGAATTAACAATCGCTCCTATTTCTTCTCCCCTTATAATTTTCATCTTATATGTAAGAATTTCTTCTTTTTTCCCCTACTAACTGGTCCAGTCATACCACAAACAGCTGCCTTTTCCCTGGATCATTCAAAAGGTGTCCTCCAAATTCAGGAACACTCAGTTTTAAATCTCTTGTGTGAAACAATTAGTAGCTAAAAAAAAAGCTAAAAAAATCTCAATGCACTTAGAAACAAAAATGTCATTTTGTAAAATTTTGGAAGAGAAAAAAATCCTAAAAAGGAAAAACTTTTTTTTTCCAAATTACCCATAGATAAAACTGCAAAATATTAATTCAGCTAAAGTATTTTGCCTTGCTGAAAGCATAATAGTCTAATAAAATAAGGTTTACATCTAGCATCATGAATTCTAGGATATCAAATTCATGGCAAAAATCTAGCTGGAGATTTCTGGCATGAGCCAAGATTTGCATTGTTATCAGGCTCCATTTTCACAGTAGAAAGCCTCTGGAAGATGCATTAATCAAAACAAACTGAGTTTTTGCAATAAGACTTTGGTTCTTAAATAAATTCCATCCAACTGAAACCCAAATAGAAATCATGCTGGAGTAAAAAAGCAATTAAATATTATCATTTATTTCAGCTGCTGGCAAGGCTCAAGTTCTTTTATTTGCTAATCAAATAAGAGGTATTGTAGAGGTAAGATGGGAGACAATATCTAGAGAAGATGTGAGATCCTTGCTACTTTACAAAAGTAAGAACTAATACTTTGGATTTCACGTACAGGTGGAAAAAAAAACCCCATAAAAGTTAATTTAAAATCACTAGGACAAACATTTCATCCCCAAATCAGAAACCTGAAGCCAATGAGATATTTACCATTGATGAGGAACATAGCCTAGGAACAAATTAAGTTTTATTTCACACAAGTAGGTACTTTCTAATTTTGATTTTCGATTATTTCTTCTGCTGTCTGAGCTCCTTTTTTTCATGCAATGCCCTAATTCTGTTTTTCTTCCTCCTGCCTTATACTGATTCTACTTCTGACTGCTGCATCAGATCCTTGGAAATCAATGTAGCTGGAGTCATTCCAGGAGAGGAGCTGCTTTCATTATAGCATCAGTGCAAAATTACTATTCTTTAGGAAGAAGCGCTCAACTTCTCCTCTCCTTTAAAAGTGTTTACGTGCTGAAGAATCTTGGTACACAGAGTGCAGCAACACAGGTTTCTACTAATATTGATAAGATTTAAAAAAGTAATAATAATAATAATAATCATCAATATAATTTAATTTTAGCCAGATTTTCTTACAATTTATCTTAGATACTTTTTTATATTCATATTTCTTCATTCCGAATTTTGAAAACAACATGTATAAAATTCACCAGAGAATTTTTCATCCTTAGAAGCTACAATAGTTCAAGAATTACCATCAGTGTTCCCCCCAAAAGCAACCTGCACACCTCTTATATAAGTAAAGTATTTGAAGTATAAGGGTTACAAAGCTGACTGGTAGGAAAAGTCAAAATTAGTCAGATTCTAAGCTCTCTTCTCAAAAAGACATAAACACTTAGTGAGGAATGACAGCATTTCTGTAAATATGTTGAACTGTAAAATTTTGTAATGAGTATTCAAGAGTAATAAATAATTCACCTTACTTTTAAAATAAAAAGTAAAAAATGTGAAATTCTGTGATAAATTGTATTAGTTTTTGCCTAAATTCTTGTAAGCCTTTGTGCAAAGGTCAGTCACATGAAAAAAACTCATTACAAGCATAGACACAACTCATGTTTCATGCAGCTAAACTTTTGCACATATTTTGAAATAGTCTTGACTTTAGTTTCTGTAAACTACCACGACTTTCCTTGAAAATCTTTTAGAAGCTTGACTCAAATTGCTGATCCCCGTATAGAAAACAAATGGCATTTAACTGATTTCCAAGGGATTCCTGTAAGCTGTATCTTCTGTCTTCTCTCAGAATCCTACTGTACACTTAATTTCATGAGATTTATCATGTGGCACTTTGGATAGAGACTAGGATGTCTAACATAGATCAGTGGGGCCTGGCAGAGGCAGCCAGCACTAATGCTAGGAGGCTGTATTCAGCTTCCTAGGGTTTAAAGCTACAGTCAGTAAGGCTGGACATTTGAAAAATGGTGTCAAAAACATCCTTAAGGAAAGACACAAAGAATGTCCCCACAGGGTTCAGCAAACCTTAGGACTGCAGAGGAAAATGTTATATATATTTTAGTAGAAGAGGAAAAAAATGCATTTATTTTCAATTTTTTTCTGTCAGAAATATTAAACATTTGCTATGTAAAACCATTCTTTCAGTTTTCACAGAAGATGAAATTAATCCAAATTGTTATCAACTTCATAGAAATTCTGATTTTGTAAGTGTGTTTTAAAGTTAGTCTGAAAAATTTTGGTCATACCAGTCACTAACCCTGGTTTTAAGTCATGGCTGTTTACATGCAGGGAGAGAGATAGAACAGGAAAATAAGTAATCAGAGGTGAAATTGGCCCAGATTAACTTAGTTCATTAGAGCACAGTGCTGATAAGACCAAGGTTGTGAGTTCCACCCCGTATGAACCATTCACTTCAGAGCTGGACTCAATCATCCCTCTGGGTTACCTCCAACTTGGATTATTCTGTGATTCTGTGAATTCCTAGAATACTTCAAAAAACAAATTAACATTGAAACCAAGATGGTATCTATTGTTTCACTCATAAAAGTGGCTTATACTATTTGGATATATAAGAAAACATATAAATTGAAAACCCTGAGAATCATGCCACATTATTGAGCCTGGACTCACCCTGTGACCTGCTTCAACTGTCCTGATTTCTGCTGAAATGAAATTAAGATGCTTGGGCTAGACTTACCATCCTGGCAGCTGGGACACTCAAATTCAGGAAAAGTGTAGGAACACGACTTTTCACACAGTCTAGACAACCAGAATTACATGTATTCAGAATTATTTGAATTCCAGATTGTACTCAATATACTCTTAATCTCAAGACATTTTTGTTCCAGCATCAGGGGTGGCAGCAAGGATTTATGAAAGTGGCTAAGGATCTGCTAAGCTCTATTTCATCCTTGTAAAATCCAAGTTCCCACCAGTCAACAGTGTCTGCATTGCTGAACGAGAACAATGAAAGCCAGAGTGGGGGAAAGGATTTATCCACATACTCAAAGAGCTATTAAGTAATATTTAGGGGAATATGTGACCATTCAGCACAGTTAAAATTGCTGCAAGCCAAATCCTCTGATTTGTCAGTAGAACCAAATCTTTCATGAGAGTAAAAAAGTAGCTCTGCAAACCTACTTCTTCCCATGGCTTTATCACCTTCTTGTTCTAGTTAACACATTTTT
Organism: Argya squamiceps; assembly: GCA_037834095.1. Lineage (NCBI taxonomy): Eukaryota > Metazoa > Chordata > Aves > Passeriformes > Leiothrichidae > Argya > Argya squamiceps. Next base: position 37,192,697 of record JBBMKD010000170.1, read on the forward strand.
CAGCTGTGGTCTAGACCCACAGCTGGGTTAAGAACTTCCAGATACTATTTGATAAATGGAAAAACTCTGTGAACATAATTTTCTAGCACTGATTCGATTTCATAGGATCTGCCTGTCTCTCTATTTCTTATGAATAACCCTTTTCAGAACCTGGAAAATTGACAGGTTGATCCAAAAGGACTAAGTGTAAACAAAATCTTGAGTGTCTTTTTAAAATGAGGCCTTGACTATTCTTCTGTGTGTCTCCCTGGGTTTGTTGTGTAAGCATTTTAATCTGATTCCTCAACACCATTCTGTTTCACTAAGAGTTTCAGTCTAAAGGGCCATGGATTTTGTGTGGGCATTTAAATGGTCAAATAGCTGTTTCCCCAGGAGACAGGCCATTTCTATTCATATAAATGGCAATTAATATTAACTGAGGTCAAGCCATTTGTTTTGAAATATTTTTGATTCCTATGTTGGAGACTTTTTCTTTTAGCTACTGTAGAAAACCTCATGTTAAATCCTTGGGACTCATAAGGATTTGTGGTCTTTTTAATATTAATTTTCTTGAAATTATAGACAGTTCTTAGGCCTAGTTCTTCTGTCAGGTGAGCATTAGTAGAGAAAATATTTTTAAATGACAAGCAATGTGACAAGAGGCTCTGCTAAATCTCTCATGGTTTTAGTCTCAAGAGTGTGTCAGAATGTTCCAGTCCTTCTCCACAATGAACTTTTAAGCTGTTTGATATTTATCCAAAATTCCCTTTTTTTCTTTTTAATAATAACATCTGAAATAGTCCTAGCACATTTACTGTGACACTAATATACCTCAGGGCCACCTTCTTACTGCACAATTTACCTACAGCATTCATTAATGGCTGAGAAAAACACACCCTGTCATGGCTTACTGCAACCTAAAAGACTTAAATTGCATCCAGAAAGCTGACAGGCCGCTGCATTATTAACTGAGCCACTGAGACCCTTTAAACTGTATTGTATATAAGTTTATAGCACAGGGAGTACAGAGTTTTAAGCTTGCACATTTTAATGTATTTAATTTGCCGCACTCGGCAGTTTGCTTTGTGAACTGTTAATCTTTTCAACCGATACAGCAAAATGTCACTGTATTCATTTGCAGAGTATAATAGGCTTATATGCTGAAACAATAAAGTTATAATAGCCTGCCTGCTGCCTGGAGAAGTTATACAAATTCAGCATGTACAAGGTGCTATGTGTCCTACTTACCCTCTAAGTTTTTAAAACTCATCTTCTCATATCAGTGCCTTGAAAAGCAGTCATGCACATTATTTTGGCGAGATAAAGGCAAGTAAGTGTCATGGATCAAGCTCTGCTGAACTCTCTTTCTCTCTCTCACTCCCTCTGGAGTTGCTTGCAGTACCTTGATCCTAATTCGTTCTTGCCATCTCCAGCCATTGCAACTGCAAGCTGAAGTCACAGATATCAGGTTTGTTCTGCACCCTCCATGAACACTCCAGTCTGGAACTGATGGGTGATTCCTTCACTTGTTGTAGTGGCAGGAACCAGCAGCCAGGTATCCACAGATCTGAGGAAAAAAACCCCTGCTACTAAGATATCTAACCTCCAGGAAAGGGGTTCTACATGCTCACTCAGACTTTACTGATGTTCTTTGTATTTGCCCTCCATCCTTTCTTCAGACCATTTCTTCCCAAATCCTCATCTTTCTTTTTCTACTAGTGTTATGAAAAGGATTATGTGACCATGGTGGTACCACAGTATTTCTACAGAAATTAGACATCCTCTGCAACAGAGAATTGTGGGTGTGAGGGTAAAGATGATAACAGTAACAAAGGGAATTCTGATGCTATCAGTGACAGCATAATGGGACCTGATTTTTTTTTTATATGATTTCTATATTTTTTGAATGAAACTTATTGGAGAAGAAATGGATTGGTTATTTCTATAACAGGATATCCATTCTGAGGAGTGGAAATATGTCATTGTCTCACAATGAATTTCTGTCAGTTGACTAAATGACAATTTATTCTTAGGCAACTTTAGGTTCACCATGTGAAGTGCTTAATTGACTTGCAGGACATATTACAAAGCCTGTCTTTTTAAAAAATTATTGTCTGTCTGTCTGAGGGGAAGGTTTATGGGGAGTCTTTATCCATAGCAGGAATCTCACAGAGGTTAGTTGAACTTGCACACTTAGGTACTATTAAATATTCTTTAGAAAAAAGATCAGAAAACAAATAAACTGAAATGCAGTGGAGAAAAACCACTCATCAAATGAAGTCTTTGTTTTCTGCATTATTTCTACTCATAGTTATTAATTATAAAGTAGCCTGAAGCAGAAGAAAGTCATGCATCTCGGTCCACAACCAAACAAAATCTTTAAGGAAAAATCAGTAAAGAGATCCCTGGTTGATTGTAATAAAAAATATCATGCAAAGAAAAATAAGATTCTCTTAAACAAATTCAATACATAAAAACAAACAAACAATAAAAAAATGCTGGTGATAGAACCTAACTTTCTGGATATCCTTGACTTTAGCAGTTCTAAAGGGGAGAGTGGATCTTGAAAGGCAAGAAGACAGGAAGGCAGTAAGAAAGTTACAAATCTATTTTTTGTATTGAAGGAAACCCTTAAAATGAAACTGCACTTTTCAGTGGAATCCTATTTCTAGTGTTTGCATGGTCTGAAAGCATTAACAAAAGTAGGTAACATCTTAATGAAAACTATTTCTTGTAGCAAAAGAAAACTTAGCTTTTAAAATTGTGCCCTGGCTACAAGGTTAATTTGACATAGAGAATTAAAAGAAAGATTAAAACCAGAGTTGTTGAATAAGGTTGTGATGAGTTTGTCTGTCTCTTTTTAATAAGGAAATTACAGTAATGGTTTAAAATTTTTCCGTTAGTAATAGCATTTATATTGGAGTGTTTTAGACAATTACTCAAGGTTACATTCTGATTTGTTTGTTTTGTTTTTCAATAGGTAAAAACCTCACAGATTCCCTCTGTGGCTGGAAATGTAAAATAACAAATGAAAGCATGGATCTGGTTCTTTTAACTGTGCTGCTTCTATAGTCTTTCAAGTCTCTTTATTTGCCTATAATTGCCTATGATCCATTTTGACCTGGTGGACCATGACACACTGGGTAACAAAACTTCTCAATCTACCGGTTTTGATTCATGGGAACATGATCATATATCTTTAAGGTCTCAGACAGTGTAATCTTGGAAACACTCATTATTAGAAATTCGTTGCTACATCTTGTATTTTTATGTTTTATGTCTGCTATAACTTCTTGATTTATTCCTTTGATATTATTTCAGATTCATCAATCAATGCTGGTTTTGAGGTCCTGATCATCTGAATAAATTTAGCAAACTACAAGACATGAAATTACTGTAAGTAAAATCTTTTCAAATTTTTACTGTGGTTGGGGTCAGGGAGAGTTCTTAAATAAAATATTTAAGAAAGATCTGAATATAACCCAATGAGAATGTGCTAAAATTACATTATTTCTTAGATTATTTTAACATCAAAGGTAGCACTGGCAAGACAGATAATCATTAAATGCTGAATTGCTCAAAGTGTCTCAATAGTGCACTTAAACACATTTCAGTCGAGTGAAATAATTTAAAATATAAAGTGTGATCCAGAATCACATATGTCAATTATCATGTTGTCTGTGATATTAAAAATGTATGCAGCTGGAGTCTAAATTATCTGAGATGTCTAAGAGTTAGAAACACTTCATCCTTTCCTTTTTTTTTTTTTTTCCAGTGGTGTCATTTTAGATACTGAATGCAAATAATCCAGAGAATGAAGGGGAGAGTTTTTCTATCTTTTGATGTCCTTGGAAACCAGGATAACATGAGAGATTTGCAAAAACTAACTTTAAAATATTGTTATGCTGATGGAATTTGATTATCTGCTGCTGATGTTGCTTGACTGAATATAATGGATTTTTCAAATAGAACAAAATCTTTTCCATGAAGAACTATTTAAAAATATGACATCTACTACATAGTCATGTCTGCATGACTATCAAATTTTTCTATCAAAACTGACCAGCATAAAATTTTGTGTCATCTTCATTTTTCCATAAAAGTTGTGCATTTTTTTTCTTTTGCTATCCTAAGTCACAGAAAACCACCCCCCCCCTTGAACATAATGCTACTAAAGTTAATTTTCTCTTCACTGCTCTATTGTCTCAGTTTTTTGGCCTCCATATCAACATTAGTAATGGTAGGACTGATCTCTACAAAGTGTAACAAATTCATAATAAGAAGACACTTTTTTTTTCCTTAAGTCATGACGAAAGCTGAGGTCAGAGGAGAGACTTTGCCAACTTGCCTGTAAGTTGGGATAATAGGAAAACTCCAAGGTGCAGTTCATAGAATCATAAAATATCATGAGTTTGAAGGGACCCACAAGGAACACCAAAATCCAGCTCCTGGCCCTGCACAAGACACCTCCAAGAATGACACCATGAGAGCATTGCCCAAACGCTTATCAAACTCTGTCAGGCTTGGTGCTGGGACCACTTCCCTGGGAGCCTGTTCCAGTGCCCAACCACCCTCTGGGTGAAATTTTTTTTTCTAATATCCAAGCTAAACCTCTACTGATGCAACATCAGGGCATTCTTTCAGGTCCTGTCACTGAGCACCACAGAGAAGAGATCAGTGCCTGCCCCTCCTCTTCCCCACAAGGAAACTGCAGATTGCAATGAGGCCTCCCTTCAGTCTCCTCCAGGCTGAACAGGCCAAATGACCTCAGATGCTCCTCACTAGCTTGCCCTCAAGGACCTTCACCATCTTTGTTGCCCTCCTTTAGTTTCATATCTCCAATAGTTTAATATCTTTCTGAAGTTCTGGTGCCCAAAGCTGCACACAGGTGATGGGATTCTTGCAGAATACACCTCAATTGCAAAGCTTAGCTGTTTGAAAGGTAAATACACAAGTATGTAGAGGGAAATCTTATCTTCTAATAGTCCTCAGGAATTAGTCCTCAGGAATATCCATCTAAGGCCTTTTTCTATTTAAAAAATTTTTTTTACATTTTTAAAAAATTTTAATGGGCAATTACATATGGGCCTTGGCCTTTAGTTATTTGCTGTAAGATTTTCCAAATAAGACATCAAGGAGTCAGACAGAAATCCAGGATATGTGGTTTGTCCAGTAAATTAGAATTTAAATTAATTAATTTTAATTAATTTAAATTAATTAGAATTAAAATTTCTTACCAGAGAATCAGTATTTCTACTGGCAAGCTGCCTGCTCAAAGTTTTATATGCCAGATTCTGTTGTGAGGAAAGTTAAAGTTTCATGGAGATATTTACAGATATTGATTAAAGATATTTCAATATTCAATACCTGAAATTCATTTTTCAGGAGTCCATTATGATCAGCCACACAAATGATCCAAGGATTTGGTTTAATCGGTTGTTTGTTCAAGTACAATACAAAAAAAAGTAAAAGTACAGTAAAATAGGACTGCTCTATTTCCGAAATTAAAGGAAAAGGCTTGTGAAACTGTAACCTTTTTTTCAGCTGAAGTCCAAAATTGTTTATTCTGTTCTTTTATTCCAGTGTTTTGTTGACCAAGATTATTTCCTAAGAAAAAAAATTGCAATGAAAAGCACTTTATTACCCATCCTGTTAATAGACTTAACCAGAAACATTGATTTCCATTTGCTTGTGAAAGTAGACTTTTTTAAAGGTATCAGCACAAGTCAGAATGAGGTCTTCCAACTCAAAATATTCTGTCATTCTGTGGTTTCTTGATTTTTAATTTTTTTTTTTAATTTATTTAAAAGAATCATTTGGACTGGCCAATCATCCTGGACACTCCTACTCTTGAGTCCTGTTTTGTGACTTTCAGAGGCTTGCTTGTGACTTGCTTCAGAGGCTACTGGAAACCTGTTGGTGGTCAGAGGATTGAATATCATCTGAAAATGACACCTGCCTTTTGTGATCTGATTCAGAACTTGTTTTATTTTAGTTCACATGAAAAGTCTGTTGATTGACTAAAACTATAACAATCGAGAAAATTTAGGAATTTTCAAACTGAAACAGTTTGTTCATATGCTTTAGTTCCTGTATTTTTAAGCAAAATTTGGTAGGCCTGTCTTTTTTGAAACTACACAGCACAGTAATTCAAATGGAAACTGTAGTTCATACATCAACATGACTTGTGAATTTGCTTTTTAAAACACTTATGATAGGTTACTGTAGTATTACTGTTGTGATTGCTTTTGCTTTTATTATTCTTCTGGAAAAGGATATGCTATCAATGTTGAACAGTCAGACACGTTTCTGGCTTATTTTACAACACTTGCATGGGAAATTTGATCATATCGTCCTCCTTGCAAGTGCTTTGGAAACAGTTTATCCATTAAGAAAAGAAAGTTTATCTGTTAAGAACAGTTAAGAAAAGTTTTCATTCAAGACCTTTAGTGCTTTTCCATCCTTTTCAAAGTTTGAACTTCACCAACATCTCTCCTGGGTCATAAATCTGTGTAAGGAGTGTTCATATGGAGAATATGTGCTGATTTTTACCTTATTACTGCAGCAGTGTGTATGTTGTATTATTTATGTTTATCTCAGGTAAAGGTTAGCTGAGATAGGTGATGGTTATTTTATTTGAAATTGATGTTTGAGGTGGACCAAAACGCAAACTACTGTGTTAGGCACTTTACAAATAGAAAGCCAATGACAGCTCCTGTCCTAAATAATTTAAAATTTTCCTATGATTTGTGACAATTTAGAGAACTGCCTGTAAAATAGCAAAATGAAAGACCAATTAATAATGACAGCCCTTTTCCAAGAGAATGCAAAAGCAATTCAACAAAATCCTTCAACAGCTCCAACCATAAATATGGATTTTTGAGCTCCATAGTGTCAGGATATACATGACCAGAAAATGTGCATATCTGACCACGTTATTTCACTGTCCACTGAATTGCAAAGCTCACAGCACTTGGTAAAATACCTCTGTGCTACTGATCTGAACTTATTTTGGAACAGACAAGGACTCTGACAGTCTGCAGCTGAAGACAATTGCTGAATCCACAGAGAGATCTCTTAAAATATGTTCATCCTTCTCATAGAACCTGCAGTCACTGTTATGATGACAGGTGACCTGAGAAACCTGAACTTCTGCCAGCACATTCTTGAGTCCCATTATAGCACCATATAGGTATTTTTCACCTGATATAGGATCTCTGGTATGACCTTCTCTGAAATTTACTGACTTTGTTTTAAGTGGTATCTTTCTAATACTGGCAACACCTTCATACATTTTAATGAGCTGCCCTGACTTTTGTCATCGTGTTCAAAATAGCTCTGAAAGGGGTATTTAGCATCAGCATCAATTCTTAGACTCACATTCCTAGCATCTATTCCTTTACATCCTGGAGGAAAAAGACAGCATGTTCTCATTTTAATGTGGAAAGGGATATTGTTTTGTTGAAGGTCTGTTTATCCACATCTTGTAACTTCTTTGTCTATTAAACTAACTCATTCAATTTTTTAAAAAATTTATTGTCTGCTGCAGTTGTAGTCTACATTACTATGCTTCTACCTCTGGCTCTGTTTCAAGTAGGTCTGTAAAACAAATGTAGCCATATGATAGTCTGGTGAAGTGCTAGTACATGCTTAGCAGTAGTTTACAGATTTTAGTGGTTTATTTCAAAGAAGACAAGCTTTAAAAAACGTAAAAACCCACAAAAACATTGGCCTCAGCAGCTACTCCTGTACACTGATTGCTACCTCAACATTTGTATAAATGAAAATGAGATATCAGGTGCTCTAAAGAATGACAAGGAGCTTTATAAAAAACTTGATGAGGAGAACACCTTGTTTAATACTGTCCTTTATTTTCTTTTTTGAAACATAGTTTGTAACTAATAACAGTACATATTAAAGTACGGTAGACATTAAACAATAAGTTATGTGATATTTTTAGTTTTCTTAGCCAAGTTCTACTCAGTCAAGCAGGCCTAGAAAAACTCTTCTTGCCCTTCTACTGATCCACAGTAACACAATTAGTTTAAAAACCTGAACTTATCGTGAACTGCAACAACGACCCAAAGAAATCTTGAGAGACAGGAATTACTGTTCTTTTTCAAGATAAGATCATTGAATGCATCAACTGATTTCCTTAAACAATGTTAATGTAGCAACAGAATTATATATTTACTATATAATATAACATTATTATATTTGTTTCTATTTTATTAATTTATATTTATATGATTTATAATATGTTATAAATATTGTATGTTTTACTAAATTAAAGGAATATATATGGAAAAATCTTATGTGTATGTACAACGGCCCCAATTTAGCAAAATTCTTACCATTAATTTAGGGGTAACCATATAGTAAAGGCCTCTCAATATCTTCAAGTAAAACACCCATATTCATGAATTTAGGCATTTATTTAGATGGCCTACTGAATTGAGAAATTAATAATTTGTAGTTTTTGAGACCCCAATGAAAAACTGAGTCTGGTGGAGAATAAGCTGTTTCCGAAAGAAACATTGAAACATCCCCTAGAACACTGCAGTAGGAATATGTTTTCTATTAAACTGCCTGGGACCTTTCCACAGATGAAAAGTTGAGTTTGTGTAGTTCCATCTGGGGAAAAAATGATCCAATAAAGGAGCAAGCCCTCAGCTAGGTGATGCTAAAGTCAATAGCAATGGCATTTTTAGAAACTTTGCACATGCTGAAGACACGCTTCTTTATAGGATTTTAATGCAACACTCAATATTACCAGATTAGACAAAGTGTCTGAGACAGCATTATCAGCAGTAGAAAATGTTTCATATGCACATATATTGATATAACTGAATTTTTTTTGTTTTTTTTTCTGTCTCCTGTTTTGAAAAGATTTCTCCATATTTTCAATGACTTTTTCTGTAATATATAACAAATATTATGCTTCAAAAAAATACCCACAGAGGAACACCTGACAAAAGCATTTGGAACTTCTGTTCCAAATATTTTCATGTACATAAGTTTTGTTTCGGCAAGAAATGCAGTGTCTGACTTTTAGATAATATAACTCTTTTTCAATGAAACACACACAGGCTGTCTCACAGTACATAGCACTCAGATGTGCTAAAGATGATCACAACAGCTGCTTTAATGTTTAGGACAGTCAGCTGAACCAAAAATTCATGGAAGGAGATAGAAATGAGAAGGTCTCCTGAGGTGAAACTGAATGGCTGCTGCTTTTCCTGTTCTTCCTGCTGTGTTTTCAGGCTGTGCACTTGTGGTGCAGAAGAAAGGCTTCATGACCCAGCCAGAAGCCTCTGCCCACTGTAGCCCTGTGCTCAGGGTGTTCTCACAGCACAGTGACACAAACATTCAGTTTCAGGCATCCAAAACAAATTAAAGATTTTAGTTGAAATTCTCTGCTGGTATAAACTAATGCAGTTCTACCAGAGTCGGTAAAGCTTTGCCTGTTTACACCAGTGGAGAAATTATTCCTCTCTATAGAGAGATCTTGGAGTTCAGCTATCATGGAAGACTGATTTCCTGTCAATAATAAATGTCCTCAGTATCCTACACAAGTCTTCAGTTTATTGCCTCTGGACATTTTTTAATAGCTGCAAGTCTCAAGATGGAAGCAGATTTTTATGCTTTATTTTGAAGGGTAAGGATTGTTCAGAAAAGATACTTCCTGAGCTGCCCAGGGAAAAGACTATTATAACAGCGGTGTGCTTCAACCTATCAGCCTAACTTGCGTAAGAAAAGAAACTTATTTCTTTATAACTTGTCTTTCATTTTCACATCCATTTGTTCAAAGACATCTGAAAGTCCCTGAGCACTGACCTGAATAAAATGAAGAAGGAGGCTAATAGAGTGTTCACCTACAGTATTGTTTCCTCTCTTGTTATTAGATGGATATGACCCTGTCTTTGATCTTCCTACAGATGGTACAGCCAAGGGTGCCTAGAATAAAGAGTGTCACACTCCTCCTAGGAGGAAAGAAAGAAAGAGGAGTAGAGAGGGAATATGCACAAGCAAGGAAATGGCCACTCTGGTAATTACAAGTGACAAAGATAAATGAGTGAGAATGTGTGAACATGGTCCTCAGTGGGTCCTTAAATAGGTAGAAAATGTAAAAATGCAGCATGGGAGTTGATGAAAGCAAGGTGAAATGATACCGAAATAAAACCAGGACTTTCTCTTTGATTCAGTAACCCTGTAAGGGAAGTGATTAAAGAAATGAAATATTTTATGGTTTTTTCTCTCTTGGTGGTTCTTTATGTACTAGCACACTGTTTATTTTTCAAAGGTATAGCTCCTTATTTCTGACTGCTTGTCAAACACTGAGCTTGTCTATTGTCAAATTACAGTAAAAGGGCTGCTGTTTATAGAGATACATAACAAGGAATAAGGTAGCCAGCTCTGATGTGTAAGTAAGAGCTTCACTGGGAAGGACAAACTACTTACTTGATTGAAGAAATAGGTTATGTTCTTTTGTGTGTTTATCCCAGTGTCTCGTTTGTTGATTGCTCAGGTATTTAGCTTTTGGACTGTGCAATAAGGAATTTGAATGAAGGAACAATGTTGTCTCCTCTCCTTGACATTAGAGAGAAGAAATGTTACTATGGATCCCTTCCCCTTCTAACTTCCTCACCCCAAAGATTTTTTTAACTAAAATTACTGGTCACATCTGTATTACAAAACATGCATTGCTGCTTTGAGTCGTGGATAGCTTCAAACTATGCTGGTACTACACACTCATCACATCTATATCTGACCATAGGTTTTTCTGAATCTGATTGGAAAAAACTCCAAAGAGCAAAACAAACAAAAAAAACCCCTCAACATTTACGCTTACCATTTTTTTAGATGTGAATCAAGAGAATATAGAAAAGAAGGACTAATTTGCTCTTATTGAGCTCCTTTCTGTAGCTTCCACTGTTATTGTGTATAAGCACTGGAGAGGTACGTCAGCACCTAAGGCTGACAGCCACAGGACATGCCATCCCATGGCCCACGCAGCCCTAGGTGCAGCAGTATTTCTCTACCTACATACTTATGATGCCAGGCTGTAATTGACACTGGAAGAAGACAGTGCAAAAGGTTTCATATCTTGTCTTCAGAATTTGTTTAAAATACATTATTTAGAACCAAAATTAAATACTGGATCCAGGTACTATCCTTAACTCTGCTACTGGTTTAGTTTGTGGCATTGGTTGCATCACTTAATCTTTATCTATATAGTTCAAGTAGCCTTTTACTGTCTCTGTTTCAAGAACAAAAAAATTATATTTCCACACACACATTCACATATACAGAAGCTCTCTGATGTTCAAAGTTTTTTTGAGGTCTTCAGGTAAAAATTGCTTGCCACAAAATTCAGGAAAGCATTTCTACACATCTTCAACTGAATATATTTAGGATGGCATTTGCTTTGGCATAATTTATAATTTACAGTATTTCTTTATTGTTTTTAAGGTAAATATATCAAAATCATATGGACCCAAATAAGACCTCTGGTGGTGAATGTGATTAAAAACTGAAATATGAGCCTATTCACTCATACCATCTGTTTTGTTAACCCTCCAGAAGGGAGAAACGGTTCTACATGGCGATTAAAGTGTATGACAGATAATTTTATCTGCACATTTCCTGATTGATTGAAAAGTAGGGAAATATATAATCAAGCAGTTAGGAAGTATATCTGCTTCTAAAAATAAACTGTCAGGAATATCAGAATGATTTTGAAACAGCAGAAGTTTTTGAAACCTGAAATGTCTTGATTATCCCCCAGCACGTTGATTCTTCCACTTGGAGAACATAAAGGTGCATATCATAAACGTGCACCTCTCATAAGAGAATCTCAAAGCCTATCTTCCATATGGCAGGGACTAAGGGGGAAAATGTCAATGCTTTTTCTTTAAGCAACAAATAATTATGGCACTAAATGAAACAAAGGTAACTTAGCAACAAGGTATTCCTTTTCTCATCTAGCATTTTCTAAAGGATTCCTACTAAGGCCAACCCGTGAGCCTTGTGCTATTTATCTGCTTACTTGCATTTGAAACATTCTGCTTCTTTTAGCGATGCCGTCTGTGAAAAGCCAACAAAATGCAAACAGTGATTATAAACTTGAAGTGCAAAAGGAAGACCTTGAAATAGTGTTAACTTCAGTATTTCAGTACTCTGTAGATATAGCTTCTCTAAAGCTGGATGAATCATTTGTAGCAAGTAAGCTTTTTCACTAAATATAGTCCTCTACATGTTTATGAAGTGTCACTAAACAGACTGCCTTTGAAATTAATGTGCAAATTTTAAAGTGTTCGAGAAAGGCCTTATCCAAAGACTAAAGAATGGGTGGAAACACTTCTATTGACTTCTCTTGACAGAGGCCAAATACAGTGTGCAAACATATTTTATTTGATGGATTGCCCACTAGCTGTTTACTGCAAGTATTGTTTAGGAATATAATAAATGCCATTCAATGTGGGCTTATAGCAAGTAAGTCTTGTCAAACCTACCTTTTACAAATTTCCCTCAAAATGGTAACTATATCTTTGAGCTATTACTGAGGCATTTAGCATTATGAATGGAGCATTAATGTATGAATGTATAATTTTAATGTACTTTATAACTAAAAATCTGACAAAAAGATTAATGCTGTAAGATATTAAAGAGAAATATGTAGCTAAATCAAAACTTAATTTACATGCTGATGAAAAAATAACCCATAATTGGGAAATGGTTGTTAAAGGGGTTTTGCTAAGGGAGTTGGTGCCAGCTTTTGGTATTGAATCTAAAGTTGTTCAATACCTTTCTCAACAGTTTCATGTTAAATGATAGATAGATAGATAGATAGATAGATAGATAGATAGATAGATAGATAGATAGATAGATAGATAGATTTGGTAGAATTTATGTAGGACATAAAGCATGGCAGTGAGTTTAAAAGATGAATCTTTTAAATCTTGGTCTTTCCTAAAATGACAAGGCAGTTTAAATAAACATTTTAAATAATGTAGACAAAATTTTGCATAAAGGATAAAACCCAACAAAACACAGGATGAGAACTAAATCTACAAAATGGGAAATAAGTTTGCTGAAAATGATTGTGGGAACTAGTGGTCAGTGGATGTGTAAGTGAAGACAAATATGGAAGGCAGGGAATTTGCCTCTATGTTCAGTGCTTCTGGAATCAAGCTATATTTCTCCACACAGATCTGGAGTTCACTTGTAAAAGTGAAGAAGGTAAAAAGCAGAGCCACAAATATTTTCTAGGTACTGTACAAAAATGGCTTGCTATGCAATATTTCAGAAGTGGCACCTGTTTAGAGTGGCAGAAGTAAGATGACCGGTGAACTGAATGAAGTGTGTTAGCAGCGCCATAGGATATTGGCTTATTTTTATTAGAGGTAAGTCATAAGAAGCACCAGTGACAGGAAAATGAAGGAAGATAAATTCAAACCAGAACTTGGTCACCTTTTACAATATTTTAATTTTATTTTCAACAAAGCAAATTATGAGCTGCTGGAACAAAGCCACCAGTGGAAACAATGAGTACACCAGGATGGGTACTGGCCAAACCCATCTGTTGTGTGTTGCAGGAAGAAAAAAAAGCAAAAGATATGGTTTAATTAGGCAGTGGCTTCATCAGCTTAACTCAGCTGGGATCTGCATCAGCAACAAATCACACAGTGAAGCTCACGAGTCTGCTTTGAGTTTGTTTCTGCTTGTCAAAGCCTCTGTTTGTGTTTGATTGTCAAGGTAGTGCTGATGCCAGACCGAACTTCTGCCAGAATGAGGAGGAAGCTGGAAGAAGGAGTGCTGTTTTCTCTCTGCTCTGACTAGTAAATCTCCCTGAATCTTGTTTCATAGGATACATAAATAATTCCAAGGAGTATAGGACAACCTTCATGGGAGGTGCTACCAATTAGTTTGGTCAACTTCCCCCTGCCTAGAGCCAGTAGCCAAAGAGATAAAATTACTGTTTTTAGTGAAAAGCTGAGGCATTTTCACTCTGGTCTGTATAAGTGAGATATAATGACTTGTCATATACTGGAGATCAGACTAGAAGAGCTGGCAATTCCTTCTGGCCTCAGGTTTTATGAGTCCTTCACAATCCACTTTGTGTGCTGCCTCATTGGTCCTGTGAATCACATGCCACTGCTCCCATTCCCTGGTTTTTATGACTGTGACCTTTATGAAGAGGAGTTCTTGAATAATTTAATGGAAAGGGGGAAAAGTGTGAAAGCAATCTAAAGAAAGGTAAATGAACAAGAGATAAGAAGGCCTCAGAAATGTTAGGACATTTTAAACCTATTTACAGAGCATAATAGTCTGCCTGCATATAGAGACACCAAATTTTAAACATGTTTTCTTTCCTGAAGGAAAGGTATCAGTGGAATGGAGTCATATCACTCATAAAGCAGCATCTTTTAGGACATTTTTACTCTTACTTTAATATTCTCATTTCCTTAAATTCTGGGCCCATAGATATGATTTCACACAGCTCTAGGAATTCTTAAATTATGTCTAGTACTTAATGCCTTTAACTAAACAGTATCTTTTGGGTTTTTTCTGTTATATGAAATGATAGTGTGTTCTCAGAATACTTCCTAGATATCCCTTGTTGTTCTGAAAATAATTTGCTCTTTAAAGGGTGTGACACTCTTCCCCAGGTACAATAAATTAACTCTGATGATATGTGTGGCTGTAAGTGTTTCTGTTATGTTTGCTGTTTCCAGGGAGTTTACCCTGAATGGGAATGTTACTGAAGAAATCCTTGTGCATGTCTATACTGCAACTAAGTTGTTATGTATTGCTTATGTTACTGTGCAAATGGAGAAGCCTCCTCTTGTGCTTCAAGAAGCTGTGGAAGTGCCATCCATGAGGTAGCCTTCAACTTGACTGGTTTTACACTTTTTAAAATTTCTTCAATTTTTTTTTCTTTACCAAGCAAGGTTAGCTTTGGAAAAGTTCAGTTTTGTGATATACACCTTTATTTTACTTTCTGGAATATTCAGAGCACTCTCATTTTTTTACTGCTTTGACCAGAACATTTTGAATCAATGCTATCTCTGAATAGCTACACTATCTGATGAGTTTTTAATTTTTTTGGAAGTGGAGATAACTTATTTTTATGGAGAAACCTTGTGTATCTTAATGAATCTCAAAATCAGTTTCTTTCCCAGATGAATATACTAATTACAATTATTTTAATTTCTACATTTTTGTCAATTATAGCCATACAATTTTCTTTTGTGAATACAGCAACTTTAGGACTGTGAACAAAAATGAAATGGCAGCTTCTCCAAAGAATTGAGTCATAGTGAAAATGCCTCTATGGTAATAAGTCAAAAGGGATGCAAACACAAATCTTTAAAAAAAAAAAACTGCTTAAGTCTGATTCAGTGACACACAGATTTTGTGTGATTTTGAAAGTCTGTGATATTAGTGCTTTGGTTCGTGCCATCAAACAAAATAACAGATCGACAATAATTTCTCCTTGTCTGAATAAAGGAATACATAAAAAAAATAACCCCTGATAGATAGTCATTGGTTTTCTGATCTATAGACATCAAGGGTGATTAAATCTTTGCAATATGTTTTGTTAGTTTTGGTGATAATGTAAAAATTATATAACATGACATTTATTTAGATAAAAAAGTGAACTTAGGAGTATGTTATAATTGTTTGGGTTTTTTATACATCTGCAGTGTAAATCTATGAAATATGTAAATACAGTTAAACATCTTAAATGCAAACATGTATACCCTTGTAGCTACACTATGGAAGGGAATAGGCACACTTTTAATGCAATTTGGCTTCACAGTATTGCAAATATCTTCATAAAAGTATTTATAAGAGGCTTGAATATGTTTTCATATCACATGGGCTTTACATTGACTCAAGATTTCAGTTTAGCAAGATACACTACAACCATTGTGTCATCCAGTGTTAGCCCTGTTAGCAAATACTTAACTTTCAATGAAGGTAAAGTGGGTTAGATGATGAATCAATATTTGTGCTTCTGCTGTTCTTGCAAACCTTCTGGTAATTATTTAATTTCTAAAAGCATGAAATTTCTGTCACACCAAGATTAGATTTCAAATGAAACAGAGGGCTGCTGAACCACTTGTATTAAAAAATGCAAAAATTTTAATGAGATTTTAAAAAAGTAATGTGATTAAAATTTAATATGTAAAACTTGTCCAAAATTACAGATTTTCTTAATCAATGTGAGACAGATAATTGGCTCTGTTCAGGTTATTCTATCGTATTACAAAGAATGTCTTCATTAAAAAATAATAATCAAAAGAAATTGAGTTGAACATTCACCTTCTCCCCTATTACATAGGGGAAGAAAATAAGAGGCTAGATAAGGAGCTTTTAAAATTAAGAGTGAAAACGAATAAGGAGTAACAAAAAGTTAAAAAAAAATCAGTTCCACATGACCAATTAACAACTTTCTAATTTTTTAAATCATTTTGTAACAAATTAATTAAGACCAAAATTCTATTAACCTCTTTGAACCACGTAGATGGAAGGTTTATTTTCAAAGTAAGCTGTTATTCACTTTCTTAGAAAAGATGGTAGAATCAAATCTGAGGACTGCCTTTGAAGAGTAGAGAATACCTGTAGGAAAATCATTGCATTAAGGAGTAGGTCTGCCATTTTCACAGTGTTCTATAACACTCTTATTAAGCATCCTGTCAGACCACATTCTGCTCATCTTTCCATCTGGTGACAAAATGATATCTCTCCCTCTTTCACTTCCACTTTAGCATTACAGTAAACTGCAGTGTGGCTTCAGACACTAAGATGTCAAATTGCAGTATATTAAGCTGGGCTGTAAATGAAGATGAATGCATGTCTCAGCAGAAGGGTCAGGCATAAGAGACAAATTAGAGATTGTTTTTCCTTTTCCTGGCAGCAGGATCTGCCCTCTGTTTTCACAAGGGACTTTAGAGATGGAATTTAGTCACAAAAAATTAGAGGGATATGGTAAATCAAGCCCATGGAGTGCCATCTCGCTTTTCCTCACGTTGAGGGTCACTTGTAGAGGGTGACTTTAATGAACCCAGTAAGGAAGGCAGGTTCTGGTCTTTAATAAATATGAATACTTATCTATTCTTATGACATAAGAATCCATATGTGACATGGACTGGACATGTTATGAAGGAGATCAGAATGACAAATGGAGCTCTTGTGAATTTGTAACTCAATATGCTTGGACAAATTGCTATGACAAAATAATCTGTACCCTCAGGGGTGGGTGGGGAGAGGTGGGGGTGGGAAGAAAATTGAGTGTAGATTTACCTAATTAGTGAAGGATCACGTTTTTCAAAAAACAATTTAGAAAATTCTGAGTAGATTTTGACACCTATCCTCTTATTTTGCAGTCAGGTGGTGAATGGAGAAGACAGTAATTATATATGTAAATTTCTTTCTGCTTAAAAACTTGGGTTTGTCACTAATGCACCATTGTTACAGAGGATTTTGAACTGCTTTTGCTATGGAAAAACATTTACTTAAAATTTGAAAAAAGGAAATAAAAAGGGATACAAGAGGAGAATTTTGCTTTTGTTAAGATGAGAGGTAATTTACATTTGGCTTAAATCACAAAATTTTACTTTACTCAATTTAAAGAGTGATTGAAGAACAGACATCTTTGTAAATGATCCCTGAGGTTCCCTCATCCAATGCTGTTTCATCCCTTGGAAGCCTCTGAGAGTATTTCCAATTGTGATTTGAAGTTGTGCCATCTATTTTACATAAGAATTTTTTTTCTTATTCAGTACTTGTGGTGATGTTTAGGTTTTAGAATCAATTCAGAGCAAATATTTAGAAGAACATGAGAGACAGGATATAAATGCCTGACCACAAATATTTAACTAGTTTTAGTGATTTATCTGTATTTCTCTCCCTTAATCTGCATGTATTTCTTTCCCTTAGACAGTTCTGCCTTACATATGCATCTGTATGACCTAATCAATTTCTAAACCTATCTTTAATATTTTAAAAGATGTGTGAATATTTTTACTGCCTCCCTTAAAAGTAGATCTGCAGATAATAATTGCCACTAAAAGTAAAATTTTGTCTCTCAATATATTAAGTAAAATAATCATACATGACTGAAATGCAGAATTATTTTCTCTCTTGTTACATTTTGTCCATTTTAGTACATATTCTAACCTTGTGATTTAGTGTAGTGATTTAATAATCTTCTTTTATCTCGTTACTTATATGAAATATGCACTGCCCTGATGATGATGATGAGTTGACCTGATTTCTGTATTATCTTAATTGCTTATAAATTGAATCTGTATATTTGAAGTGGGAAGATACATTGTTGTAACCAAGGGAACAAACTCTTTTCTTGGTGCACCCTGACAGCACCAGGAAGGTAAAAGAAGACAATATTTCTGTCACAGAAAAGTATTCATGCTGATCAGTGTAACTTCCACGTGCTGTCGTGTATTTCTTCATTTTCCCATTAGTTTAAGGTATAACAACTGGTTTTTAGAGTATTTTGTACATGGAAAGAAAAGAAATTATTTCATGGACGCATTTAGAAGTACATTTTTACAGGATGTTCTAGTTTTGAATAAATAAGTCTTTATATATTAAAATGGTAAACACTTGGTATTTAATTGGCTGTTGGCCAGATATTAAAACACCAAATTTTGACAACTGGCCTTTATTACAAAAGATTCTGGTTGGATAAAATCTGTGGTTTGAGGTACTTGGACTTTGATAGCTAAATATGGATGAGGTAGAAATACTTAGTAGTGTTTGAAGATTATTTTTTGTGTCATAATCCAAACTACTGTATTTTTTATGCTACTGGCTTGTTTTATAAAATGTTAGTGACTATTATCTAGAGAACAAGCTGGTGAATTATTTATAGTACCAAGATATGTGTGGGGTTTTTGGTTGTTTCTGTTTGGGTATTTTGGGGGGTTTTTTGGTTGTGTGTCTTTTGTTGTTGTTGTTGTTGTTGTTGTTGTTGTTGTTGTTTGGGGGGGGTTGTTTGGTTTTTTGGGGTTTTGGTTTTTTGTTTGTTTGTTTTATGTTGAACAATTGGTAAGGCAATGACATGTGGTTTTAATTCACAGGTCAGGTGAGCTGGAAGGTTTTCTGGTTTGCTTGGAGCATATATTGCAATATAACTGTTTGGTGGTGACCAGGCAGAATATTGGGTATGCAGTTCCTTAGCCAGAACCTGTAACAGGCTTATAAATCTCTGTAAACAGACAGGCCACC
The DNA here is from genome assembly GCA_037834095.1 of Argya squamiceps. NCBI lineage: Eukaryota > Metazoa > Chordata > Aves > Passeriformes > Leiothrichidae > Argya > Argya squamiceps. The sequence goes on from JBBMKD010000170.1 coordinate 37,211,936, forward strand.
AGGGATAGGCAGAGACCTGCACCTTATTCATATAGCTCATAAATATATACAGTAGAGAAGGAAAGCATGAGCTAGCATGAATAGCTAGAATAAAGAGTTTTAGTGGAGATTGAGATGTTACCAAGGTCAACACACATATGGTTATAACTTAAAACTCCAAGGGACTATGTAGGGACTATGTGGGAATAATACACAGATATAAAAAGACAACCCAGACTGTGTAGAGTGAAACCGAAACAGAAAATGGGAAAGACAAAAAAAAAAAAACTGATTTCAAAGCAATTGGTTTCCATTTAAAACAGAAAAACCCCAAGAAATGGGTGATATCGTGCAAGAAAATTGGTTTGATCATTTAAGGTCTAAACCTGGAATATGTGTCTTTGATTATGAACAGAAAAAGTGATTTAAGACAAGGAGTGAATTAAATATCATGAAGTAACAAAATAAAAACCATCCATGATTTGTTTCAGCACCGCTGTTCCAGTTCACCATCTAGTTTGTACAACTAAATTTAGAGTGGTAGGGTCCTAGAAAGAGGTCTTGTTTTCCTCCTTCTTTCCTTTTCCCCTCATGTGATTGTCGTTTTTACTTATTATATGCTCTTGATATAAGAGAGATCTCCTGGGCAATTCAATTTTTTACTTGTGGTGACAAGTAAATGTCTTCAATGGACAAGATGTGCCTGGAAGAACTTGGTTCCACAGAAGAAAAATATGCAGCTAAGTATATTAATATTGAAAAATGAATCAATAATTATAATTTTCACAGCATGTGAGATCAGCCAGGACAAGGAATATAGTCAGCTGGTTAATGTCCTCTTCAGTTCGTATCACTCCACTACAGTGGGTCTCTGGCTTGGCATAGCACACCTGCGATCACCTTGAATAGCCACTGGATGTCACTGATGATCCACACAAAATCAGCTTAACCCTTTAAGTATTATCTGTAATGCATGGAAGAGTCAGTAAAAAGGTCACTTACTCCCATGACCTTGAGGATGTGAATTGTCTATCACCAACATCTGCAATGACAGATAAAAAAGTAAATCTCAAAAGAAACAGAGATATGATCAACTGCAAGGCACACCATGAGTTAAGATACTTCAAAGTACTATTTGAATGCAAGATGATGGCTACTTATGACTCTTGAAAGCATGCTATCAAACCTTCCTGTATGTTCCAATGCATAACAACCTAGTGAGAGGACATCTTTTTTAGTATTGGACTGTGTTCTTTTCACACTACATATAAGCTGACTGGAAATTTGATTTTCTTATTTAAATATTTCAACAACTCTGGGATCTTTCTAGAAGGACTGCAGGAATTCCTCCCCTTAGCTGGAGATTCTAAATTTCCTTACCTGTTTGATGAGAAATAAATCATTTTCCGGCATGTTCCTGCTCTCTGAAAGATAAAATTCCCAATGGCAATCCATAGGAGAGAAGTAGGTAGTTACCTGCTATAGCAAGAAAAGTAGAGGAATGAGAACAACATCAAACACAAAGCATTTATATTCACCAACATGTTTTTCTTATAACTGCCAAATTCATGATAGTGATGAACCAGTTCTTTCTGTATTTCACTACTGAGTATATTAAGGGAAGAGCAGGGAGAAGTGTACTTGTCTATTACAGTAATGAGGTTCAAAAGAGGAGTTTTCAATATTTTGGGGCCATTGGATTCTATCTGGATTTAAATGGCTTTTTTTTTTATCCTCATGAAGATTTCTTTCAAGTAGAAGCTATCATCTTGAGAAATCCATGTATCAATTAACTAGCTTTTTTCCTGTAACATTTCAGCCTAGTACTTTGCTTGCTGCTTGATGCCAACGTATCCCTTTGTTAGAGGATGGTATGGAGATAGTTATCAGAGCTTTTAAAGACTCATTTACAGATAGGATAAGACACAGCACAATGAGCTCTTTTTACTGATACACTTTTGGATAGCTCATTAACTATATACTGTGAAGAAATTGAATCTTTAAAGAAAACAATAGTATATTCTTCAGTTAAAACTCTATTTAGTTGCCCTGTTAAAACTGAAAAATTATGTAAAATGTTGCAAAATAGTAATTGTCTGTAGAAGCAACCAGATAATGGTCTATGAACCAGAATCTTGACTGGGAGGTGAATAAAAACTATTTTGTTTTAGATCTTCTTTCTTTTCTCATTGTGTTTTTCAGTCAGCTTTATCATCCTATCTCTGACTTTAGACACCATCTATGGAATAAGAAAAGCCAGCTTCCAACCTTGCTCTAGTATAGAGTGCAACAAGGAGCCCAACAGGCATGTTTCAGCCCACATTGAAGTATTCTGGTTTCCATGGAGAAAACTTATTCTTCAAAATATATGATTCCACAATATTAACATTGTTTAACTAATAAAATAAATTACTACTACTGATTATAAAATTAAGTCACCTTAAAAACAAAACAAAAAAAAAAATCATCAGGATTATTTCCAGCAGGTGTTTTCCCTGCAGTGTGTTCTGCCAGATAACGAATACAGTATAACAAGAAGTGAAACCTCCATATAACAAGAAGTGAAACCTCCATTTATCTTGAGATGAATCATTTAATTATTTGTTTATGCATGTAATAGTGTAGATTCATCTGTTTTGAGAGGATTTCTTTTGTCAGGTCTTGGATCTAAACACCACTTTTCCACCTATGGCTGTAAAACCTGATGTATTATGAGTGGGACTTGACAATGACTGGACATACTCTTACTTCAACGAGTCTCCTATATTTGAGTTAGTTGCCTCAGCTGGCTCATTCATTTCTCTTCAGAGGAGAAAGAGGGGTTCTGCTGGAGGAGATTCAGTTATTCATAATGGCTTGTCCCTCTATAAAGCATTGCAGCACTGTAAGGGTGTTAAAAGAGTAAGTGGTGTAGTCCTGGTGTTCACAATATAAGTTTAACACTGGATTTTGTTTAGGTGAGTTTTTGCCTCACACCTGCTCTACCTTTTAGTCCTGCTGACTGGATGTCTATTAACTGAAACACATAAGGTTTATTTTCTTTGGTACATCCCGTTGCTTGACTTCCTTTAACAGGAATTGTGCTCAGAGGTAGCTCCATGGAGGCTACACGCTTGATGATGTGGTCATAAACTGAACTAAAAAGTTTATGGAGACCCACTGGAAGGGTACAGTAACCTTTAAAGAAATTGTCCACTTAGTGTATCTAATGTATATGCCTTATTGTCTATAAATTTATCAAAGATAAATATATTTAGAATACACTAAAAATGTATATTATGTTATATATACTTTATATTAGTTTTTTCTTTTTTGTTTGTTTGTTTCTCAGATTCAGTAGCTAGATCTGCAGGACCTCATTTACATCCTGACACTGACTCACTTAATGATGGCAGGTAGGAAATTCAGAGAAGCAGATAGTGGATATGAGAATTTTGTTTTTCTTCTGGGAAGCAGTCCAAGAAAGCAAATCCTTTTCCCCTGTAACCTGCTTTGTTGGTTTTGATGTTGCAAGATACAATCAAACCCATGACATTATATTGGAAAGCAAATAGGATTTTGAAAGACTGTGAAATAGATCCCTGTACATACCTAAAGAAAAGCAAAGCAAGAAAAAACCCTTCTGAAAGGAAGCAAAAATTCTTCATCGTTTCTTTCTTCCCAGAGAAAATGTTTGTAGATTAACTGCCAGTCTACATGTGTTGGGAGATTGCTATATATATGTGACAAAGAACATGAAGAGAGAGAATGAAACCATAAAAATTGAATGACCACTTACAAAGTGTGGTGACAGATTTATTAAACTGAGACCAGAGATAGAAAAATGAGTATATTTAAAAACATCTGCGTGATTAGTGATTCTTTTCAGATGCTGTTTAGTGCAGAATGGACAATATACAAAACCAGAAAATGTAAATGCAGCAGGAAGTATAACTTGTGACTTTCCTTCTCAGAGAGCCTTTATGCAGACAGTAGCACTTGCTTTGTGCTCATACACCACTAGCTGGTTTCAAACTACAAGAAAATATTCATGCATTCTTGCAGACTAAACCAAAATTCTCTGAAAGTGTCTCCTCCACGCCAGGATAGCCTGTGCAAGGGTGAGGTGACATCGTAGTCAGTGGAGCAGTTTGAATTCAGTAGTCCCTGAGTTCACACACTGGCCACTGAGCTATCACATGTCAGGGAAGGATGCTGCACTGTCACCACCTCGTTAGAGGAAAGAATCACTTTCTCTAGGTTTGGTGCTACGCTCCACAAGAAGATGGAAGACTGTCTAGGAAGGACTTGTAATAAAGGAAGGGAGCCCCACAGATGAGCAGCATTTAAGATGTGCCCTTTCATCTAAGTTCCCTTCTTTTTAGCTTAGATGTCTCTACACACCTGTGCCAGTGGTTGTAGACATAATTTTGAGGCTCCCTCAATGCAGTGTTTGGGGAACAGTGTTCCCTAAACCAGTGAAATGAACTCTATTACTGGTGTCAGCTGTCTTACCTGCTGTATAGGTTCACTCTATTACATTAAATGTAGAAAATAAGGGCTAAATTGTAGTTATTTGGAAAAGTTAGTTCATTTTTCTGTCAGTTCAGCTTTTTGATTATATTCATGTCTGTTGCTTGTTGTTCAAAATGCAGCCTTTTATAGAATACTTAATTTTGAACGAGGTTTGAATCTAACATACTTAGAGGCAAGAGATCAGAATTTGTAAAAGCTATCTGCTGTGATTTTACTTGTAAAATTTCTAGTGATTCACCTGTTGAAGAACTAGAAGAACACTGAGACCCTTTTTAAAATCTCACCCTGCAAGGCTCTGCAGTCCTTAATACTAAACAGTTTTGGATTGTCCAGCACCAGAAGTTTGAACCAACTCAGAAGTGAACTTAGAATTGTTTGACAGATTACTCAAAGGATGTGAAACTCAGTGTTTGCCATTTTTATGCTTTTATATCATTTTTATTGTTGCTGTGGGCAGGCAGGAGTCTTGTGATCCAGCAAAAATCCTGCCAGTATGTACCCAAGTGTTTTGAACTACAAGATGACAAAGTGAGTTTTTGCTCACACAGCTGACAGAGTGAGGGAGAAGCATTTTCTGTCATGTGACTGCAGCATTTTTTTTTCCTAGTATTAGCTACCTGAGAGATGAATTGGATACATCATTCAACTGCTGTCTGAGCCTCTCAGGCTCTGCCAACTTGATGTTTGTGAGACAGATACAGGCTTTGAATGTGTGAGCTCTGTGTGGATCAAATGGATGCCAGCTGTAACCTTGCAATTGTCCAGATTCTGCTGGCTTGGTGTTGGTTGTGAACGATCAGATCCTGTTAGGAATTTATGTTGGTTTAGGCTCAGGCCCATGTGAACAGGCTGCATGTTGTCTGGCCAGATTGTAATATTGCAGAATGAGCTTATATTTGCTTGGAGGGGAAAAAAAAGGATAAGCTTGCATGTCACTCTAAAATATTGCCCAGACACACATTTAGACAAAATCCAAAATGTACTCAAAAATATCTTTTTGTGAGTCATCTGCCTGAGAGAAGGGTAAAACCCCAGAGCGCCAGAACTCTGCCCTGTGTAAGTTTTGAGCATTATCATCTGCTTGCACTAGTGATAAAATATCTATAGTGCCTAAGCCCACTCAGGTGATCAAAAACTACTTTATCTGTCTATTTGCATGTGACATTTTGCACTTGCACACAAAGGAAAACAGGACTGAGTTCTCTTTGAAAGAGCAACTCTTTGTGGTTGCAAACCAGGGTTAAAATTCTGGTTGCATACCAGTGCTGGAGTGAGTGTAAATCAATAGCCCATGTATGTTAACTTATGGACGCAACAAAGGGGGCTTTCCTTGGCTTACAATCAGAATCCCAGGTATCTCTGTTGTAGGCTACTGTATTCCCTGTTTATTCTGACTCTGTTCACAGCTCCCCTCTATGTACCCCTGACAGAGATCAACATCCTAGTGACAGTGGTTCCCTTCTGCACAGTCCAAAACTGAGTGCTTTATAGATGAGAAGCTAGGAGTGGAATATTGGAAAGAATGGTAGAATCTGAATTTCTCCTTCAAATTATGCTTATTAGTTTGCTCAGTCTTGAGTTTTTAAAGGTGTTTGAGGATGCTGGACTATCCTGGGCTTACTGAAAGTCATGTGCTTTAGGCAGTCTTTGGAAGTCATAGCTGTAGCAAATATGTCACTCTATATTTGCATTTCAGTACAATAAAACTGTGCATGTAACTAGACAGTGAGATGCTTTGAGTATCTTCTTCTCCTGGTTTATTAATTACATCCACTTATTGTTTCACTTTCTCCAATTTAGAACAATGTTTTTCAATAAGTCATTCTAGTAAAGACATCATTTCCCTGCTCAAAAATAATCTCATCAGAGAAAGATACACAGATCTTCTGAGCAAAGCATATCTCTACTGCTAGGTTTCTTTCATCAGGTATTGCTAGTTATAAATAGAAGTAAAACCTTCTGCTAGCTGGCATGTGATGCTAAGCCCTACACTTTTCTTAAGTGGTAACTAATGCAGGCCTCTGAACCCATGTGGAGTCTCACTGACTTTAGTGTGAGGTTCTTCAGTTTGAAGAATTGGCATGTAGAACCCACTGACTGTATGACTGGGGTCTGCTGTGTGCTCTCTTGTCCCCTGAAAAAGCCAAGTGTAGATTTTCTAGGCTATGATTCCTAATTTATCCATAAAATTAAACTCGCTAGGCTGAACTCCGTGAATTTCCTCCATGTCTCTTCATGTGTTTTTAACTGTGCCTAATGTAACTATCTTGATCATAATTAAGGTTACTGAAATTTCAAAAGTAATAATGAAGAATCAATAATATCTCTGTTTATCAGTCATAACATACCTTCTTTTTCAAAACAAGTTTGTTGCTATCATGGAAAGCAGCAGGTGAAATCATTCCCTGCCATCCAGTAGATCTTTCTCCATATTCTTTTATCTAACTCCAAGCTATTGTTTTATCAATAGCAGCTTAAAAAGCAAGTGTATCTCAACACAGGGGTTTTTGGTGTTACTCTTTGGAAGTTTTCTGCATCCATCTATATGTGGTGCACAGGTGCAAGGAACTTTTAATGAGGTGAAAGACCAACAGCATTACAGAATACATTTAAATTTCACAACAGCATGGAGGAAAGCATTCAAAAGCCCAGGCATTTTAGGATGTATTTACAGACACCATATGATCAAACTTGATGAAAAACTACAGAGAGATCCTCTAGAGTCTCCCATGGTAAGGGAATATAACTATAGGAACTGTTAAGTTTGGGATGCTTGTTCTTCAAGATTTGAGGTCCTTCTTTTCCTAAATGAGAGTTTCTAATAATTTTGACAAGATTTAGAAAAATTTTCAAGAATATTTGAATTCCAGTATTTTTAAAATAAAATATTTGGGGGGCAATTCCATAAAATATTAATGAATAAAAAGGAGGTGAAATATTGAGGATGACACAAAAATATTTTGTTCTACATTTATTTTTCTTGTTAGGCAAACAAAAAATGTCTTCTTTCTTTTCTGAAAAATTTTAATTTTTCTTTACAGAAATTATATGCTTATATGACCAGAAAAATGAAAATTAGTTATTCGAATATTAGTTATAATCTTGATACTTCCATTTAATTTGAGGCAATTGCCATTATCAAGATCATTTTCACAGCATGAGTAATTTACTTACTATGCTTTTATCAATAATAAGCACAGATGGACAATAAACTGGTCTATAACGTGTCCCCATCCATCACAGCTTTCAACCAAAATGGCTTCAGACAAGGCAGGCTAATCTGGTTTACTATTGCATAAGAAAGAACTGGAAGAACTCCATCTGATTTTACTTTTTGTGCTTTCTGTAATCGTAAGTGTATAGTTGTAAGTCCATATTGCATGTCAGTGGTAAAACTGATTTTGAAGTTTTACAGTTTTGCAGTCCTGAACAATGTTGAATCTTCCATGCTGTGCAGTTGCCAGGAAGACTTCAAATATCACCATAGTTCTAATAAGAAAATAATTCCTTGGAAATACAATGGGAAAGTTCACGAATTTTTTTTCTGCCTTTTTATACCAAAATTTTTACTTCTTGTCAGTTACTATTTCAGGTGATCTCATCTGTAGACAGATAGTGCTGCCATACCTCTCTAACTATATAAATAATTCCAATAATTATAAAAGATTGAGAAACTAGATAGTTCTTAAACATTCTACTGGATTATCATGAATATGCTATTCTAAGTCTTCTGCTAACTTTTATATAAGTTTCTTTTTTACCTGATAACTTTTACACCTAATATTTTTGCTAACATTTACACATTTTTATACCTCATACTCTCCTTTTTTAGTATACTTCTAACAAGTACAATTGTAGAAATTACCCACTTTTTGATGATTTTTATTTTTTGAAAACTATTGCTCCCTTCTCATTTCAAATTTTCTTCACTACTACTCTTGATTTATATCAAGACAAAGTTAGTTGGCTTCTCTTGTCTCTCTTATGTTTATAAAGTACTACGAATAAAATGTTCTAAAGGGAAATCTTAGAAATATATGATTTAAAAATAAATAAGCTCAATTCAGAACTCAGGGAAAGTGCAGGGAAAGTGCAGGAAAAGTGCCAAGCTGACTGCCCTTCAGACTCCAACCCTGTCTATATTTGCAGGATAATAACAGCAGTGGAGAATTCCCACCTCTAATTCCTTGAAAATAGTGTTTTATCCTAATCTCAGGGTAACTTTCCCCACATTTATTAAATCTTTTTCCTCTCAGGTAGAGTTTGTAACAGAGTTGTTGTTGATGATGGTGTTATTTAATGTGGAAACTCATGCATCAGCAACTTGACTGAGACCACCGACTTCTTGGCATAGTACCCCTATACTTTTATTAATTTGTTGCATTATGCTTTCATCAAGAGCTAATTGTTTAATGTGCAGTTCTTGTATTGGCTTTAATTCCATGAATACTGTGCTGCAAATAACAGGCAGCAATTATTATGGCAAAATATCACGGGCTGGGTAGAACACTAGGATAGGAAATACTATCATGGAACAGCATTTCACTGCTGAAACAAAAGCTCTCTGCATTTGTCACACTCAGTAAAGGAGCTGATATCCACACTTACCTTAAATTTTCAGGAATATACCCACATCTTTTACAATCACAACAGAATCATAATGTAATAAATCAGTTTTATGAATACTGTCTCTATTAAATCATGTGAATAGTAATTAAATACTGCAATGAAGGAGACACTGCATTCAATTTCAGCAAAAATTGCCCTCCTGTCCTCTTTCGGTAAAAAAAATTAAGTTTAGAGGTGGGAAGTAAATGGAGTGAGATAAAAAGGGTGTTCTCCACACTGTTTTCAACTGTGTTTTTCACTATTTGGCATAGAATTATATTTACAGTGCTGAAAGGAGAATATGCATGGCTAAATGAAAAACAGTGTTTGTAATCTAGAACTTGAAAAAATAGAAATCTAAGCTTTGGTAATTAGTTGAAGGCTAATAACAACCATGACAGGTGCTTTTCATAGATATCCATGTGGGTCAACACTAGTTGAGCCACTGACATTTAAAGAAGGCACTTGCATTCCATTCAGCTTCTCTCTCATCCTTATTAAACCAATTTCTTGCATCGTAGCCCCAAGCCTCCTAGAGAAGAGTGCAGGCCACATGAAAGCACTGCCAAAAAGCCACTAATCGGTGCCCCAACTGGCACTCTCAGAGGACAGGAAGGAGACTAAAATACTTTCCAGGTCAGCTAAAAAACATTTTGGGGCAAACGTGGAAAGCTCACAAAACTCCTGCCTGTGTCTACATCTTTTCCAGCACAGCCAGACGAATGCTTTTAATAAGTGCCCATTATTCCCTTATAATAATGGTTTTAACAAAGAACACCATGTTTCTTTACCATGTGAGCTGTTGTTCTCACTGGAGCCAGATTATTTTGTGCGTATTTTCATGTATACCTCTATCTGCTGCTCCATCCTGTGTGCAGGTCAAGTAGACCTCTATAGCAATAGAAAATAAATTTAACTCTGAAAGTGTTTGTCAGCAAACGTAGCACTGATCCTGCTGGTTGTGAAAGTTTGAAAATGGGAAATATTTATTCTTCAGAGCTGGAATTTCAGTTCCAAGAACAATTATTTTTCTAGAAATAGATATTTTGAGTATGTATTGCCCAAGTGCTATTGTTTCATTTGATGGGTATATGTTCTTATTGTATTGCCACTTCTTCACCTATACACAATTAGTTCATTTCAGCACAAGGACACTAAGCAGAAGTCTGACCACTTATTCAGCTAGAATTAGGGATTTTTTTTAGTCTGGAGGTAAAAAACAATAGTTCTCTTGACCTCATAACACAGTCTATGTGTCAGTCGCATTTGCTTCTGAAATGAGTTCTACTCATTTTTCAGACTGACTTCTGACATTCATTGTGGTTTGTATAAACAATAGAGAATAACTGTTTACACAGAAAAAAATTAATACCTCATCCTTCTGATCCAGTTTCATAAAAATGACTTCAAAAAAGCCAAAAGTCTCAAGTGCTATTTTATTGCAACTCTATCACAAAAACTATTATTCCGGGTTGTTTTTCTACATGTGTGTGTGTATGTGGTTCTTTAATGCCTCACTACGGTTTTGGGGTTTTTACAGTTTTTTGGGTATTAGAATTTTTTCCATCCAATGATCCTCCTGAATTAGTGTATTGATTCTGGCTGCAACTGAATTTATTTTCCCCGTTGCAACCCTCACAATGCTATGCTTTGCTAGGAAAGTATTGATAACACACTGTTGTTTTGGGTACTGCTGAGCAGTGCTGGCATAGCATCAGCCCCGTTTCACCATCACTCCTCCCCCATCAGCAGCTGAGGCTTGGCAAAATCTTAAGAAGGGACATAGCCTGGATAGCTGACCTAAGCTGACCAAAAGGGTATTCCATATCATATGACATCTGGTTGAGCAATAAAAGCTAAGAAAGAGAAGGAGAGTGTCATGGTTCTGGCCCAAATTAGTGGGAGGGGCACGGCTAAGATATTATGATACCGCATTACATCATTGCCAGGGATGAGGAAAAGGAACTCTCTCTTCCAAGATAGAGAGACATCTCCTTTTGGTGGAACAAAGCATGGCAGGGTGAGGAACCTGTCCATTTTTTGTTGTGTTAGAGTCTCCTGTGAGCTTTTTTGCATGTGAATCATTCTTATTTTTTGCATACTTTTACTAGTGCTTGGGATCCCAAATTTCTTAGATATTAGCACCAGTGTACTGAAATTGAACTGAACAGCTGTGTAGAGGCTTGTCCAAAAATGTGTTGTAACAGACACAAGCTCTAAAGCTCTCTTTTATCGGAGGCAGGCACTTGGCGGGAATGGATACACAGGCCTCAACTCACTCTTTGAAGTGTGTGCTTGTGAAGCTGCCTAGATTGAGTTACAAATGCTAAAGTAGCTGAGTGTTCATACACTAAAACACCAGTGTAAAGCACTGTTTGGATGAATTTCTGCAGACCCTACAACACTTGCATTTATGAAGAGGAGATTCAGAACTATATTTGAGACGATCAGAATACTCTCTCTTCTAATATGAAGGTTCCAAATCAAGGGGTTGTTACCTCAGCTAGCTCATCGTAGGAGATAAAACTAATGCAAGCACAGCTGCAGAGATGAAACCCCCAAGTGGTAGTGAGTCATGAGCTCAGGATGTGAAATAAAGGGAACCTTGCATTAGTAAGGACACAAAAAACTCATGATCTAACCGGAAAGAAAGCCTAATTTTACTTTGACTGCTACAAAAATATTTGGACACCACTGTAGAACAGGGTCTGAAGTGACAACTTTATCTCCATGTCTTCACCTGATTGTTTTTTTTTTTTTACAGGACTGGTGTGGGGAGAGTGAGCTGATGGCATTGTAACATTTTAAAAGGAAATCATACTGCAATTGTGGGATCAAAGAGTTAAAGCTATCCTCTTGGGTATTTTGAGAAAGGTATCAGTAGATGTTTGTGCTAAAAGAGTGTTGAACTTACTATGATTTTAGCACAAAACGGAATAGTACCATTGTGTGACTGTGGAGATTTTATTATGGTTTAGACAGAACTAGTTCAGACTAGAACTGGATAATTGCACTTTCTTCCTATTTAAATCCACTGAAGAAAACCCACTTTGATAGGTATTTTGCTGTGGCAGGCAATTTATTTTTTGTCACTTGAAACCTGTGCATGGGTATTCTTAAGGAAACTATGTTTATCAGAAATGTTGCTATGAGTTCCAAAAGTATATTTATCACCTTTGAGATAACAGCCAAAAAAGAATGAGACAAGAAGTTAACAATAACAAATCCTTTAAAGTGATGAGTATGATAGTCTTTGTTATCTTCCAAGGACTCTGTAGCAATATGATTTTTGAAGGCCTTATGTCAGTGTCTATTACGAAACTACAACTGTTGTGAAGTAGACTGTGTTAATGTCTTGTAAAAGTTCTATAAATAAATCTATTCGATAGAAGTACAGAAGGGATGAAAAATTTACCTCTTCAGAATAGCTTCTTTTTCTATTGATAAAACTGCAAGCCTTTTGGGCTGAACTTAAACCTGAAATGACTTTTCCTGGAAAAGTGAAAAAAGAAAGAGGAATTTTTAATGTCTGAAGTCATTGTTAATTTATTTTTGTTGGAAATCTTTTTTGATGTCTTTGTTTTACAGTTGGCCGACACTTGTAAGATGTTTTAGCAGAAAGAGACAATTTGAGGTTTATCTTAGTTTTTTGTTTTGAGTTCTACTTAAGGATTTTTTTCCAACAGAAGAGATTATAGCCTTATTCTTGCTATAATGAAAGTAGCAGAGCTATTCAAATTTTCCTTCTTCAGTAGGCTTACTATGAGTGCAGTGTTAAGGATCCATTTTCATTCCTACAGGGGCAAGGAATGAGAATGAATCTTCTTTTTTTTTCCCAGTACAGGGTAAACCTCTGTCTCCACTGGTTCCGGATTTCCAGCTTTTCACTTAAAATGCATGACCAAGGGAGAAAGAGAACAAAATGGATTGTTAACCATGGTAATTACGGGACTCATCCATTCCTGATTACTTCAGTTCTGCCTCTCATTTATCCCAAGTGTTGGGCACAGTTTGCCTCATCACTTGTCTTTCAGGAGTTGGTATAAAGTATGTCTCAGTTTCTGCTTTGTTGTATGGGCTATCCTGCTGCTCCTTTCTGGTTTAGCACTTACTTTGAACATGCCAATTTCCACCTTCTGTTTAGGGTGAGTGACAAAAGAGAAGTGCTTTATTTACTCAACACCTTTGTTATTCTCCTTCTTCAAACTTGCTAATTCCTCATTCATTGAAAAGAAACAATGCATTTGACAAGTCACACAATACAAATAAGAAATAGTGAATGATGAACGGCAAATAGAGGAAGCATCTTTTTTGTCATTTACCTTAAGGCCTTTATTCACCACTCTGGCATTACAAAAGGATCTCAAAGTCACAGAAAGCATTTATTTTGAGGTTCCTTTCAGGTGACAGATGGGTGGAAGGGAATTCATTATAAATAAGTGTAAACAAACAAATAACCTCAGAAGAAAAATAATTCAATCCATTTACAAATATATATGAATAATATCTGAGCAACTTGAGCTCACTTTTGGAAAACAGGTTAAACAATTGTATTACATGTCACATTTGTCACTAGTAATTTCTCCCACACAAAATGATCTAATTTATGACAAAGTTTGAAGGTAAAAATGACGATACTTATTGTGAAGTGAATAAGCCGCGTATCATTTTGAGGCAGCACTTTTATAATTACTATAGACACTGATATCTGTGATGGGAACAGTAAACATAGAAAAAGAGAAAATCTAGTACATTCTTTATAGTGGTTCTGAGGTCAAAGCCTGTGATGTGCCAAGTTTTTGTTTAGCCAGAGACAGTGCAGGTGCAGGCTTAACGAAGTTATTGGCAATGTCATATAGACCTAGGGTTCAGTAACTAAGTTGTTTTTTTCTTTAATGTGGGATCAGTGAAAATGAACCCCAAGAACTACCTCTCAGCTGAAGACTGCCATATCAGGACAGACTGTACTCTCAACTTACACCTCCCATATTTGAAAAGGCAAAATCACCTTCGACTCTGCTGCTTCGATAGTTGTGAGAGAGGAATGCCTGTTTCCAGTCTTCAAAACTGAATTACTCTCATTCCCTAGAATTTTCTTTTAAAACACATCTGATAGTTTGGTTGTTTCATGTGCCCTGGGTAAACACTCCACAATCCTTCTCTCTACTCCCCTTCCCAGCTGTATTGAGATTCTAGCCTGTTTGATGAAAAACCCAGAAAACATGGAAAAAGAGCCTGTTCTCTGAGTCAAGGGCCACTTAGACACCAACTTGTTCAAAATGCGCATTTCCTTCATTCATTAACTTTTTGCATAAGTCAGTAGTCACTAAGTATCATAAAGGACTTCATCAACCTTAGTATATTTCCATTAGGCAGTAAAAAAATCAAAGGAAAAGGAGTGAGAGCTCCATGTTTGTCCTGTCAGGACAGGGTTACTCAGCTGTTATCTCTGCTCAGCAGAGGGGGAGGAGGAGGAAAGAATGGAGGTGAGTGCAGGAACAGCATGACTCATCACCCAGCACAACTCTCTAGGTACCCAACTGACACAGGCAAAAATGCCCATGGGAAATGAAACTCTCTGTGGTTTCCTTCAGGATGCAATGAAGAGCATCTGAGAGAAGTATTTCTTGAGTTAGAATTGGAAACAGAAGAGATTCTCTTTTCAAATGGCTTTAATATAACAGAAATGACAGCTCTAATATTCCCTAACATGGAGTAACAAGTTTGAAATTGTTTACAGTTTGAATTATAAAGATTCAAAGCATTTGATCTCATCCATCATATTCCATTCCAGTGATCATGTTAGCAGCTACTTCAGAGATTGTAAGAAGTGATATATATATCCACATGAAACACAGTTACAACTGCACAGTTTGAATTCCCCTTTCAAAGTGGGCTCTGTCAATTAATAAAACCAGATCAGGTTTTTCTCCTCATGCTAAAACAATGAATTCTATTAAATAATTATTTGTATATGTGTGTGTGTGTGTGTGTGTGTGAGTGTGTGTGGTTCATACATTATGTTTCAAAAAGGATATTTGAAATTTCTATTATAATGTACCTGCCATTATCAGAAAAGATAAGGAGAACCTAGCAAGCCACAGCTATTTGTGTGAATGGAACCACTGTCTTCATTGGGCAGAGTTCAGTCTAGCCCTTAAGCACCAGAGCACAGTCTCACCGTCACTGTTGTCACTTGAAGAATCTACGGTAAGACTGTGCCAGTGGCACTGTGCATTTAAAGAGAAAATTATTGCAACAATCCAATGGTTTTTAATGACTAGTGCAGTAAGGGAGTTGATCCTCAAAGAGCAGTTATTCCTCACACACGTACCTTAGATATAAATGGAATAATATCTAGCATAAGAATGTAACAGCATTATGAGATGTTTCTGATGTTTTAGCTTTGAGTTCACTCTTTGTGTTTTCTGGATCAAGTTGTGAAGGAAAATGGTAATAAGATTTCTGGTTGAGCAGTTTAATTACTTTTAGATGAGTCCCCTGTAGTGATTACACTCCAGATTCTTTTGTCATGAGACTTTCTTCTTGACATGAGACTCATCTGGGCACTGAAGGAGGTTGGAGGAGGAGGGGGAAGAGAGGAAAAGGAATCCTCCTAAGTAATCCTAAACCAAATAAGAACTAAAATGTGTCTGCTTTCTTTCCCAGTTTGTGTCACAGAAAACTCGTCTTTGTTTCGGTAGTGAAACATGCTAATTCAAATTGGTATTTATTATCTCTCTTGGCAAGTTGAACATCATCAGTGGTAATGTTTTAAATTGAAACTGATTCATGCCATCCCAGCAGAGTTTCTGTGCAAGTCAGTCTTGCACAAGGGAGTGAGAAGGATGAGCTCATTGAAACAAGGAACAAACTGACTACTGAGGTCAAACTGAACAATAAATCCATTGTAAACCAAATTCTTCTAAGTAAAAATATTTATTGCTCAGACCCTGTAGGGACAACATATTCTGCTTCTAATATTATAGATTCACCTCCTTCTGGCCAGTGCCAGGGACACCACCGTGGTCTTTTGTTCTGACCTGGTAATGCATCTTTTGTCTTTTTAAAGACTGACCACTAGCAGAGCTTCATTGTTCTAATAGCCTAAGTCAGAGAAGACTAAATTAGTTCTTCACTACTTTTAAAAAGTTCCCTTTGTTTTGTTTTGTAGTACTGTGAAGCAAAAGCATCAAACTATTGCTTAAAAAAAATATCAAACGAGACCTGCAGCTGAGGCAAGGACAAATTATTTCAATAGGCAAGGGATTGTTTGAGTCTGTATTTCTGTTTTGAAATCTCAGTCCTTTTGCTTTAGATCTTGACAAGCAGCCACACTATTTTCCAAAGGATTTGAACAGTCACACAATTATACACACAGCCTGCATGTGTGCACACATCAGCCCCCCAGTGGTGATTTTCAGTTGGATATTTTATTCTTTGTACTTGTATTTTTTGAGTATGAATTAAAACAAATTCTTATTTTGAGCTTTGTTTTCAAAAGCTTGCCTACAGTTTTTCTTGGCTTTTGTCTTCTCCTTTTATCATTTGAGCAATGGGACATAAAATGAAGAAAAGAGAGATCAAGAAAATGATAGAAGGTTTGGAAAGAAAGATCCGTGAGGGGAGAAAAAGGTTAATAAGATAAGTTGGCTGTTCAGTCTAAAGAAAAGAAGACTTAAGAAAAGTGTGATAGCTCTCTACAGATATGTGAAGGGACAAGGGAAATTATTCTCATTAGTCACCCAAGACAGAGTAATAAATTTGAGCTGTTGCAAGGGAAATGTAGGTTAAAGAGTGTAAAAATCTTTGAAACTATCAAAACAGATAGACAATGAAACAAACTGCCAAAAGATTTTAGGGAGTCATTGCCTCCAGAGGTATTCAAGGTGAAATAGCTACTCATCTATTGGAGATGATTTTGGACCAAGCAAATTAAAAGAAGTAACATGACACAGGAAGGATGAGACAGATAGATGACAGAAAAAGTCCTTTCAGACTCAACTTATTCTGGGGATGAAAAACTATGTTTGAAAGGCTGTTAAACACAATAAGGCATGAAGAAGAGTGCATATAAAGTGGCAAAAAGAAAAATGGAGAGAAGACTTTTAAAAGGTTAAAGTGTCTAATAACACAAGAATTTAAAAGCTTAAGTTTTAGATACTAAAAGAGGCAAAAGAAATAGCAGATCACTGCCATTAAGCCTAACACTTACCAATAGCTTCAAATACATGACAATTACATACCTGGGTGATCTTTTACAGTCATCTATGGAGGAACGTGCAAATACTCTGAATGTAATCCAGACCTTGTATAACCTTGCATTTCCATCTTTTGATTTGTGCATCCAGGTTGTTGATGGACAGGATAGAATATTATTTGATTATAATAGGAGGTATTATGATTATTGCCCAAAACCCAAATGAAATATTTTTTATTCTTCTTCATTTTGAGCCATAACTTGTTCTCCATATAGCAATAATAATTTCAGTACAGCCACTTGAAAATGAAGATACCATGCATTATGAGGAAGAATGGTGCAATCTGGACTCCTATCATGTGTAATAACTATAACTATTTATTAAGCATGAGGATCATTTATGACTTCATATTTCGTATTCCACAGAGAGAAAAGATTAACATACATTTCCTATACACTTTGGCTTGATAATGAAATTAGAGTCTGAATTCATTATGAATAGTGACATTCATCCAATGAGAAATACCAAATAAGGATACATTGATACCAGGATACACCTGGCATCTTTCTTACTTCCATTTATCTAAAAAATCTCAGTATGGTTGTACTTAGGGACACATGCAACCTTACTGCACTCTACTTCCATGCTGATCAGGATGAAGAGTGAGAGTGGTGCCAGATTGCTGCTGGACTTGAGTGTGTGTCAGCTTGGCGGCCTTTGCCATGCCTTACTCACCGAGAAAAGCAAATGAGTGTTTTATTGTCATAGGATCACAGGTCAGAAGATGATTTTCTTCAGGATATGTATTTGCACATTTATAAGAAGGCAAGATTCCAAGGCTCTTCATCTAGCAACTGCATGGCAAAGCTATGCTCAAGTAGCTGGTAATTTTATGTGCATTTACAATCTGAGAAATTGTTGGTTTTACTTCCTTCTTCAATAATTTTAAAATATTTTTTTCACTATTTCTTTGGGTTTATGGTAATTTGCTCTATGGTTTTCAGTCTGACACAGTATCTTTCTATTCTATGGCTTTTCCAGTTCATAGTCCAGTAGTTATGCTTGCATGCCACAAAATTCATCTGCCTCCAGCCAGGGCTTTACCTAATTGTAGTGAACCAATTTAAGTCTTTGTCCAATGTAAATCTCAGCTAAATAGGTTTATATTTACGGACACGACTGAGGAACCAGCAAACCAAAGTATAGACTCTAGTCAGCTCCTTAACATCAGTACTTGTATAATATCAAAAAGTATTGTATATTATTTCAGCTATTTTATATATTGTATCAATCATACTTCCTAACTTATTCTTTCTTTCTTTGATTCACATCATAGTCTGTTGTGTCTCTTGAATCTTTCAGTCAAGCATCATGCTAATGTACTGATACCATAAAAATCTTCAAATGCTGATAACCATGATATAATTAACATTTGCATATTGGATATATTGACATTATTAAAATATTAATGAAGGAGCATCCAACCAAACTGTTATCTATCACTTCTATTTAGCCAAGTACATCCACCTAAACATAAATTCAGAAATTAAGCCATTCCTCTGGGTAATACTTTATGATTAGTCTCTGGTTAATCATACATTTTTCATATGTGTGAGGACAGAAGAAGGTGTCAGTTAACCATAGTTCTTGTAAATACCATGACAATCTTAAACTGTCTTCTGTCTAAACTGTTAATATGGTATTAAATAACACAAAAATTATTTTTGGTTGCTGTGACTATGTGTAAAGTATTTTTTTTTGTTGCTTGATTAATCCAAGACTAAAAAAATTAAGGAGATGAAATAAAACTAAGGCTTTTTAAGGAGTCTGAAGATTGTGATGTAGAAAGGTAACATGCATTTTAAAGAATGTTGTTTGTTATCAATTAGGCATCAGATTATTTTTTTTTCTTTTTTTGTTCTTTCTCTTTGGTCTGTCTTTTGTTCAGTCAGATTTCACAAAATCCAGTTTCAGTGCTTTAAAATGGAGTTTTTCCTTCAAGAAGGTTATTGCAATATTATTGGTTGATACTCAAAGGAGATAATACATTAATTTTTGACTCTTAGGTTTTTCATATTATTAATAAAGGTAATTTATGAATATTTTTTCTAGAAAAGCATAATTGAAATATTTAATGCACTTTATGCCTTTGGAATTCAATCTTGTAAAAAAATTGCAACCAATTCCCAATTCCCACTACAATAATGAAAATAAGACTTGAGAAGGGCCCTGTTAGAAAACCACTGTGGCATCCTTTTCAGCCAAGTGTATTTATGACTAAGTATATTTTATATTTATATGTGTTCTTTTGTATGTTAATCTAATTCTTAGTACCTTTGCTCTGGGGCTTCTGAGTACATCTGTTACCACAAAAGATTGTGAAAATTCAATTATTTTTGCTGAGTTAACTGAGACCATAGTAATTCCTTTCTTTTCTTTTTCTATTTATGTAAACTGTTGCTCTAGACTCTAAAAACAGACAAGTTTATTTTTTAGATTTCATTTCAAAACTAATTTTAAAACTGTTTAATAACTCTAGTTATCTTTTATCTAATCCTGTGTATCTGAAAATATACATAGCGGTCTTCTCAAAGACTGTAGGTGATAAAAAACCCCAAAGACAGGTGTAATGAACCAAGGACCTTCGAGACCTCAATTTACATAGCCAAATCCTTTCCTCTCAACCTTAAATCCTTAAAACACAATTTATTTAATCCCTGCTGTAGTCAAACACACTGAGCGTGTGTAACAATACATCCAAATCATTAGCACAAAACCTTAAAATAGTGTATTGAATTTGTATAAAACAGCCAAATCCTTTGAGAACTTAGGTGTCACATCTAGATTTTCTTAAGGAAACATTGTTTTAAAAGTTGGTACCAGAATGGTATTGCTGGTTCTGTTGCCCAAGCACTATAACATAATGTGCTTTAAGCAATAATTTTTCAATAATAAGAAGGGGATGCTGGAAAACTCACAGAGGTGATACTGCAGAATATTGCTCTTCATGTCTAAGATGCTGGCCATGCTGTCGTTGTAGATGTGAGTTACACATTCTACATTCAAGGTAATGAATACTTATAGTGTATTCAAACTATCCCAATTGCAGGATATGTTTTAGCTGTAGCTCTGCACAGGGTCTGGGGTGGTTTACTGCACCTCCCCAGACCTATGAAAATGCTGGCTTAACCTTTGTGAGACAACAGGCACGCTTCTGGTTTTAACTGGTGCAAGTCAACTTGTGTATGAATGCTCAATCTGCAATGTAAAAATAGCAGAGGTCATTAGATCAAATTTAGCTGAATGGTCTGCTGATGGTTTAATTGCCTGAATGAAAGGAGTGAAATGAAATGGAATTAAATTCTTCAAGTCCAAATCTTGAAGAAGATTGTTCATCTACAACCCCATATTCACACAAATCACTTGGTTGTAGAGTGGGATAATACAACATGCCTCATGTACTGATCCCTGAAGCTAATTTATTCATGTTACAAATTAGAGGCTCCTACTCTCTTACTGGGCCTATGCTCTGAGTTTCTGTCTCTAGGATAGTAATTTTTTTTTTGCTATGGTAAAACTTTCCAAAACACTCTATTATCTCTATCAGATAGCACTCTAGCACAGAAGACCCTAAACTCCAAAGCTTTAGGCCCTTGAATCGTTTCTCTGTCATCTTTGAAAATAGATTTGGAAGTCTAATTTTTACTGAGATTCTTTGGTAAGTGTTTCTTCTGAGCCTTATCTGGTTTTTTCACTTGGAATAATGAGTTTTTAAAGCTACCTCTGAACATAACATTTTGGCCAAAATAAGGATTTGAGAATAGTTTATTATTTAGTTTATTATTTGGTATTTACTGTAATTCAGCCTCATTGGAAGGGGTACCATGTAGAAAATATCTACAATCCATAATGCTTCAGTAAAAATGAATATGAGTTTAAACTGAATTGGTGATTCAGGCTATCTAAAGAAATTTTCCAAGGAATTTTGTGTACTGGGAAGGTTTACAGCTTGTTCCTTTACCTATTACTTCCTTGATACCTTTACCTCTTGTTTTCTGAAAGTTGAGGCTGTTTCATCATTGGGTTATTCTAATTTTATGCTGGCATAAGCTCATTTTCTGTAATAGAATTCTCTGATATAAAGCAGGAGTGATACAGTAGTGAAGCAAAGGCTACATTTTTAAACTGGCACAGTCAAAACCACTGAGCCTGATATATTTTTTCAGTGATAAATCGTAGCTACTAAATCCAGTCAAAGGGAGGTATGTGCCGGTGCACTAACCATTATGTTGGCCATACTATTAGGGAAAGATATTTTTCTCCCCGGTTGAATCTGAGCCGTTATGTGACAGTAATGCAAGATTCAGTGCAGCAGAATGGGCAATAGCTACTGCAGCTGTGACTGCAACTCCTTGTGATTCTGCCTTGTGTGAGAAGGAGCCCCTTTTGTTTTCAATCAAATGGCAGTTGCATGTGAATTGAATAAGGAGCCTTGGGGAAAAGAAAAAGCTGATACCTCATAAATTCTCTTTCCTTTTTTAAGATATATTTCCTTTTGGCACAATGGATTGTTCCACCTCCTACTGCACCAATCTTCTCTTTCAAGAGTAATTTAACCTACAGCTTGGATGGTGAAGAGATTGAAATTACTGCTTCCCAGGAGCATATTGCAACCAGCAGGTTAGCACTTAGTGGGTGCCTACCTAGTAAGTAGGTAACTGTATGATTTACAAAGATTTGTGCCAAACCAAGGCATCACACATTTGAAATTGTAAACGCTACAAGAAGTCTTTCATAAGAACTAGGAACACACCCCATGAAATTAAATTATTGCTGAAGTTGTTGGATCACAACTTTTGATTTGACAGCTTCAAGACTGCCCAAAGGTCTCATTTCAGAATCTGTTTCTACCTTTACCCCTTCTTTATAATAGCTGGAGTTGGCTAACAGCTTAACTTTGTGAGAAAGTATTGCTTGCTTATAGATGTGTCTTTTGTCCATTGGCAGATTTCTGGAGAAAAAGGAAAAGGATGAGTTTAACAGAGAGGAAATGTGGTCCGATCTGCTTTTAGCAAGTGCAGTGACCAAGACAGTATTCATTTTCCTATCTCTAAAAATAATTAAGTGAGCAAATACAGAGGTACCACTTCATAGGACCTAGAGCTCAGGTTATGGATGCTGAGATAAGAAAAAAAGTTCCTGTTTTTTTAAAAGTTTATAAACATTTTCATCTTGCATCACATGGAATAATTAGAAAATTATATATGCAGGTACTATTCAGATAGACTGTCATTCCTTCATTTACAGAAAGGCAAGTGAATTTTGCTTTTAAGAAAACACAGTATTTTCCTAGTTTCATGTGGCAGCCACTCAACTCACTTCATTTCTTTGCAAAATACAAACTTCAGCATTTCAGTTTTTATCTTTTATCATTAAACTCCTACAGCTTGAAAATGATTTTCCCCCTAGAAAATGCAAATCTATTCCTTTGTAGTGAAAACCATATTATACATGCAGCATGTAACTTTCAAAACTTTAGTTAGAAGCAGCAAAGCAAGCTGTCAGACATTTCAGTAATTGAATTTCCTTGAGAACTGCCTTGGTTTGTCAGCTCTGACTTTGCTGTCAAAAGAAAAGAAAATAGCCAGGGAATTAATCTAAGATAACACGGGGGGTATTTTGATAATACCAAGACACAAACACTAAGTGTTTTCTCTGGCAGTGTTTTGAGGTAAGGTTCCGCACCCTAATCCAGGCAGGTTCATTCTAGCCTTGAGCCATTATTATCTTGTGCAGAGTTCTGAGAATTAACTAATGACCTATCAAACTGCAGTACCAGGGATCCTTTCTTCCTGTATTAAGATGCACAATATCATTGCTTAAAAGGCCCAATATACCCTTTGTCAATTACTTCATAAGTGCAATTCATCTTTTACTGCTTCCGCACTTGGATTGCTTGTAAAATGTTTAGTGGTTAATTAGCCTGGAAGGAAGTCCAACTTATGAAAAACCAAGCAGTGGGAAAAAATAGCCATAAAATTAATGGCTTACTCTCTGGTCCTTATTTTATGGGAGAATGTTAATCAGACTATGTTGGAACTGTACCTTTGACTAGCACTCAGCCTCCCTTATAATCAGCTTCAGAAGTATTCCTTTCTGGGTTTTCCCCTTTGGCCTGTGCTTTTCTCCAAAGGAATTGAATGTATTAGGAAGAGATTGACAGCTCTCCTAACAATTGCAACCATTGCTCTAGCTGAAGGGAAACATGGGGCTAGTCACTTTTACTGTAGGGGAACCTACCTGGAGTTATGTTTAAGATATAAATCTGTTATCCAAAAAATGAAACTAATAAAATACGTACTGCTGTAGGTAAAAGAAAATAGCCAATATTTGAGCTGTGAGACCTTCATTAGACAATGGATAAAACTGGAAAAGGAGACAATTGTATAGGGAGAAAATGACTGTGTTTAAAGCTAGCTTTATACCTGCAGAGACGATTCCAAAATAATCAGGTCCCAGAGACAATTTAACCACTGAACATTTTGGGTCAGTCATAAGGATGCTTACTGGGGGAAAAAAAGTTATTTCAGTGGTGAAATGGATAAAATATTTATGCAAATTTTCCACATAATATAGCAATTGGTCTGCAATTCTTGCATTGAAAAAATAGGGCTCTGTTTTTTGGTTTTGTGTTTTTTTTCTTTTTTCTTTCTTGAAAACAATTTGCTCTTCATTTTAGAGCAGGTCACAAACAGAGCATCACTTTTTATTATGTTGTAAATACTATACGCTGTTGGTTAACCCTGCGTGTTGGGTCTTATACAGCACTGCAAGTAAGCAGACCTAGCATTTAAGTGTTGTAACATAATTTAATCAAGAGCTTAAACATTCCAGCTATTATGCTAAGCCAATTTAATCTCTTTCTTTTTTTGTCCATAGACTTGTAGTGGCAGTAGTTTTCCTTTCAGATTGTAGAAATTTTTCACAGATAGTTGATCCATAATCATAATTCTGGGTGATTTTCCTTGAGTATGTAACAGAAAAATATTTAATTATGAACACCAATGAATCTGTCTTTGGTAAAATATATAGATGCTCTTCAGCCTCATGCAACAATATCCTCTAATAGCTTGCTAGCTTTTCAGTTTCTTTTAGAAAAGATACTTACTGCATGTGGCTGAGGATGCTATCAATTTTACATTCAGTAAACATCCACTGCTCTGGGTGCTTGTAAACATCCTTGAAAGAGAAGTTCCTCTTTAAGAATTTGCTCCTCATTAGGTTGTCAATGTAAGGACATCCAAGTTCCTCAGTGGTACCCCAGAGCATTACATGTGGGCTCCAGCTGTCCTTCCACGCTGACATGGGCCTCATGTCCATCCTCTGTCATATCATTCATACACACAGCACATCAGGGCGTCCTAAGTGACACCAGACTAAATGTGAGGTTCAGGCAATTGATCTTAGTGTCAGAGAAAGTCAGCCCAATGCCATGGTCTTTATTAACACATTTTCCCTGCCAATATATGATATAATACTTTAGCCAACTTTGATATTGTGTCCATAAGCAGTCCAACAGCTCTTGGTGGTCAGTTAGCTCTTGGAAGATTTTTCCTCAGGAGTCTCCTGATGTGCTGGCACCATCACCATAATATCAGTGTAAGAATGCATTTGTTCTGCCTGCCCCTGCCTCTGGGCTTCTCTGTCTCAATGCTGGGACCTTGTTAAACTGGACCATTTTTCTCACTCATTTCTCTGTGATGTCCATATCAGGTAACAAATTCGTATAAGAACTTGCGACATGGCTGCTGTTTATGGCCACCATTTTTTATCTAATGACTTTTTATCTAATGACTTATTTGTTATGGTGGTGGCAACTCCCAAAAAAATTATAGCTTTGCTTATCTTATCTACAAGCTGATACATTAGGAAGATCAAGTGATTCTGACATCGGCGTCTTGTATTGCCAGAATATTTTTTCCATTTTTCCATTTAATAAAATGCTTGCAGGTACAAAATCATGTCCAGCTGATGCTCTTCGTGTATGTAGCAACAATAGAGGGGTATCAGACAAAGTCTGTCCAGCTCTTTTTTTCAGGGACAGTGTTATTTTTACACTATTTCTTTCCAAGCTGTTGAACAGAGATGATGGGAACTAGCTGCTCCATGTCTAAACTGTACTTAACTGTAAATGACTTAAGCTCATTCCCTTAAGGAGGACTTACTGTCATATATTACTCTGTAAATTATTATGTCTAGTAAAATAGGATATATGCATCATCAATTTTCTTTTCTGTGCCTTTAAAAACTGTCTGCAGAAAGTGAGATGAAAAGGCTGGAACAAGATGCAACTTAGACAAAAAATGGTATAAACTAAACTACATTTTCAAATAGTGCTTTTTACTGTGATATCAGCAGGAGACTTTTTTTGATGTGGCCTATATTTTTGCATATGTGACAACTCCTAAAATCTTTCCTGATTCAACTGTTCATTCAGGGTAACATAACACATAAGTGAATCTTACCTTAGGGCTTTTTTTTTACAGTCCCTAAAATCCCTTCACATTTTTTTTCTTAACTCCTCATGGCAGAATACACAAAGATTCATCATCCTTTTTTTTAATATCTGATTTCATACTTAATTTTTCTCATGTAATCATTAGCAGTGGTAGGGAGTACAATGTCAGAGACACCTGTGCTTAATTACTGTCTGCAGGGTCTCAATTTCAGAAATAGTTCTGTCATCCAAAGTTGATTCTATTTTTTTCCAACTCCAAACTGAATTATTAGGTTTATTAGGGGATTTTGGATGGGTTTATTTTTTTGTTTGAGAGGAGTATTTTTTTTATGCCAATACATATATTTCATGATGGAGTTGATTTTTCTATATTTTTCTTTTTTAACATATTAGATATCAGTGTTTGGAAACCCAGTGTCAATTTGGAAATCATATTTTTTAGTTAAAAATAATCCCACTTTACTGTTTACTGAGTATTTATCAGGCCACTTTTGAACATGAGAATAAATGGCTTACATTCAGGTTTTTCTATTCAGACTTATAAAAACATGACGTTTTTGCTTTTTTATGCCTAAAATGTTTGCATTAAATTTACACTGTTGCCATCCTGCAATCAAATTTGAGGAGAAACCAGAGCTGTGCATTGCCAAAAATTGCTCTCTTTCTTAGTGCCCTTTTTTTTCAGCCATGCAAAAAAGTGATGTTGGAATTTGCATGAGCTGCCTTCAACAATTTGGTGGAGCTTTCAACTCCTCGTTTTCTCTGAGGCATGGTCCTAGAGGGTGTTTAAATGACAGTCAAAGGTTTGACAACAGCTCAGGTAGACGTCCCTAATCAGCTGGTGCTGCTAACAGGGCAGCTGCCACAGCATGGAGCTCCGTGTGGCCGGCTGCCAGGCTATCTGCTCAGCTCCTCAGAATAATCTGGGCTCTGTTTAGGTTTCACAGAGCACTGTTTCACCCAGAGTGAAAATGTCAGCTGACAGACCTTGCTATAATTAATGGAAATTCAAATTCTGTTGCTGAAATAATGTTGTTAGACCAGAAGAAAGAAAAATCCACCTTGCAGTCAGTGGTGTGCATAAATGAATCTTCAATGAATAAAGAACATTTAATGACCATGCCCATGCACAAAACTTCCTAAGATGTCCTACTGAGTTCCTCGTAGTTGACTGCAATATTTGTTTGAAAGATGAAAACTTGCAGATATCCCAGTATATTCTAATATTCCAGTATATCAGTAGACTTAACCAGACTACATTTCAATATTTTTGTATCCCTTCACCTACATATTTTTACATCAGAGACTAATGAGTTTTTTAGATTGTTCTCAGAAAATTTCAACATGAAAGGTAATTTTTACCATGTATATATATGTAATATTGTAAAATATATAAAAAATAAAATAATTTTCCTTTTATATCCTTAGGAAAGATATATCTACAAGGAAATATCTACAATAGTCATGTGACAAAGTGGCATGGTCAATTCAAGTTTTACAAGTCTGTAAGCAGAACCTCTAGATAGATAAATCTTGGAAGCAGTTGCATAAATAAGTTAAAAAAAACCAAAAACAAAACCACAAACTTTAAAACATTTACTTCCATACCTTTCTAACTGTCATAGTTCCTTAGTATATATTTTGCTTGCATCGCAACATAACAGGCTACCAGAAACTTGGTTTGTCAGTTTTTTCACACTTAGTCATTTAGGTACTCTGTGAAGTTTCTATTATCACCTCAAGAAAATTTTGCTGGGGAAAAGCTTCCACATTATTTCTCTAAAGGTTCTTTAATACTAAGCTTTGTAGATTAGTCCTTTTTAGACAACAGTCCCTAATTTTTAATAAATTTTTTTAAGTATGATATATCTCTATAATTAGGTTTGGTTTTGTTTTACATAAAATGTACTCTTCCTGTGAATTTATATTGTTAAACCACTACAGAATAATTGTGATATTATACACTTTTTCATTATGTTACATTTTTCTTTCATATTTTCCTGATTGAAAGAAACAGGAAAGAACTAAAACTTAATTTACTTTAATGAGAGAGAAACATTGTCTTTCCTTTTTTTTTCCAGTTCTATTGGTAATTTGTAAAATTTAGCAATCTGCAGTGTGACTTTTTTCTGGAATTCCTAGATTCATCCTGAGAATCTTTCTTGACCAAACTCAGGATATTAAGCTGGTTTTTATTTTAGTTCTTTCTCAGGATGAGTTTAAGCCATATGTATATTGCTAGGTTGGCTACTCCATCCCCTGGTTTTCACTGAACTCTTAGAAGAACACAATCTGGTCCTTTTGATTGATTTCAGTTGTGTTTCTGAAGTTGTTCCATCAGCTCTTTCTGATCCCTTTATCTCTGTAGTGGTTTTACTCTCATTACCTGTAAAGACTAATCTGAGGACAGTAATGTTTTCTTTGGTACAGACCCATGCCAATAAATCATTTACTTTTCTGATAGACTTTTGATCCTCTTTGATTGCACTCTGGTGGCCTAAAAGATTCAGAGTCTGGCTTATGGGATTTGTTTGATATATTTGAAGAGTTTTTGATATGTTTGGTCTGTTTGTTCTTAAATCTCCCCAAGTTTTTTTCTAAAACTCATGTGTCAAGCACTGTGTTTCATAAAAATATACAGGTGACATATTACCTAGTAATAGGGCAGCTCATCTCCCCTCTTTTTCATTTCAGTATTTACCTAAAGTTCTCTCTGTTTCCATTTTCTTTTATCTTTGTACCCCTAGGAACAGAGGTAGATGCAGAACTATTTCAGATGACAGAAGAATTTTTTTTTCTCAGTACTAGGGAAATTGTTAAGAAAGAAGTCTTACCAGAGGAAAACACTAAAATACTGACTTAGGTAAAACATCGAATTTTGTGACAGATCAATGCCTCTTGCAGTGAAATGGCAATAGGAAAGCCTGTAGATGAATATAGTTCTTTCTTAGGAAATTAATATGAACTAGTTCTTTCCTGGGAAAGACACAATATTCTATTCCAAATGAAGTCTTTTCATTTCAAGTAAACCCAGAAAATTAAAAAAAAAAAAACACCTTTGGAAGCAGAAGTTCTCGAAGTATCATCTATAAATCTGTAAGGGTAGAAATGGAGTGAAAGGGAGATGTTACTCTAATCACTGCCTGCAGTGACGGGCTGCAGAGACACCATCTTTGCTCTACATCCTTGCTTCCTAAGATAGAAGGGAAGGAAACATTTTGGGTGAGACAGAATAAAATTGTCACTCCATGCTAAAGAAACTGAACCTGATGAGGAAAAATGGTTCTGAATCACATCCCCTTCAGCAGGAAACCCTCATAGAAGGTTTGAAGCAAAAAAACCTTTGTCTAACATATGTGCTAAAATATTAATTGGCTGCTATGTAATATTGAGTAAGGGAAGTAGCTTTTAATCACCATGTAAGTAATTTTACTCTCTTGTAAAAAAATACCAAAATAATCTTTTACCTATTTGATTTTAAGAAAAGCAGAAAACTGAATGTCTCTATTTTAGTATAAACACTGGAGAGTAAAGAGTGCAGGTCTGCATCATGTAGACAATACTCTTATATTATGGCTTTAAACCAGAGATTTTAGTTTGGAACTGACATAAAGGTATCATCCACATATATATGAGAAACAAAAATATTTTAAATGTGGAATAGCTGTAAATGTATGTGGTAAATGAGTCTCTGCAAAAAGGGAAACAATTATTTATTAGGAAAACCTTCAAGTGAATTGTAAGCAGGTGAAGAATTTTGAACAAAATTACAAAAAAATATCTTGAGGGCACATGCTAAGAAATGAGAAGGAAAAGAATAGCTAGAGGAGTTTGTTTCTTTAAAAAAACAAACCAGCAAATCAACCAATAAACAAACACAAACCCTCAAACCTGTAATATTATCATGGCACAGTAAAAAGAGGAAATAATGGTTTTATTCTACTGACCTGGGGAACCTTAGCTGAAGTAAATTACCATAGCCCATTTTCAGTGAAGTTATGCCCATTTCTAGGAGATGGAGCTTGTTCTCACAGGCTTACAAAAATAATTTCTGGGAAAATTGAGTTAAAAAAATACATTTCAATAATAAACTTTTATATAATACCATGTTTTTCTCTGATGTTGCTCTCAGTTGCTGTTTTGTTGAACACTTCATGATAAATATGGTTAAATGATGTACTTTTTTTGTAAAAATAATTTGTTAAGTAACAGAGTAATCTAAATCCCTGACAAATACTTTGCTTTCCAAAATTTAGCAAATGTCCTGTTCATTCTAATTCTTTCCACAATTCATAAATAGAAAACTTCTCTCTCTCTTCCATAAACCAATAAACCCCCTCCCCTTCATTTTAGTAATAGTATTAGTCGCTGACTCGAAATGCACTTCATCTCAAGTCGGTTTTCAATAAATATTTGTCTTTTGTTTTAGAAAAAAAAAACCACACAAAACACACCAAACCAAAAAAAGCAAAGCAACAAACAAACAAACAAAAAAACCACCCCAAAAAAAAAAAAAAAAAAAACCAACCAAAAAAACTGTTTCTTCAACAGGTATTTTCTTTCGAATAGTGCCACTTTCAACCAAGAAGATATGATTAATTTTATTCCACTGAGAGACACTGCAATATAAAAAGTATCAGAGAAGATCTCATAGTTTACCTCTGACCATTTTTTCCCCAAATTTGTTTAAAGTTTATCTAAAATAATAAGTATGTTTTTAAAATCTCTGATCAGACTGAGTAGCCATTACTACCACTTAAATCTTCAGGTTTTTAACGTTTTTCATTCCCTCATGCTGAATAGATTTGTTATAAATTCAGTTTGTGTATATCTTGTGTGTGTTTACAGCAATGGGGAGGAATGGCATTTGTTCCTCATTCGTTGTGTGCTTCATCTGACCCCAGCCACCACATAGGTGAATATTAAGAAACAGTGGTTGAGTTTTATAGCTTTAGAAATATGCTTGACAGCAAGAGAAACCCTGTCTTGGGGAATAAGGTTAATATGTTATATAGTGTATTCTCAGCTCAGGTGCTGGCAAATGGAAATTTCTGGTCACACTGCAGGTTTAGTCTGTTTCATTTGAAATATGCTTTGAGGAAATTGAGGTTTTTTTGGGTTTGGGGGTTTTTTTGTTTGGTTTTGGTTTTGGTTTTGGTTTTGGTTTTGGTTTTGGTTTTGGTTTTGGTTTTGGTTTTGGTTTTGGTTTTGGTTTGGTTTTGGTTTTGTTTTTTTTTATGTCAGATTTCTTGATCCCAATATTTTGTGTGTGGGGAGCAGTTGAACCTCTACCCTTCCAAGTGAGAGTTATTTGTCAGGCTATATATTGTATTTCCTGCAATAATGTTATATTTCAGAAAATTACTCAGTTGATGCATGTAGTCAAAATTAATTTAATTAGTGGAGTTTTGATGCATATAAAAGACAGTCACATAATTATGATATTGCACACTCTTCTTCAAAAGAACAGATCACAATTTTTTACAGTTGTAGATAAGGCACAATACATTTGTGATAATGAGAAATAATCTATAAATTCCAGTGAAGCAGATAACATTACAGTCATTTGTGTGAGAAGTGTTTTGTAAAGTGTATTGTTTCAGTGTCTCACAGAGAATATATCAAGTTGGAATTACCAAGTGGTAATAACTAGCCTTCCTCGTGAAATTTCACAGGAACAAAATGTGAAACAAATGCTCAAGACCCTATGTCTGAACCTGCTAGGTTACACTTGGTTGCCTAGTTTCTTAAGGAGTACCTGTGTTTAAGAAAACAATGGAAAAAATGGAGATCAAATAAGTGATCTGTAACATGATAAGAATTTAGCTAAATCTAAATACTGCTTTCACAAACTCTATGACTTTTCCTCAAAGTCAACCCAGAACACTAATCCAATTACTTTTTCTTCGTCCAGTTAGTCTTTTTTCTTAACACAGAAACATAGAGTGGGATATATTTAAAGCTCAAAACAATGATTTCTCAGATGTATTTCTCAGACTGCACAAATTTCGTTCACAAATTTCAGTAGAGATGCTGAAGTCATTTGGGATCCTAATGAAGAGCAAGTATTCGCTGCTTAACCTTGCCAGATGAAAAAATTTTCTGTTTTTCACATTACTGGCAAGAAATCCTCAGCAAAATAAACCCCAGGGACTCAACTACCATGCTTAAAATAAATAATAATTACAAGTATACTTTGTTTTCCATAGTCTGTACCTCAAGGATAAGGGGAATATTTCTTTCTGTTTTAAGGTGCCTGCAATGGTGTATTACATTTGTAGGTTTTTGTAGGGTGGCTAAGCAGACAAATGTCAATTGTTTCAAGCAGTTTCATTTGGTGATGCCTCTTTGAAAAACTTTTTATCCACATGCTTCTAGAGGAGGTACTTTTTGCTTCTCAAAAGACTTTTTTTTTTTTGTCAAAAGAAGCAGGGGATAAGGAAATGGAGAAAGAAATGAGGGTTCTTTATGTTGTAAAATATTTGTACATCTCTAATTTGCTATCCAAGTAGAAAATAGGTTGCCTAAACTGAGATGTTTAATATTTAGTGTTCAAGCGGATGTATTTCAGTTATTAATATTAGTATTTATTATTATTATTATTATTATTATTATTATTATTATTATTCAGTTATATATTGTACCTCACTTCTAATGCAGGTACAAAAATTTCATTTTTTTTCATAATGTCACAAGCCCACAGAGACTGGTAGAAAAATCCCATTGTCTTCTGTGAATCTTGGATCAGATCCTAAGTAAGTAGTTCTTCTGGCCCTGAAAAGATGGTTATTTTCACATGCCTTGGTGAAACATTCCCTGAAAGAATGTGCACAAATATATTGGAAAAAACTTCTGTTCCTGATTGACTCCTGAATAATAATGGAAATACAGCTATTAACAAAAGCTTCTTCATTGCCTGGGCATAAAAATGAAGTGAACAATCTAAAAATAATTATTGATTCAATGGTATTTGGTATTTGTGACTTTAAAAAATGTAGTTACAAAAATTGCTTTATGGAAAATTCAATATTTAGGAAGAACATAACTAATGAGAAAAAAACCTAGGTGAATGCAATAATCTACACATTAGAAGCATCTTGAGGAGGTGTTGAGTGCGATTGTGTGTTTAGGTGAATAGGCTATGAAGGCAGCATAAAAAAAGGAAAAACTATTAACTCAATAGAGAAAATACAGATTTCAGAATTTTGGTTAACAGGTTAACAGTTGGTGATATAAATAGCCATATCTACTTTTAAAATCTAAGATTTATAAAGACCTTTTTATATCAAGACATATAATACTCAAAATGAGATGTTCAGTGGAATAACTAGGGGAAGAAAGAAAAAGCTTTCTATTTTAAAATTAATATATATAACTCTGATCACCCTCAAGAATTGCATCTTTTTATTCCTGTTTTCACTGCCGTAGGGCTTGAACTTGTTTCTTATTTGTACTGGGGACTTAAATGTTTGTGCATTCCTGGAGTTAGTTGGAAAGGCATGTTTTCTTTCCTCTCAATTGCAGCCAGATTTTGCACTATGAGGTTCATGAAATTTTTTGTTTATGAATGGCACGCCAGTGACACATTAAGGAGCAGCTGCTGAAGCGAGTGTAGATGTAATATACCCTACTGACTATGGCAGAGCTGAGAAAACAGTTCAACCAGTAAATTCTGCAGAATCCAAGCATAGAAGAGTGACTCTCTCCAATTTTCCCTTTTACTATTTTATCTCTTGAATTATATGTGAGAGGAGTCTGTCACCGACTTACCAGCGCGTCGCAGAGAACTCAGGAGTTGAGAACTCAGGAGTTAAGAACTCATCAGAAAACAAAACAAATACAGGAACAATTAATAGGGCCAAGGACAACAACAGCCCCAAGAAAATGGTTTACTTTTGTTTAATTGGCTGTACTTTGAAGTGTTGCGCATGGCGGGATCCATGTCTGCTAGTGATGTGGTAAAATCAGTAAGCATCTGAAAGGACAAAATTTTTCATTCACTTAATCTAATGAATGCCTACTCAATCATTTTATGAAGAAGCGAAAATTTTCAGGGAGTAAAAGACTAAAAATATAATCTATATTTTAAAGGAGATATTTATGCAAAGGGACTCAAAAAGGGAACCAGAAAGACGTATTTTTGTTTTATGTTTTTCCCAAAGATAATAACTGTACATACATAATAACTTCACTGAAGCTGACATTACCAATGTTGTTTAGTAATATAACTGAAGGATAATAATACTACTAATGAGAATTCTTGAATTGCATTTTGTATTTGAATTTTGCTTTTTGTGAAGACAGGGCCTCTTAAAACTTGGAGTGCAAAGGTGTGGGAGACTGGGAGGACAGATATGTTACTATTCTTCTTAAGAGTCAATTTCCTAAACTCAGGTTCCTTATGGTTTGCTCTACAATAATAAAAGTGACATGAATCACCAAATACATTCTGAAGTTAATTCTTGTAATCATCTTCATAGCCTAGATCCAGAAGTATTTCCATCACATATCCAGGGATAAAGAACCAAAATGTTCAAATATACAGTGATCTTAATGCAAAAGACCTACCATTTAATGATGTTTTATGTCCAGGATGAAGGCAAAACCTTAAATTCCAGGGTCACCAGAAGACACTTCCTACATGGAGAGAATGGACAGATTCAGTTTCAGTCAATAAAAAAAATAACTACTGTGTATTGACAGGGTAAAAATGAAAAAGAGAAGTAGGCTTTATTGAAGGTAAATAAGAGCATCTGAATTACTTGTGGCATTCACCATCTAATATAACCAATGCCTTGGGAGGAGAGGACTGACAAAGTTGCACACACTTAGGCAATACCAATAAACCCAGAAAATTCATATTGTCATTTTCATATACTCATACTATTGCAGCGCTAAACACAACTGTAAAAAAGTTACAGTTGTGTGCTTATAGCGTGCATACAGGTTGGCAAGCTTTCCAAGAATTAGCAGTTATTTCCATAATTAATTTTTTTTTCCTTTCATCATTTTGCACCATTACTTGCATTTGGTTTTTTAGAAGTCTTTCATCTTCTTCAGCTGTATTCATGTGTTGCTGACTTCAACAATAAGATACTTGATAATAATATCCTATGGTGACACAAACTTATTTCTCCTAATATTCCAGTCAATAAGAAGTTGCTGGGAACACAGCTGGGAGTGATTAATAGCACTCTATCTATGGAGGTCTCAACTGTTCATAACACTAATGTAATTGACTACTCATAATGCCAGGTTTTGTGGTGTGATAATAACCATCACAATAGGCATTTCATGACCTTTTTGAACCTTTTCTCATTTGAGAATGAAAGATTGCATGACTAACATATACTCCCTTGAAAAGTACAATATTCACCCACAAACACATTCTTCTCATAAGTCATTGAAATAAGTTGGAGCTGTTGCTCTTCTAAAAGAAAATACATGGTCAGAATGCAAGAGGAATTTTTTTTTCCAAGCTGAATCCTGCTTATGACCAGGATTGTACGGACGGAACTGCTTCATATATCAGAAAAAACACATAATAGTTTTCCAAACTGGCAGTCTGAGACTATTCATTGTTTAAACAAATATATGAGAAGTCACTTAAAATGAGACTGAAATCTAAGGCCAAGCCAAATATGGATCTTTTAAACTTCAAAAGTATATCTGAGTTATCCATAGTGAAAAGTTGGAAAGAAAAATGTGATTGTTTGCAAAATGCTTTCATGGCTTTTTTTAAAATAAAGATTTGTTTCACTCCTGGAAAATAAGTTTACTAGAAACTTTGGGATATGGTCCTCATGGCTTGAGCAAACCTTCAACAATAATTAAAAATTATTAAAATTAAAAAGCTGTTGAACCTTTCTTAAAGTTTTTAACAAGCTGTCAACAATTGCAGAGTTGTATTTATATATATTTTCGCTCTGAACCACATCAGTGATATTCCTTGCTTCACAGTGAGAGATAAATTGTAATACAATCCACAGAGGACAAAAGAATCATGAAGACCTCATATGAGAAAGGGAATGATTTCTGAGATGGGAAAAGGTACACAAAAACTTTTGGTAATATATTTTGGTACCTGGAGATCATATATGGGTAGTCCAGACACTGCTTTACAAGGATAGATACTGCTATGTTGTGACAACACCACATTATCTAAAATATATACCTTATAGATGTAGTATGAAAAGCTAAAGTACTTTTTTAATTGCAACATTGTTTTGATGGCCAGTATTGCAAATCAAGTACCACGATTTTTTGCCAAATAATTTTAGGGTTTTGTTGGGTTTTTGTTGTTTTTTTTTCTACTTAATTCCTGTCAATTAGATGATTTAATTAAGAATTCATTTCCACAATTTCAGATCTGTTCTTAAGATTTCTGATATTACTATATATTACTGAAGAGCATATGAAAACTCTGTCTTTTCATGGGCAGTTTTACTACAGATAAAATAGTCTTTTATCAATAATGATATATGTCTGACTATTCTTTTTTTGGATTTTCCTTTGTTTTTGACATATAAGAATTATTATGGTTGTAATGATATTGGTATATAGGAAGTATTAGCAGAAAACCTATTTTAAAATTATAATTAAAGCTTTTATGTGCAGTACTTAAATTTACTGCTGGATCTCAGAATGCTTAAGAAGTGTTTCCTCTTCTCTGACACCTTTTATTATGTGCACATCAAAAATATGATACCTTTATCTTCTCTTCTACTTTTATAAAGGCAGTATAATATGAATACAGTAGTCAGATGATGCACAGTGACTGGTTTCCTAGGGCTCCCACAGCCAAATAGAAAATGTAATATAAATTTAAGACCATTTCACATCCCTAAAAATCCCTAAAGAAAGACACCTGACAAACAAGCCTACCTTACACATATGACAGTCTTACCTTTGCCCCGTCAAATGCCCCCACAGCCAAGACTGATTTTAATTTAATGTGGATTGTATTTTAATTTACACAGTCCATGAAAATCATAAAGTCAGTTTTATCATTCTGTTCCAACTTGCTCCAGGTGCTATTACAGGGAACTAATGCTTCAAAAAGTCTCAAGGGATAATTTCTTCCTTCTTCATAGAAAGACACCACCTTCACACTCTATTGCTATCAAGTCTTGTGGGATTTTGTGTGTCTTGACACTAGCAAACTATGTGTAATATGTGATTAGGATGTAATAGTAAGAGACAAGCTGTGTTTCAGACTGATATGTCCCTATTTATTGTTCCCTGTCTTTCACTTCATGCCAATATTTGTCACTGTCTTATAGTACATACCCACATGCCCTCTCATTTCATTTATTGCACATATGGTGTGAACAGCTATCCTTTTTATTTAGAGTACTGTAAATTATTCTTAACTGTGTTACAGATTCCAGAAGTGATTAATTTATATTAAAAAGGGTAATGTGCTGTGGGTAAACAGGGAATTTGTTTAACATTCACCAAAACATTCTTTTTTATATACATATACACTGTATATATATATATATATATATATATATATATATACACTATACACACTGTACATATACATATACATACACTGTATATAAGTGTATTTCAAAACTTCTCTTTCCAGCTGTCAATGCAAATAATGCTTAATTTACAAGTGACTTTAATATGCTGAAACATTTGGTTTTGGTTGCCTACATGAAGCATATTTGTGTAGCAGCCTGCTTATGTAAGAAAATAGATCACAGATCATATCGAGTGCAATAGCACTAATTGGCAAACTTGGCAGGTTGATCAGAAAGGCTAAAAACTAAGTGGGTAGTGGGACTGACCTTTTTTTATAAGTTAACGCCAAAACACTCTGCTGAGTTAGTGCAGAGAAATGTCTTGACCGTATCTCTTTTCTATGTAGGGTTTTCTTCTCTGGGGCTGTCAATACAATCTCTTTCAGTAGCACTAAAACTACTAATAAATAAGTGTAGAAATACATAGAAAAGAGTTGAAATTTCCACATTCCCATAATTACTTAGAAGGTGAGATTCTAAATATATATAAAATGTATATGATAGAGTAGTGTGGTATGGTAATATATTGGAATTGTCCTGTATCTTTAGTGAACCTTTGTTGAGTAAAGTGTGTCCTGTGCATTATATTTGGGAAGGGGGAGATGGAGATAAGAGATCTTTTTCTTCAGAATTTTGTCTAATTTTTGAGGGTGAACTTCAGAGTATACTGAGTTGTAAAATAATGAGTTAGTATCTCGATACTGTTAAGCTCCCACAAGGCTTTTTAAACCTCCTTTGGTGGGAAATACATTATTTATATAAGATATTACTCCACCTTACTAGGAAAAAGACAGCTTCTGCCTCACCAAAGTCCTGTGTCTGCAGCAGCCCTTTCCTAGTCATGACACAGATATATTTCAGTGGAAAACATTCATGGCTGTGTACATTATGTGTAAGTAACTATGCTTGTGCCTTGTGTTTTAGCACACAGAACTGAAGCTGATATTTTTATTTGGCATTTGGTTTGCAGATTTGTTTGTCCTTGAGTACTTCCAGATCAGCCTTTCTCGCCTGTTATCTTATATTTATTCAATGGCTTTGTAGTACCTCTGGTGAAAGGATGTAAATACATTTGTATTCCTAAATATCATAATACTTCATCTGTTCTTCTTTACTCTCTATAGGCATTATTAGCCCTAGAATTGCTGTGCTTTGTTGTTTGGGAGATCACCCTGGGAAGGCAATCTCTTCAGATGAGTGACAGGCCTTTATCACCTTCTCCATCCCTTACCATTTTTCTGGCTGCTTAAGGGACTCCGGAATTTCTGCTTCAATGGATGGCAAATATCTTTCCAACACTTGCACAATGTCCTTGTTTAAAGAAGAAATACAGGTGAAATTTGAAGATGTTGATCTGATGATTTTACTGTCTGAATACATTAATGATGTGTTTTCTTGCACCATGAATGAAAAGAGGAAAAAAAGAAAGTAAAAATCTTTACTTGATGGAAGCCAGACCCCAATCTAAGAAAATATCATGCACAAATTGTGGAGATTCAGGCCATGCCCTTCTCAAACACAATCAGCAAAAATTCTTTTTCAACATAAAAGAAAAAATGGATGCAAATCCATCAGCCAATGTGCTGTTCACATGTAGTCCTTTGATCAGCCATTTCTCTTTAAAGTTTATTGATTGATAAAACTGATACATTCAGTTTTATCCAGGAAAATGGTTTGATTTTGATTTCAGTTTTGGCTTTTTTTTTCTTCCAAGTGAATGCAAGTGAACAATTTTAGTTTGTGATTTCCTAATTTATTTGTTCAGATTTATACACATACTGTGAGTATTTTGATGGCCTTTGCTTGGGGCTGTGGTTTATGCTATTTTCTATTCTTTTTAATTTACATAATTTTTACTGCTAATGATTTTCAGAGCACAACAACAATCTACCTTACCTCTATATAAATTGCAATTCTATTAGACTATAACAGGTAGGAATCTGGTCCAAGAATTTAATGTTGGTATAACATGCTTCCTTAAAGTGCTATCTATACATTTAGAAGAGAAGGATTTTTCTGCATTAATCCTCCCTATTCCTGTGTTACATTTCCTGTATAATTCTTTGAGTTTACTGAATATTACAGTCCAAGTAAACTTTGGTTTATTGACTTCAAATCTACAAGGAAAGATTATTTAGCAGAATTTGGTATTTTAACATCACAGATCAATATTTGTCCACATATCCTATATTATAATACCATAATATCTGAAATATGTAAAAAAAAAGTCGTATGTACACACACTGCACTTTCTGGATTGCAAAGTTAGAAACATTGCAAAAAACCACAGAGCAAGCCAGGCCATATTCCAAGATATTTATACAACCTTTCCCTGTTTTCAAAATCCTCTGACACTGGTTTCACAGGAAGCATTTTGGTCACACTTTAAAGGAGCTGTGTCTGTCCACAGGAAATATACAATATCGTCTCATCTGTGAAGATGACATTTGGGATTTTTATTTGCCTCAAGGCATCTGTTGGCCTTTTACAACATTTTTTTTACTGATGTCCCTAACCGAATATAAGTGCATATTGAAAAGAAAGTTTTATTACATCAACATTGCCTCCTTTATTTAGAGTACTTAATTTATATATTTAATCTGTCACTCTCTCATATTTTTTTCTGCTCTGCAGAGTCTCTTATTTTGATTTTCTGTATCTCTTGCTGGCCATAAAAACCTTCTTTGCACATCCTGGTGATCATCATGCTAAAGTTTCTGATATGTAATTAGTGATCAAAACTGTGGATAGTATTTAAGTGTTCTTAGCTTATTGGGAAAGAAAGAAAGAACTAAAAAAAGAAAGAAAGAAAAGAAAGAAAGCAGACATCTGATTGTAAAAGGAGGGGGAAATAAAAAAGAATATTTAAATTTTAGAAATTATTATATAATATAATTAAATAGTGAATAGATATAATTACATATAACATAATCATATCATTAAATATTGTTATACATTTAAATTATATTGAATTATATTTCTACTATATTTTTAATATATATTTATTATCTATTTGTATATATGTACAGTGGACCTCCATGCTCCTCAGGCTGTTGGTGGTGTTTGTGTCCATTGGGTGCTCTGTCTGTCTGGGATCTGTGTGGCTGGGTGAGTACATATGTGGTGCACAGTTTCTGTGTGTTTGTGCCTGCTGGGAGCACACCCCCACTGCTGTTGGACAGGGGACATAGAGGTGCTGCAGCTTCTCAGCTCTGGAGCTGTTTGGGTGCACTGTGGTACTTTTTCCACTGACTGTGTTGAAGATGATAACAGTGACGATGGTGATAGTAATAACAATAAGGATAGCAATAATAAATGCTGTAAAAGATATGTTTCTACCTTTGTGCTTAGTTCAGGAACTGGGATCCGAGGAGTCACTCTGATGTGTATTTCAAACAAACTGGTCCAAAACCCTTTGAGTTTAGGAAGAAGTATGATGAAGTCTGTGCTCTTCTTTCACTGCTGTGAACACCAGTGAAAGCTATCTTGATTAAAGATACCCCAGGTACATCTGTGGGGGAACTAAACAACTACTCTTGAAGCGATACCCGAACCACAGTAACCTAAGGTATGTAAGTGAAGCAAAGTTTTCAAGAAGTAATAGATTTATTGGATGTAGCTGGAATACGTAAGCAAGCATTTGGACATATTTTGCTCCCTTGACAAGCTGCAGCTTAGCAATTTATTCAGGTTAATGCTTCTTGGTCAAACAGATTGAGCAATGAGATAGAGTACCTTTGGGCAACATCTATGCTGTCAGAGAGCTGAAATCTCTTGGATATGTCCCACCTTTCTGCTACCTGCCTAGCTCTGCAGTAGCCCTTGCTGAGCTAAGTAATTAAAGCTGTGTGAAGGACCTGAGATAGTTCTTGTGGGACCTCTGAGGGCTCAGAATTCAGAGCTCTTGTTAGCATGTGCCTCTGTTCTGTGTTTACATATCCAGCTCTTTACTCCTGGACTACTGTTTTTTTACTATAAGGCCAAAAAATGGAACACACTTACAAAAAGTACTGCAAGGATCATTTCATATTGTACGTGTGAATGTGAATGTTATAAAGAGCTCACTAGAGAATTTTATTTATATATGAAAAAACTTATTTTCAATCTTAGCTGAACTTTGAGAAGTGTATTGTAACTTGCCTTTAAATTTCTCAATATTTAAGGAACACTTTCACCTGCTTTCACCAAATACTGACTATTGTACTAACTACCAGTTTTGACACAAAGAATTCTAGACAGTTTAACACTCTTCATTATTTTTAAACCCCCTTTTAATTTACTTCTCATCATTGATATTCTACTTTGAATGGATCCAACCAGTTTTTAGACAACTGTTAGGTTCAAAACTGTTGGTCATAAAATATCATGGTGAAGGCTGATTAGTGTATAAACCTAGTGCCAAATTACCTGTAAATTTGAAAAGATTTCTAACATACTGAAAATTATTTTGGTCTACCAATTGCAATAGTATTTACAGAAGGGTTAGTCTGACGTACCAAGAATTCCTTCCTTTTCTTTTCAAAGCTTAGGAATCCTGCTTGCCTATCAAAATGTGTATTATAAAATTAAAACTGTTTCTGTTTGTTCTCCTGCCTATTTTCCATGGTTAGCCTGAAGGTTTTGCTGAGAAGAAATTTGATCTATAGTATTAAAAATAAATGTGACACTTATTTTGCTGAGTTTTATTTTTTTACTCATAAATGAAAAAACTACTGATAGCTGCATTTTTGGGAATATGGAACTAAATAATATAGAATTTGAATACTTTTTAATTTTCTCATGCTTAGATTATATTGCATACTAAACAAAAAAACATGGCTTTAGAGGCAGAGCATACTGTGAGCTTTGAGTGCACTGTTGGCTGACATTGGCAAATTAATTAATTGAGAGGGTAGCAGTATGACAAATGGGGTATGAGCAGCAACTCCAACAGGATTTGATCTGCAAAGAACTCTATCCTGTCTAATCAGAAGAGGAAGCTATCGGTCAGTTTTGAATATGCTAGGAGACATGCAGTATTACACAATGATAAAAGAGCCTTCAGTCTCACGAACCCATGATAGAGTCATCTAAATTTTCCATTATATAGTTAAATAGTTATTGTCCCATTATACAGTCACTGAACTTCCAATTATCAAGTCACTGCTATCCCATAGCAGGATTTAAAATAGTAAACCAAGCATGGTAAACCCAGAGATTTGTAATCCATCTGTGGATTGATGGTATGAATGTTGTTCTTCGATCTTGTCTTTGTGTGTGTTTCCAGAACTCAGCCAGGTAATCTGATCTTTATGTAAGGAAGAAGGGAATTCAGTGAAATGAGTAAAACAAATAGACATTATCACTTCTCCAGATAGATACATCTTTATAGGGCCTCTTTCGACTAGAATGGTACGTCAAGTTTTGCTACATGAAACAAATAAAACAGCTGATTTCAATACTGTTATCAAAATTCTACTGATAAAAATACATACATACATACATACATACATACATACATATATATGAATTGTGTTAAAATAATCTTTTCTTCTATGTTCTTGCAGAATATCTTAAGGATAAATGAAATTGGCAGCAAATACTCCCTGAATACCTAAGCAGATCGTAAGTATTTGCAGGGTGTTGCATTGCAGTATGTCCTAGGAACACAGTAATGTTCTCATGGAATTTTGATGAAGGTTATGCTATTGTTCTTCAAAATTCTTTATGTATCTATCTTGAGGAAATGCTAAGAGACTCAAGCTTAACATCTTACCTTTTCTGCTTTGATTGAAATTTCCTATTGAATTTGATCTTTTGCATTTCTAATAGAATCATGATGGTCATTAATAACTTCACATTTTTTCAAAACTGTCACCACACAGAGAGGTTAATTACCCTTGGTGAAAATGAAAAGGTATAAAAAGAACAAGGTTGCCAACAAGGCTGAATCTAAAAAAAGTCTGACAGGACACCTTTGTTAAAACTTCACAACTTCACAATATATGTTCTATGAAATTTTAATGTAATACATATACTTTAGATAGTGACTTAAATGCAATCCAGTGAAGACTCTTTAGGACATGTATATCAGATGCTCAGTGGAATATTGGAGGCTAGAAATTAATGACACTGACTGGATTGAAACACGTGAGAAGGACAGGTGAAGGTAAGTTTTATTTTCCTCTTGCCTGATTTTGTCTTTAAACATTATTGGTTGGTTTCTCTTTTTTTATTTTTTAATATTGTTAATTATCCTGTTTTTAATTCTCCATCCATGTGTTAATCATATTTTTCTGCCTTTTTCTCTCTATTTACAGGAACTCTTAACTTGGTCATCAAAAGCTCCTTTATTTTTTGGGTCAGCATCTCCAATAAAAATCACAAACAATATCATCATCCCAGTTCATGCTTTAAAAATCTATTAATCTTGCTACAGCTAAACAATTTTCCTAACATAATAACCATTACCAGATTCTCCTTACTGGATGTTATGATTTAGGAGTGGCACCCACTAATTCAGTGCTCCCTTCCCCTCACAGGCTCACT
The DNA here is from genome assembly GCA_037834095.1 of Argya squamiceps. Classification (NCBI taxonomy): domain Eukaryota; kingdom Metazoa; phylum Chordata; class Aves; order Passeriformes; family Leiothrichidae; genus Argya; species Argya squamiceps. The sequence goes on from JBBMKD010000170.1 coordinate 37,255,816, forward strand.
CACTACCCTTCCTACTGTGGTAGGAGATACAAAAGGCAGAGATTACACGTTGAAATAAAGACAATTTACTGGAAACAGCTATGAGATAAGCAAAAAAGAATAGTAACAGCAACAATATCAAGAATAAAAATGTAAAAAAGAGGGTGATTTACATGCTGAATATTCACTGAGTCCAACCCAAAGCAAGAGACTCCAGTCAGCACCACCCCTCTGCTCCCTCTACCGTGTTTTTCCCCGTGTGGAAAGCTGTGCCAGTGTTCTTGGAAACAAGGTGGGGTGAAAAGAGAAAACCTTCTTGCTGGGCCCTGGCAATGAGGTAAGATAGTCTCGAATAACCTCTGAGACATGCCCACAGCCACGCCCCCTCAGTTACTGCAAAATGTAAAACTCTATCCTGGCCAAAACAGGACATGGAACTTGTTACATCTTGTTAAATTCCTTTGTTAAGGAGTACCTTCTTGAATTGCAGCTAACAGAATCATGTACATACTATAAATAAGTTTATAAAGTCTAGGCAGACAAAGGCTTTCAATCAGTACATTTCATTCTACAAATTTACTAAAAGAAGTGGCACTTAAGAAACATAATTCAATTATTTTTTAACATATTTGAGCTTAGATATAGGTTTTAAACAACACATGACAAATTCCTTCACTAATGTTAGAACTTCAGGGTTTATATTATTTCCAACTATAGGAGTTAGAGATTTAGGTTGAAATTTTGGCTTGATTGTAATTAATATCAGCATTTCCAGTTAAGTTAATAGGAGCAGATTTTTACTCTTGCTCCTGTTTATTTCAGATGAAAAATGTATTTTTCCCATTATATTGAGAAGAAAGAACTGTTATTTAAAATACTGTCTCCTTGGAAGCTCATGAGGAGAGAATAGGTTAAAGCGTATATAACTGGCCCTGCATTTTTTTTCAGTTTTAAGTTTATTGATTTGAAGTGTGCAAGGCCAGAAGGCATTGTTGCATCAGCTAGTCTGCTGTGTTGTATATCACAGGCCGTTACATTTCAGACAACCTCCACTGAACTTGTTAATCTGCATTTGCATATGTATCATTGGCTAATACTTGTCTTCCAAGAAATATAATCTTCACTAAAAGACACCAGAAGACAGAGAATCTATCACTTTGTTGCCTGTTACCAGGGTTAATAACACTATTAAAATATATTGCGCTTTACTTCTAATTTCAATTTTTCTGATTTCAGCATCAATTCTTGTTATGCCTTTCTGTTCTAGGCAAAGAAGCACTATAATAGCTACATTTTTCCCCATGAAAATTGGTAACTCCCCTCTTTTCTGCTGGTATTCATTGTCTTCATCTACAGTTAAGATGAATGCATATCTGCCAAAATCAGACCAAAATTCTGTTGTACAAAACTGCTTATCTTTGTTTTTTCAGCAGCGTGTTGGTTCACAGTGGATTTCTGAAAAGCCTGTAACTATTTTTATGTCTTTTAAGTTGTGTTGGCTTGTAGTAGGCCCATGATGAGAAAGACATACTCCAACCTCTTTCCCTCTCCCCACAAAATTTGATGTATTAACTCCACATTCGCCAATCTCAGTGTGGTGTTTTGAGCTGCTCTTACAGAGTCCTGTAAATTTTCCCTACAGAGAGAACAGAAGAATGATTTCTAAGTAAGAACATAACTTGATTTTGAAAGTGAATGTCGTATATTATTAAAGTCTCTTGAGCAAGTAATGTTAGTACCTTGAAATAACCCACATAAATAATGAATCAAAGAAGGGATGTACAAGCTCTTTCAGCAAGTACTTACATAGAAATAAACTACTGAGGGTTTGTACCTGGAAGTCTGATTATATTGGTTTTGGAGGTGTGAAACTCTGTTCCACAGCAGAGTACCTTCAACACTTTGCTGTAGAAGACAGATGCACCAGTCTGAAGCTAAAAAGGAATCTATGGTCATTAATTATTCCTGCATAACACTTGTTATAATTTTCTCAATTTGTTCCATTTTACATGATTTTTTTTTCCATCTCTGCTGATGCCTAGATTTTTAGCTTTTTCATATATTTGTAGCTTTGTAGATTTTTATATACAGTTGTATAGTTTCTAGTACCTTTCCTGACCTTTCTCACATTTTAGAATAATAAGCTAACCCTTTCTAACACTTTCTTGAAATTCTGTTTAGTCTTATTTCCAAGAAGAGAATTTCTAACAAAGGCATCTTGTTTTTCACCAGAATTTGAAAGACATAACAAGATATAGGACAAAGAACCCCTTGTACCAGCTCCCAAGGGCTGACCCAAGGGTGTGTTGCTGGGACAAATGGTTTCTTTTTGGATGTACCTGCTAGATATACTAATTAATTTACCTTATAAAAACTGTACAAATCCTGTATCATGTGTGTGCATAGCTGTATTTGTGCATCTGAAAGCTTTCATTAAAGAATTGCTCTTTATCTTACCATCCAATATTGTTTCAAAAGTTTTTTGTATTTTGATTCTAGGTAACACTGCGAAGGTCAGAAGTTGAAGTCAAATAAACAATTAAAACTTGTGACTTTTAAGAGTTTTCTCACATGGTACAAATAAAATAAAATAAAATAAATTAGGAAAAGATTCTATTCATCTGGTATTTTTCTATTCAGTTGTATGTTTTTCTGCATCCCTATGGCCATTTTAGTTTGGACTGACTTGAGGGATCAGGCCTGAGGTCCATACCCCATGCATGTTTTTCTCTAGTCTGGCTTCTGAGCCAGGGCACTCTCTGTGCGTGAGAGAAAAAGCTATTTGTCTTGCCAGGGAAATTCATGTTTATGCTGAACAGCTACAGATAGCTTGGCTAAACTAAACTGCCCAGCCTTGACAGCTTGAGGTTTAATTCAAGAATCTGTGATCATAAAAGCAGTAAAGATGTAACTAAGAAATGAATCAGGAAGCAGGGCAGCAAAATTTTGGGAGTTGTGGGTACTATTGCAATCATTGAAGCTGTCTGTACCTAGGGGTATGGAAAACCAGACATGTTTTATGAAAGCTTTTGTGAAGCTTTAAGAGTTTATCTGAAATAGTGGGCTAATTAATTCTGAAAGTTAATTGTTGGCTAAAGACTTGCATAACAGAGCCTCAGATATTGTGGGTATTCCAGGTGTTAAAAGTCCAGAAACAGTAGCAGAAATAATTGCCAGTTGTTAATTATTCTTTTATAATAACTTCACTTGAAAATTGAATTTATCTAGTTATTACAGATCCAATCAAAAAATGTCTTGGGGGGGAGAAAAAATTGTAAATAGAGGCAAACTGCCTTTTCAATAGCTGCTATATAATTATATTGATTCAAAATAAGTGAAATAAGGTAGACAAAGTTATCAAACATTGTTGAACTGTTTAACAGTTACTGTTCTATATAGCCAATCTATAAGAGTCAAAATTTGACATCATGGCACACTGCTGACAAGGTTGTATTCAGTTTTCCTCTATCTGTCAATGTTTTTTCTAGTCAGTTTGCCCACAGTCAATTCAAGTATCATTACCTCAATTCCAAGTGCAGTGGAAATAATTTTTAAATTACAGGGTATGAAGACAGAAACTTCTTGCATGTGTTAACTTCCTGAAGATGTGTTCTGACATTTTTTCACCCACTGCAGCATAAAACTTTTTTTATCAGGAATTCCCCATATTTTTCAGGCTAAAGCATATAAGATTTTTTTTTAAAATTTCAATTTATTTTCTCTTCTTGATTCCATTATGTGAGTGTGATAAAAATCAATGGCTCACATTGGAGAAGACTTGCTGAAAAAAAATGTTTCTCAGCCTTAAGTGATAGTACAGAAAACAGGTGGAGAGGCAGCTTCTGGTGAGTCCAGGTCTGCATGAGCCTTAAACAAACATTCCTTGAATTTCATTAGGAAAAAGGTGGCACAAAGCAATTGGGAAGGGATCTAACTTACAGGCTCAGCATCACATTTTAAAGTTTAGAGGTACTGTAGTATACTCTTTACTCTAACTTGTACCCCTGGTACTGTAGAAAGGTACTCCTGATATTGGGTCTCTTTTCAATTCTACTTGTTGTATTGCCTTCTGTCACTGTCACTGTTCTCTCTGCTGCCCTACTAACTGCACAGCTGGAGCTCTGATTGGAAGAGAGAATTTTATTTGAATTCTTCACATGAGATCTCTTTTCACATCTTTAGTTTTAACACCTAAAATAAAAACAAACATTACAAATTAATTTGCTGGGGAAATATAGGCTGCAGGAGAGACAAATAAATTAAAATATCCAGAACTAGTATTTCTCTTTTTGATATAAAATGACAGAAATGCTTAATATGTCCATCATGAACACGATATGATTCATAAACCTCAAAACACTTTTCAAAAACAAGAACAATTGTCAGTAAGACACATCATATCTGAAATCTAATGAAAGACATGTACTACCCAGAAAAGTAAACTTAGAATGACTATGGCAATTGTTTTGTGAGCCAGGAGTAAATTAAGAGGCATTCAAACTTGACTAAATGAATAGAGAGCATAGAGATAACAGAAGAACTTGGTAATTTCCTTCCACTCATTATTTGTTACTAACTGAATATTTTTAAACAAACCTCATTAATCAATGAAAATGTAGTGTCCCATAATAAGCACAATGGTCAGTAAGTTCAAAGCTGCAATATAGCTATATTTGCACCTTGTAAAACTGCCCATTTCTCTTTTCATCCAGTATTCAGGCAAAGTCAAGCACTGAATGTGCTCAGAAGGACAACATTTTTCTTTGATATTGGACTTCAGCATGCACACTGCTCTTCTGCAGATCTCTTTATTCAGAAATGTTTGTAGTTCAGAGTTGTTTGTTCTCATAACCTCTTTCTTTTAGACCTCTTTATTGCTTTACTTTTTTTTTCAGTTTTCATTTTCTGAGAGCTATTTCATTTTTTCTATCATTCATTTCATTGGAGTATTCTAGCAATTGAAAGTAACATAAGTTTAGACCTTAAAAAAAATTAACTTAGTATTCTGTCTTAGCAATCACTGGCTACAAGATGATGAAACAAATTCTAAAGTACACTAAATGTTATTCCCCAGTACAGAGTAAAGAAATAAAAAGTGGTAACACTGAAGTGATACTGCTGATGTCACAACCTGTAACATGTTTTTTTCTAGATTAGTTGAAAATTGATCAACTTTATATTCCTAGCAAACATGTTCTAAATCATAGTATTCTATTAGATATTTTCTAAATCAGAAATAAAATGATATTTAAAGTAGCTCTACTATTTTCTCGCTATCTGGAATTTTAGAAAACATGCTAAATCACTGCAATGAGGGTTTTCTACAGAGATTACAATTTACATCTGTGTGCTCACACACAACACCTACACATCAAAGAATTCTCCAAATGCTGAGTATTGTGACTAGATGCTTGCAACGAACTTGCAGATCAGAAGCAGTCAGAGCAAGTTGATTTATTTATCTTTATTTTAACCTATAATGCTAAATTTACTTAGACTGAAATGACAACTATCTGTGATGAGTTTGTTTAATTTTAAACCACTTCTTTTAACAGTGTTTTTTTTTATTTTCTGGATATGCTGCATGATTTATGTCTTTGATTGGAAATCTTTTGTAAATTAGAAGAACATAAAACCAAGTATGTTTGGTTTCTGTTTCTTGTTGCATAATGTGACTGTTGTCTGTTTCTGTGAAATTTCTATAAAACATCATAATATCTTATGCAGTGCATGATACAGTTAAATAATGCCGTGCTTTAAATTTTGCTTAATTTTCAACTTTCTGATAAGCTGAAAGAGATTTGAATTGTATTTTTCTCTTCTAATATACAAAAATAAAACAATAAAATATGACTTTCTGTGTGATAATCAGAGAAAAATGGAGCTATAAGGAGAAAACATACGGCAAAGTTCTTCCTTTATAATTTTTTTCTCTCTTATTTACTCTCTATTAAAAGTTTCTGAAAGGAAGCTCCTACCTGAACAGAAGGGATTTTCAAGAATCTGTACATCTGTAAAGAAAGATAAGTAGAATTTGTGTATGCTTTTGCCACAACTTTGAACATTTTATGTTTGAGACCAAATTCTTAACAATGTAGGTTCAGACAAGCTGTTGTGAACATGACATAATTTCTAGCATTCTGCAAAAAATATTCTGGACTGGTACATAAGCTATTTGGAACAGCCATGATGTCTCCAGTCAGTACCTGAGGAGATTATTTTATTTTCCAGAGCAGAGCTCCTCTTTGTGCTCTAGTGAAACAATTTGACATTCCATGAACAGAACAGATCTTAATCGAGAAAAATAGATAATTCAATTAAGGTAGCATTGAGGATGTAGAGGATTACATAAAAGCCAGTAACACATTTAAGCTATTTATTATGGCATTCAGGAGTGCTACTAAATACTGTCTGTTACTATTACTAAACACATAAAATATAGAACTAATAAAAGAAATATACTAAAAAACCACAAAAATATGAAAGAAATTACAAAATAAATTATAATATAGAATAAATAACTACTTGACTTGAGCTTTTTATGAGAATTTTAATTTAAAAAATACTGGTAACTCAAATTTCATGTAAGACTGCATAATCTCACATACACCAACATTGTGATTGGAACAACACTTTGCAAGAAAAATATTCTGACAAACAGCTTTCAGCAGCTCTAAACATTATTTCATCACCACTTTTCTACTTCAATCTGTTGTACTCACTTATAGCTTTGTGATTTAAATTGGACTGTAAATTTTTCATTGGAGAGACTATGCCTACGGGTCTTGTGCAAAGCAACCCTGAGGTTCCCTCCTAACTGGAGCTCCTGGCAAGGCTCTGTCATGCTTATATTGAACATATTAACTTTACACAACTCACACAAAAATCATGGCTTTTATATCTGGAATCTGTAAAATTATGATTGAAATTATCTTCACAAAGGCTGAAATTAAAGAACATTACTCATTCACCGGAAAAAGAAAAATCGTATTTGTTCTAAGTGCCAATGTCTCATTCAGACTGGAATTTTCTTTCTGTCTGAGAATTTGCATGATAAAAGCAAATGATGAATGGACATGGGACTGAAATGTTTGGGAGAGGAGCCTGTGACAGTTCCTTTGAAGCTTTAAGAGTTTATAATGTAAATAAGTGTTTAGGGGATTATTAACATTCACATATTTTACCCCAAAGGCTTTCTGTAAGGTCAACTTTTAAGCAGTTGAAGCATGCAGAAAGAATTGTAAAATGTATGTGTGAACATGTTCAAAGACTTTAGAGAGTCTATGTTGCAGAATATTTTCATTTGACTTTTAATATGATATTATATATGCCAAATTAGTGTATATAATTAGTCATCATCAGAGATATATATAACATAGACTTGGGAGTTTTGGAAGTCAAGGAATGCTAGCAGTTTTTTATATGAAGACCTTTTTTTCCAGAATATCACCAAAAGAACAGACAAGACTAAAGAAAAGTTTTCAAATGAGCTTTAACAAATAGGGGACTAATTTGTTATGACTGCAAAGAAGGTAACTTATTTCTCGGAAGTTTCTTCATACAGCTGTTATCTAAAACATGTCTGGAAACTAGTGGGCTTCTTTATGTGTCCAAATGCATTTGATATCCTGAAACACACATTTTATATTCACAAGCAAAGGAAAATGACCAGTGCAACTCTAATTTCCAGCTAAATTATTAACTGTTAACTATTATTTCTATGAGATAAAGGTTTCACTATGTATAGTAACTCTGTGAGACTTACTGAATTTTTTTTATTTGTTGAACATACTATTGAAATGTTGAAAAAAGCCATTTTTTCTCATTCAGATAAAAATAAATTACGTGATAATCTGAGCACGAAATTAATTATACTCACCATTTTTATTGCATATAGCAATGTTGACCTGAATTATCATTTTGCAGAAAATAAGTCAATCTATTCAAAAATTTTTTGCACATGTACTGAATTCCAGGTCTCTCTGTTACACTGTATCACTGAAATTCCACGAACGATGATGTAACCACAGCTTATATGACATGCTGATTTCAACCTGAATTTTGACTACTTGACAAGCATAAATGTCGACCTTAACTAATGAATTTGGTAATACAATATCCATTCATATATTACTGATATACTCATGCAGTATGCTGAAGTTACAAAAACTGTCAAAAGCTGCTTGTCATCTCTAATCAACATTTGCTATTTCCCCTAGAAATCTAATTCAATTACAACTGTCAGGAATAAATCAAGAATAACTTCTGCAAACTGAATATTCCTTTGTTTCACTCACTGTGCCTTGAGTAATTTTTTATCTCCCTTTTGTCTATATTTCAACAATTTACTTCATAAGGAAGAATTGACAAAGGACATAGCAGGAAAGGGAAAGAAAAAGTGTAGAATAGCTCTCATTCCTGAGATAAGTTAGTTGAAAAAGCTGAATTATTCATACACCAATAAAGTCACACCTAGGGAAGTGCAAAGTTGCTTATCACAAGCAGAAAGAAGGAAATAATCCAATCTGTTTACTAACGTGTATAATGCAGCCATTCACTTAATTCTGCAAACATTTTCTTATCAAATTGCTTCTTAGAAAATGAGAAATAAATTGCTTGACTGTATTTATACATTGCTCATATAGCAATTTTCCTTTAGTATTTGTCAAATACTCCAAATAGCTGTAAATTCACTTTGTCTGTCTTGGTTATGCAGTGAAACAACAGCACTGCAGTAATGTCAAAGTCATATGGTTCCTCAGAGTTTTTAAATAATAAGGTTAGAAATAAAAGTTGGCATTTTTGTTCTAATCTGCTGGATTGTCTCATCCAATTAAAACGCAAACATGGAGATACGAAGAAAATTCTGAATTTGAAATGCCAAAATTATAATATGAAAAAAATCCTATTGACATATAATAAGAAAAGACAGTTTTCATTATCTAAAAAAGTAACCTCTCCAGGAAGGTGGAATTAGAAATTAATCTTGAACTGCTGCTTCAGAGACTCTGCTAAATTACTCAAAAACTTTTATTTGAAAATTTAAATATGTAAATAAATTTTGTACATATATATCAATTAAGTAAAAAGGCCACAGTTGTGATGCACAATATTCTTCCACCAAAACCACCTTTTTTTGGGTACTGGGAAAATGTGAAAGAGAAGACACACCTTGAGTTCAAAGGAGAGAATATCAGTCATATATATTGCTATGAATTATTAATTCAAGGAGTTGATAATTGCATAGAAATTGTTATAATTTCTCCATAGAATTATTAATATGTAAACTTGTATAAATATTAGTTTAATTTAAGAAAAATTAATGTTTTCTCTGTTTCAAAAGTGGTTGAAATGCTTTTAAATGAAGGAAGAATGGAGCAGAAAAGGAGAACCTCTCTCCAGAAAAGGAGAACCTGGATGATTGAGAGCTTCATTTAATTTTCGTTGCTCTACATTTCAAGACACAAATTTCTAAAACTTGAGGAAGAGATGGCTTAGAGCATCTTGGATGGCACTGGACATGTGTTGAAACAAGACTCCATTGCTTATGGCAGCTAAAACCTCAGTGCACTGTGTGTGCAGTATGTGTTTTCCAGGGGCTTGAGATTATGGTTCTCCTGTGAATACCACCTGTGTGGATAGCTTGAGCAATCTGAAGGCTCTTAGACTGCATTGACATCAGCCTGTTGGGCTGTTTTGGGTAGTACACAGTTATATATTTAGCACAGAGGCAGAAAACTACATATATGGACTTAAATATACTGTCTTAATCGTCAGGAACTGAATCCATACCCTATGTATGTTTTATTTATATATATATTTATTTAAATATAGTCTATATGTGATATTCTTTCTAAAAAATATACATATTTTCCTTGGCATCAAAGATAGAACCATGACTTTGTAAACTTTTCAAGTAAAGTTATCTTCATAGTTCATCCTTGAATAAATTTCACAGTGCTGAAGGAGAGAACTGAGTAGGCAGAAACAAGGAGACCACTTTTGAAAAGTACCCTGCTACAGCTCAGGATCAACAATTAAGAAATTAATTTAGTCTATTAATTTGGAAATATATTTAACTGACATAGACCATCAAATTGCTCTGTTGAAGAGTGTGACTGACTCTGTAACTGTGGATTTACAGAACTTGGCGGGAAAACCTCTGCTTGTGAAAGAGGAATTCAGTGCAGCTTTCGAATGCTGGATACAGCTCAAAGATCAAACTAAAATATTAATTGAAACAAGGAAAATTATAAATGGCAACTTTCTTACTAAAAATAATTGTTAGATTTGACACAAGGAAAATATATTAAGTTTTATCTTCATATGACCATAGAATCAGAAAACGGTTAAGGTAGGGAGGGAACTGCTGGAGGGAATCTGGTCCAATCCCTTGACCAAGCAGGGGCACTTAGAATTTAAAGCCATATATAGACAGCTATTTTGTATATCTCCAGATATAGAGACTCCAAAACATGCATCTAAATTATTAATTAAGACATCTTTGTGTTACAAATGGAAGAATACAAATCAGAAGCTAGGAATTTGAAAGAAAATTAGGACTACACATGGAGAAATGTAGCCAATATAAGGCTAGAAAGGAGGAGGTTTTGTGTGTATCAGAAACAATTATAATTACAAGTCTTATTCATTAATAGTAGCAGTTATGTTTTTCTGTTCTTATGAAAATACCAAATGTTGTATTTTGATTACTTGGAAAAAAGTATACTCTTCCTTCCTTGATTATTGGGTTAATGTTGCACAGCCTGTGCTAAAGTTTAATGGGTTTTAATCAAGGGTTTATTTAACTTGCTGCCAAATATCTGACCAATGAATATTCTGCACTATTAACATTGATTTTCTGTAGGTTTTGTAACACTGGGGCAGTTCCCCAGAGACTGAAAGAAAGATGATATTGTGATAATATTCAAGAAAGGTGAGTTGGTTGACCTGGGTGATGTTAGGCCTGTCAGTCTGACATTGATCTCAGACAAAGTAATAGAAAGAGGCTGAGAGAACACTTGATTAATAAAGAAATGAAGGAGGTAACTATAATTAATGCCAGTCAAAATGGGTTTATGGAAAATAAATCTCGTTGAGCTGGCTTGACAACTTTTTCAACACTGCAATTTTTGTTAACAATTAAAATGGGATCGATGAAATACACCCATTGCACCACAAGTTTTTCTCTTGATATGATACCACACACTGTCTAATAAAAAATGAAGGCACAAAATCAGTCTCACATACAATAAATAGATATAAAACTGTTTAGGTAGAAATTTTTAACTGAGAGTTTAAAAACTTTTAGTAGTTAAGTTTCTAGCAGGACCCTATCAGGTTTGATTTTTTTTGTGTGTGTGTTTTGCTGTTGTTTGTTACCTATGTCTGGTAGGGAAGCATTATTCCTCATTGAATATGCTAAGAGAAATGTGGTTGAAATAGTTGAATGAGACCAGTTACTGATATTATGAAGTCTGAAGCAGAGGTCTGTGAAATACTTTGAGTAATTTGAATAATTAGTTGAGAATATACATTGACTGTTATGCTGTAATTCCTAGGAATAATGTGATCTGTGAATTCCTAAATAAAACTACTGTGATCTAATATATCTGGAAAATCTCCAAACTTTCTTATCTTATACTGCTACAATTTTATATTAGTAACACCTAGTTTTGGAGTTCTCATTAAACATGTCTTAAATGGAACAGGTTAAAAGAACAGCAGAAATAGAGAAAGAAGTGGAGAACTAATTTTGTCAGCAACTAGGTTTTATAATTAAAGGGTACAGTTGATTGGCAAGAGATGTTTCTTCCATCTATCAGAAAAATTACTAATAATGGCTTGTAGCTGAAGCTAGATATATTCAAATTATAAATAAAGTAGTTTTAAGAGTAGCATGAGACATATTTTAATCAAATTGTAAGCATTTGTTCTTAAATTCTTAAATGCAGGTTGGTTCCCCCATGTTGCCCCAACTCAAGAAGGAATTATTTTGAAGTCTTTCGTTACACAAAAAAAAAATATGCTGGATGATTAATTGGACTTTTGTGGCTGCAGTCCATTAATCTATAGCAACAGGGAGAGCTGACTTCTTTGCTCTACTTACCAAAAAAATGAATTAAGTTTGGTCTATATAGAAAATGTTCACTAGCAGAATAATAATTGGACGGTATGTGATTTTTTGGATTAAATAATTACACTGATAAAGTCTCCAGTGTAAATTCACCTATACACAGGGCAGCTAAGTCTGTTTTTTAAACCAACTAAACAGGATGATTTATATTGGAATTACTGGACATTCATAGAAACTTTAAAATGAAAGAAATTTTACAGTTATGCTGTGCTTAAAATTTACAATAAATAATGGACTGGCTAAACCTTGATGAGATATCCTGACCAAGCTAATATTTTGAGTAAGAGGAAAAATATATTTTGACCAACTTTATGAGAAAATATTCTGTGGCAGTTCATTCCTTATACCTAAACTATTCTGTGTATCATCACAGGGAAAAGTTTTCAGTGGAACAAAGTGCATTTCTTAATGTATTGTACTTGTGTGCCAATGTTTTTGTAGCAGGCGTGGCGACAGGTATGACTTCTGGGGCAAGATGCCAGAAGCTTCTCCCATGTCCAACAGAGCCAATGCCAGCCCACTCTGAGACTGACACTGCTGGCTGAGGGAGAGCCATTCAGAGAAGACAGGAGCACCTCTGGGATAACATGTTTAAGAAGAAAGGCAAAGTTATTGCCCAGAAGTAATTGCAGACAGGAAATAGAGGAGCGAGCATATGTGATTGGAATAGATATATATCTGCATATGTCAGCTTAGTCTGACACCATGGCCAGTGAGGGAGGGGCAGGAGGTGCTCCAGGCTTGGGAGCTGAGATTCCCTGCAGCCCACGGTGCAGCCCAAGGTGAGGCAGCTCTGCTCTGCAGCCCACAGGATGCGGAGATCCACCAGGAGCCTGTGGGGAAGGCTCACAGTGGACCAGGTTCCTGGTAAGGACCTGTGGACTCACATACTACAGCAGGTTTCCTGGTGGGATTTGTGACATTGTAAGGGATCCACATTGGAGTAGGCCTTCCTTGAAGGACTACAGCCTATGGAAAGGGACCTACATTGTGACTCTGGGGGGGACCTATGCTGGAGCAGTTCAATCCAGAAGAGCTGCACCCCATGGAAGGGAAATGTGATGGAGCAGTTTGTGAATAAGTGCAGCCTGTGGGGAGGAGAAGTTTGTGGAGGACTAACTTCCATGGGAGGGACCCCACAATGTAGCAGGGAAAGAGTGTGAGGAGTCCTTCCACTGAGGAGCAAGGATTGGCAGAAAGATGTGATAGAAGTCCAGAGACGAGGAAACAAAGCTAGCATGTAGTGAGACATCTTTTGTTTGAATCTTGCTTACAAGGGGCAAGCTTACAGAAAATCTGAGACTGCGTTTACCGTAAATTGTAATTTAACCATTTCTCATAGGTTCCTTAAACTCAAATTCACTTTTCATTGAGGGCTTTAACCCCACAGGTAAATCAAAGATGGGAACAAGAGCCTTTTCACTTACTCTTTTTAAATGTAATAAATAACACCCCACAACCACAACATAGTTAGCTGGATAGCTGGATGAGAAAGAATTTTGACCTTTGCATGTGAAGCTAATTATCAAAGTGCTTGTCCATGAAACAGATGATGGAATGTGTAAGATGAACAAGTAATAAAATCATATATCTAGTATTTCCCAGAACAGTATCACGTCATTAAATGCAGTCTGCATATACATGCACACACTTGGATACCTTCATAAACACCCAGAGGTGCATGAATGGGAAAGAGGGAATTGGGAAATTCTCATTTATATTTGTCCATCCAGAAATCAAGAACATAAAACAAATAATGATTTTGCTTTGAGATGAGAATGAGAGCAAATATGGAATGCATCAAGACTTTGGATAATACACAAAAATAGACACAGTCCTTCAGATATCTTGTCAAAAAGTATTAGGAAAGAAGTATTTTTGGCACAAGCAAAGAAAGAAACTTAAAAAGGGATACACAATTCAAACTGCTACTTAACAGCAAAAGTTCAATAGACAGAAAAGCTGTTATATATTCTTCTCTGTTAAGCATTCCATATTATTTATTTGAGACATCTTATTCCAAGTGTGCAGGGTAATGTGAATGTTATTCTGAGAGATTTAACTTTGGTCTTAAAATACACATTTAAACAGCCACTCTTATATGTTTTTCTCACTTGCAGAATTGATTATAATGCAAGTTAACTGCCTTCATTGACGCAATATTATTTTTTCTTTGTTAACGGGCAACATGTTTCTGCTTGGGTATATTTCTTTGTCTGGGTTTTTTAATAGTGGACTATTTTGTGTGTTTGGCACAGGGGGGTTGACAGTTTAGGCAAAATATACTATTTTGATTCAAAACTTGTTCTAAAAGCAAAATTAAAAGATACACCAGGAGAATATTTTATGACTGAAATCCCAAAGCCTAAGAACTACTCTTACATTAATCACTTTACGAATCAGATTCAATACTGGTACTAGCACAGAAGCTTGATAGACCCACAAAAAATGATAACATATTTTTCTCTAAGTCAACATTTACTTCACAAGAACACACATATATAAAATTAAAAACTGTAGTGTAACTAAAGGTCTGGAAACTGATGTGATTCACTGGTACGTAGATCTTTGTTAATCTTCTATTCTATGGAGAGAACTCAGAGGCACTAATTACCAAAATAACTGTTCATTTTTTCAGGTTGTGTGTAATAGACAAGTAGACAAAAGCAGAAGACCCAAAAAGAAAAAAAAAATAACATATTGCAAAACAGCTTTTACTGACCAGCTATATCTACAGAGAAATGGAGAATTATGACAATACTCAGTAAACAGGCTTATGAGAGACTGAAAACGTAACCAGATGATTCTGAAATTGTTGTGCACAAATTTGCCCTATATGTGTCTGTCTGAATGAAATTTGGCACAGGCTCTGCTATTATATCGTGCTAATTGCAGTAGATCTGCTTTTGTTAATCAGGGAGTCATTTGTGTTGGATCTGCACTCTCACATCAGCCTTACTGACTGTCTAAATTGTTTTAAGTATCGTAGCTCCTATCAGTATTTTATTTATAGACATAATTTCTCTGAACTTAGAATAGTTCAGTAACCTGATCAAATATTTAGTTCTGGAATCCAAATTCTGAGTTCTGCAAACAGCTGTGTAGGTGGTGGTATTACATGAAAATATAGGTTGAACACTAGCTCTGCCCCAACCCCCTTCACCACAACAGCGTTACCATGGATAAGAGAATTCCTACTTTATGTAACCTGGCAACAGTCTATATATTCTTTAGGTTTTAAGAGTTGCCATCCTTTATGGGCAAATTTCTCTCATGATAGTAGTAATGAAGACAGCTGTGTAAACAAAATGTTTGCAGCCATCAATGCTACATGTACTAAAACTCATCTTAGTAAAAAAAGTTCAAATATAAAAGCTGGTATGATCAGTTCTGGCTCTAAAATGATGACTTGAAGTGGAGATGATAAAAAACTGAAAGCTTGTGAGGAGCTGGTTGTATTACCACATCCCCAGGGGAGAGAACTGGCAGTCAGGCTTTTTCCAGGTAAACCCAAACTTCTCAGCATGTAACTCTGGCCTCTTGTTATGATCAATGAAGATTTTTTTTTCTGTAGCTGTGCCTGCCTTTTTCCTTCCGTGTTATTGATGGGGTACTGATCCCTGTCAGGAAAATGAACATGCAGGGGATCATAAGAAAAAATGGGTAAACATATAAAAATCCCATTGTGAGACAAAAATAAAATGTTTGAAACTGTTTCAGTGAGACCCCTATATATGTAATAAAAACTGTAAGCATACTATAAGGACTAAGAAAAATAGATTTTTGGTACTACTTAACCTCTCATCATAGCTTTAAGAAGCCCTGTTAAACAGAAAAGAACTAACAGTGTGCTGCTTTCTAACAATGCATCAAAAATCCTTGGAACTCGCCCCTACAGATGGAACTGAGAAGCTATTTTCTAAATTATTAAATAGTTTGGAAAATGTGAACATGTGATTCCTATGCACCCTCTAAAGACAAATATATGTTTCTTATATAAAAATATGTGCTCTTTTTTATGCACCTTCAGGAAATTTTGAGAATAACTTTGTAATCAATCCACTTCTCACATTAATACCCAGAAGTTAGGAATGCTATTCTCCCTAATACATTGAAAGGCTCAATAAGAGTGGGAATTGGTAAGAGAGAATTTTAGCATTCTCACTAGGTGCAATAAAATTATATTCATTTATCTATGCACAGATATCTCTTAAACCTTGAGTAATTTTCTCTCGGTTACAGTATAAACCAAGTTCAAGTATAATTTTATGTAGTACATATAAAAAGTTGCACAAAATTGTCAGCTTAGTTCCCATACTCTTTTCTTATCTGTAGAAAAATTAGTGTAAGAGACATTTGGAAAAGAATGTATCCAAGTGTAACAGAGTTCTTGACATTTTAACGATGATAGGAAAATATTGTTTTCATGAAGTATATGTATTTTGTCCTATCACAAAACAGAAATAAGTGGTTACTCTTGGTGAATTCTGTTATCTCAGCTGAGCTTACACTTCCATGGACAGCCATCAACATTTGTGTTATTGCTGTTGTCTTCTTGGTTAATTAGCATCTTTTACATCCTTCCATTTTGTGACTGCAGGTTATTGGGAACAAATATAAGCATCAAAAATCATTCTTATTTTCATCTTTTATTTCCCAAGCCCCCAATCTGGGCTTTTTAATTTCATCACCCACACTGACATCTACCTCATATCTACATTATTCGGCAGACTCAATTTGAAAAAAATTGCTTTAAAATTTACAAGACAGCTAAATGGATAATGTTTACTGATAGATGTCAAAAAAAGCCTTTTGAGAAGGTACATGCATGCTTTTTATGAAATCTTAACTGCGTTTTTGTAAATAGTTTACAGGGAAAAACCCCAGCATTTAATTTGAACTGGTGGCATTGTTGTCCTCTTCTCATGGCAAATTATGTTTAGATGTTTTTAGTGCCAGATCAAATCTTGAACTAATTTTTGCTGCATCTATTCATTTAGGCTTATTCTTCTCTAGAGCATGATGCACTTGCTCTTTGAGATGCCTGCTTTCCTAAATATTAAACCTAAGGCATTTATTCATCACTGGAACCTTCAGGGATTTTTATGAAAACTGTCTATGAAGAATACCTTGTAATTGGTATTTAATTCTTTGGTGAATGTCTCTGTAGGCTACAGATGATATTTATTGTATATATTGATTTCTTAATTTAGTATGCTTATTGGACAACATTTGTAAAACACAGTAAAGCCCCTGATGATTTAAAACCAAATTATATAAAAAAATACAAAACTTAAAAATAAGTGGGCTTCAAAGACTAGAAGAGCCCAAAATCTAGTCCCAGTAATTCTCAGGAAAAGAATAAGTGGCTTTATGCTAACAGTTAAAGACATTCTATTTGACATACTATTGTCCTAGCATTCAAGTCATTACCTGTAAAATTATCCACTGCAAACAGCTTATAATATTGCAATTAATATTCTTTGAGTATATTAGTCACTTATTATTAAAACTTATTAGTTTCAAAAAGAGAGGCGAGTAAAAAATTAAAAATCTGCATATTTTGTCATGAAAGTATGAGAATTCAGGCATTTTAAAATGTATTTTTTAGTGTAAAAACTAAATACATGACGGTTTCAGACAAAACGGAGTAAAGTTTTTGTGTGAAAAAACTTTGTAATGTGCAGTAATGATAAAGGTAAAAGTCATAAGTTGACTGTTTGTAACAAAATAAATAAAGTTCAGATTTTTTTCTACTAGGTGTTTCAAACCTGATTTTCATAAATGTTTGAGTTTAGGTTTCTATTCTCAAACCAAATTTTGTGTCAGTAGGACCCAATGTTCCTGTGACTCTTCCTGATCACACCCATACCAGCCCTCAGCAGGAAATGACTAGGACTTGCCAAACATACCCAAATCGTTTGCTATTCACACTAATTAGTGAGGATGCCTGACCTTACTCGTTAAGGATACTAGATAGACCTGCAGCATGTTATCTGTGAGGAGAAGGCATTTTTCTCTGAGGATCCACACAGAAATTATGTCAGCTGTGGTTGTTGAGATAGGTAGTGACTAAGAAAGGTGTTTTAGTCTGTTTTCTGATACTGGAGGCAGAACTCCCATTGTGATACTGGCCCTAGTGCCTAACACATGCAGCACTAGGAGCACATACTTCTTTTACTGATGCAGTCTGACAAGTCTTTCTAGGATAGAAGATACCAGGGTCCAAATATGTATTATAACATTGTATCTCACACTTCTTCCCTGGACTCATGCATCCCAATCTGAGCAATTCACCACAAAAGTTAGTTATCAGATCATTTCAGGATAATCAGAAGTTCAGAGGGTTTAACCTCATACACAGTTTTGTATTAGAAATAAGTTTATTAGAGTATGTTGGTGTGTTTACTGAGGATACCAGAAAGCTGTTCCACTGGGACAAGGAATTTTAGATGTTGGTTGTCATAGGAATGTTTCAGCAGCCTGAACTTCAGGTGAATGGGCTGCCTCTAATTTGCAATCACACGTGCCAGGCTGTCAAACTGCATCACGTACTAAACAGCTTTACCTAGGGGGCATGGACAGGAACACTGTTCTCTCCAGTAAACCTGTAATTTGCTGACTTTATATACAGAACGGATCATGTCCCATTTTTACTTCTTTCAAGCAGTGAAAACTTGAAGCTTTCTGACTCCCTTTCATGACCTATTTCACCCAGCTTCAGCCTGTGGACAAACTTCAAGTCGTGTCATCATCCAGTGTAATAAATCCTAGAATCCAGGTTATTATACAGTGGTCTTTGGCGGACTCTCAAAATAATGTTTCACACTTCTAATAGCCCTCAATATGCTCTCCGTCTTGGCACAGAAGATATCCCTTGAATCTCGAAATGCCCCTTATATCACCTCTAAAATCTTTAGGGTTTTTATCTCATAGGAATTTTCAACAAACTGTCAGAAAGAGAAAATGAAAAGTTAAGTGCTTTCAGAAAAGTTTGAATAGTATGAATTCTTCAAAAGGCCAAACACATCTGGTTTTCCATCAGCATTTGCACATATGTCTAACAGTAAGCATAAAGAAAATGTATGCTGACAAGGGCATTCCATGACAAAATGAAACTGAAAAATCAGCAAATCTAAAGCTATTTTACTCCTTCAGTAGTTCCTGAAATAGATTTTCTGGGGTCATTTTTATGCCAACATGTGGCATATGTAGTCAAACAATTCCAAAACATATTTTTTATCTAATTGTGAGGAATCATTCAGGTTTTGAAAATGCTACAGTTAAAAAGGTTTTCTGAGGTTAAAAAAGGTTTCTTAAAAAGTCTTTTAAATAGACTATTTAAAATGAAATAAATAAATAAGTTCCTTTTTGCCCTGCTCGAGGCAGTGTTTTGGCCTGATTGTCTGCCAAAGTCTAAACAAATTGCGGAAGCAATTTAATCTTTTTTCTTCATTCATAAAAAAATATTTGTGGGGGAAACAGTGACATCATTCACCCTATTTACACATATCCTCAGCTGATGTTTTCTTTTGTCTTTTCAGCCTTTTTGCCAAAAGGTAAGTCAGCAGCAACAGATCATTTCTATATGCTTACCCTACCTTAAGGACTGGTTTTGTTTCCCCTTCTTTCTTTGAAAAAGCAGGAAAGAAGCTGAGAGGAAATATGCCTGCCTGAGACATCAGTAACAGTTTGATAAGTTGCAGTTGTTGCTTAGCCATTGATTTGGGCCCAGGGCTGAGAATCCCTCTTAGCATCTATATGTCTGGCTTGATGATCTCCTTCAAATGTGTCAGCAGAAAAAAAAGAAAGAAAGATATAGTAGCCTTTCCAATAATATGAAGTTATAAATATGATTCTCCTCTAGCCAGCTGCAGCCTGGTGACACCCTAACCCATGGCTGTATTTGTAACTTGCTAGCTGTATATTCTCCCTTTGCAGACCTCTTCTCAGGAAGACTGGTGAACAGCTCTGGGGAAAGCAGCAAAGCACTCCAGCAGGTGTTGGGAACGTTATCATGAAGAGCTGAAGGTGTTGAAGATTATCATTTTGGCTCTTCACAGATGCAGCATTACAGTTCAGGCCCTTGTCCCCCATAATGGGTCATGAGAAAGGAAGACAACCCAATGAAACAACGTGCAGTGAAAGCACTTTGTTTGGATGTGAATAAAAAAAATCTTCCCACTCAGTTTTTACACAGAAATAATATTTGTTATAGATACATAACAAATATATCTATATAAAGCCACTTTTACATTATGAATTTCGATCCATAAGAGCAGTGGCTGCATTTCAAGGCTCTCTTTAGGGCCTGGCATCTTTCTGAGCTAAAGTTGTTGAAAGAGCTATTGTGTATCACAAGAACGTGTTGTAAAACATGAAAACATTAACTTCAAAAAAATGTTTAAGAAGGTAGATCGTTTGCATTCACAAAGTTTTCTTCAGTTTTATAAAGTTTATTTGCTGTAGACAGTTATGAATTTCCTGCACAACAGTAAAATAGGAAGGAATCAAGTGAGTAGATGCATGTGAAATAAACACTTGCAAGGTATCTCTGCTATGACTTCAGGAAAAGTCTATTTTGTAATTACACAGTGATTAACTATTGTATTTGTATTTTCTTATCTTGGTGTCATAAACATCCCCTTTTTTGAAGCTGGCATTAATATGAGCTTAGGAAAAGAATACCAATAGCTCTTTTGAATGTTGAACAATATTTTCATTGAGGATTATGGAAATTAGTTTTAAAGTCTCATTAAATGATAATTTTTAAACCAACTCTAAAACCAAACTCTAACAATTCTTAGCTAAAATTCAGATCAGTGGAGCATGAAGTTGGTAGGTAACACATTGTTAGATTTGGTGCTCATACTTCTATATTCTTTAAATATTTTATTTACAACCAATATTTTCAATGTACTAATTGTCTGATATATTCTTCAATTATTTTAATAATATATTTATGAATCAATTTGTATGTTCTTGATGTTAAATACAATCCTCACTCTTTTTAGGCAAATTAGACTGCATCAAGAGAACATTTAGTCTGATAGCCAGATACTGACAGGAATATACATAATTGTTTTTTAAGATAGTATAATGGTATTTAAAAGATAATTAATCATAAATTGGGTTCTTTAGTCATTCAATCACTGCTTACAGTCCTAGTATTGTAATAACACTATGTTTTTCATACAGACCAAAATTTAAACTATTCAGTTCTTTTCTTATCATGTGAGATGTTAAACGTGTGACAATTGACTATTTCAAAATGTGTGTCAAATTAGATAGGCACTAAACAAATTTATTGTAAATCCATTTAAAAAATCTTTTAAAGAAGCCAGGAAGGAACTGTGGAAATACTTCATAAATCATAGTAATATTAAAGAATGTCAGAAGCAGGCTTGTGGGGATTTGAGTTTGAGTGTCTACTAGCTTATTATCAAAACATATGAAATTTCACGCCACACCTGAGAGGGAGAGAAATTGCAGTAGTCAACGCATGTATTAAAGAAAACAAGAAAGCAGCAGCCTCCAAAAGGCAAATAAAACCAAGAAAGAAGTTGGAAGATGAAGATAACACGCTATTCCAGATGAATCTTGCAATATTTGTTTACCATTCATTTTTATTTATAGAGAATTGAGTTCCTTCATAAATATAGAAACAAAATTACACATAAATGAAGAAAAAAAAGATAAATAACCTTGGACATTTTGTGGATTGTTTACAACAATCTCTTTCAACTGAGTAGTAAATCAAAAGCTGCTTTGTTTAATGTCAACAGATTTCAGATTCTGAACTTGTGCTTCACTCTAGAATTTATTAACTATGTAAATATTGTTAATTGTAAATACATTATTAAATAGAAACACTAAACAAATCTTCCTATGTTCACATTTCATTCTTCTTTGAAGATCTCCTTATTGTTTGCCAGAAATTACTTTTATTCTTTGCAACATTTCAGTGATGAGCGATCCTTTCAAAAAGAACTTTGATTTATTTTGAAGGCATTCTCATTAAACTGTGTACTGCTATATTGAAATACATGATTACTCTAAAAGTTCTGACACAAATATTTTTTCATATTACTCTTTAAGTTAGTTGATTTTCTGTGAATGTTAAATCAAGGACATGTACATACACTTCATCTGCATAGAGATGAAGATGCGTCATATATTCATTATTTCTTCCTGTGCTGTCAGTTTTATGTATAGAGATTTTTTAAAGTAAATGTACTAAGCAAGTTCTTAATAAAGCTACCAGTTTTATAAATCTACAATCTACAAATCTACACTGTAATTTTTTTTAAGTTAAATTAGAGGAATAAACATCTCTATTAGCAATAACTGTACTAATAGACTTCCCAGTAAATATTTCAGCACAATTGAATAAACTAACACCAACATTTATTTTTAGCTTTGATGTGTCTAACTTTTAGTTGACAATTTTTTTTTAATTTAGCACCTGCTTAAGGCATTTGTAATTTTCTATGAAGTAGTTGGAACAAAGTCTTTTAGGCTTTTTTCCAAAACAAATTATTCCTTATTTTTTCCTAGATAGTATTTTTCAGATGAATATGAACTTTACAAAAAGGACTTTTTGTATTTTCAACATTGACTATAAACAAGTTCAAAGTGAGTTAGAAGCATGCAGATTGATTTTAAATATATTTTAACAGAGCTTTGTTAAGATATTAGTCTGTTAATGGTTCTAAAGCCAGGTACTTTACATACTTGTAGTTTGCATAGCTGATTAGACACTGATCTGCTAGTAGTGACTGAATAACATTTGTTTAACTGGAATACCACATCCTGAGTTGTGAATGAGTTTGGACAGCATGCATATTCTGGTCATTGTGTCTGATTCTGAACATTTGCATATATGAAGTTGTCAGGAAAGTTAGAAAAAAACCCCCTCCTATTATCCTAGAGATTCATACTGTTATTTAACAGAATTTTTTCTTTCAACATGTAACCAAAAAAATTTATCAGTAAATATTTGTGGTGAAAAAATTAAAATGCCAACATAACAATTACCTTTAGTATTATGATTTCTCCAGTAGCTTTTGCTGCACAACATACAAACATATAATTTTGTGAAATTTATTCTGGTTTTAACTTCTGAGTTCTCCATGGTCTGATACTGCCATGAGGATTTATGTCTTTTTTCAAATTTTATGAATTTTTTGGATATCCTTCATCAATTAATATCATAGAAGCAAATATCCGGTTACTTGTTAGAAGTTATTTAAAACATTTGGCTGGTTGGCTTGTGGGGTTTTTTGTTTGGATTTGTTTTGGGTTTTTTTGTAAAGTAAACTAATTTGCTTGTCATTCTTTAGTTATCACTACTTCTTGAATCTCATCTGACAAGCTGGGAGGTAAATTAGCATAGTTCTTTGGATGTCATTGATGAAGAGAGTGTCAGAGAGCACTGAATTTTCTTTCTTACCAACTTGTATAGTGCTACATATACTCATTAACCTTTTTATTTTTACTGAAAAAATATTGTATTCTAAACATGGTTTAATTCTTTCCCAGACACAGCAATGCAGAAGATTTCACAGCACTACTGATTTTTTCCAACACATATCTACAAATAAGACTAATCATTCTTCCAACTTCCTTCTACTATATATGACTTGCTGAAATATTTTGGGAAAACTACAGTACTATCTATCAAGCCTTTATATTTGAATTCCTTAATTTATCTGAATATTTTTTTTCATTTTTTTATTTGTGGTAACACAGGTCTTTACCTCTTGAAGTAAAATACAGTTTTGGAGAAAAATACGGTTTTGGCGAAAAAGTAATCTCTCCTTTAGCAAAAGAGGTCTCATTAATTCTACTACTAGGAGCAATAATTCCTGCATTAACAACTTGCATACAATTTGTACCTCCAAGCACTTGAATATTTTCTACATTCTAGATAAAAATATTGAATATTTAAAGACTACTAAAGTGGAGATTTGCAGATGGCCACAAGATAAAAAAGAAGGTGTGGACATCTAATTAAAGAGAAAAGGTAAATGAGAAAGGCAATTAGAAATGAAAGGATACAGAAGCAGGGCCAAAATTAGTGGAGACCCTGAGACTTTGACAGAGATAATTTCAAGAAGAAAGGAAATGTAATAGATATAAAAGAAACAAGCTGAGACTAGCAGGATTATGCAATACAGGATTGTCTTTCAACACAGTGCAGAACAAAAGCATATGATTTATCAAATGGAATGTCTTCCTTCAAACACAGAAAATAGCTGGAAGCTCAAGGACTGCTTATTGGGTTTTCATTGAATTTTATTATATTGGTCCAAATCCCTCAGCCTCAATTGATGTGTGTTCTGCTTGTGAGAGACTCTTATTAGCATAGCAATGCTACAGATTTTATGTGTGTTTAACAGCTTGCAAAGTAATTGATTTTATCTTGGAATGAAAGCAAAACATTTTTTGATTTTGAGTGAAACAGAGTCAGATTACTTGATCCTCAAGTTTCAAGTTAGTCCTTTCTGGTCAGAAGCAAAACACTGTCAAAAATCTCATTACAGAAATCTTCATAAAAATCAATAAATCACTGCAGAACAACTTGACTTTGTTCTGAAAAACCATGTATTTTGACAGATTAAATGTTGTCAAAACTATTTTGGCCATTCAAAATTGTCAGTCTAACATTTTCTGTGGGGTTATGAAACTCATTCTTTCCTTTACACTCTCCCTCGGAGACCTCATTTCTGAACACAAATATCAACATTTTAGTTTTCTGTAAGCCTAGGAGGTCTGGGATAACAGGTCTCTGTGACTGGGTCCAGAAGAGAAAACTACAACAAAAGTTTTGTGAATCAAAAAATGTAGCAAAAGATGAAGAAACATTTGGAAAACTATTTTCTTCAATTAAATACTACCCTGAAAGAGTAAAAGTGTTTACATCAAGTTCTAGCTCACTTCTTTTAAACACATAGGAATAAAATGAATAAAAATAAATCTTTGAATTTAATATATAGAAATACTGGGTCTTCACCCTGCCTAAAGTTTTTATGCAAAGAAGATGAAAATGCACAGGTATGCACACACACACACATTTTATATGTGTGTGTGTTTGCTTTCAATATTTTCAATTACTTTTTTTTTTAAGCTAATCTGTGGAAGTAAAAATAATAGATTGATATCATATGATACAGATATTACAGGCGTTTTCTTGAATATCACCAGTCCCTGTGTTTTAAGTAGCAGATAATGAAGCAAACATTTGTTATAGGGGGTTTTCACAGACAGCACAGTCTCTTTCAATGTAGCCAAACCCTCAGAGAAGTTAGAACTTGTATTATGGCATCAGTAATAGACTTCTGTGCTGAATATATATTTCATATGATTCAAGTTTCTGATTCTTATGTCTGGTTTTAAATGTTGAATAAATATAATAACACATGGTATAGATTCTTTACTAAATTGCCTATGAATAACTATTTACAGCATATATAAACAAATATATTAGATGGACTACAACAATATTAGCCAACACAATATGTACACAAGCTCATATATTTTTCTACCATGCCTAAATGCCAAAATGCCAAAAGTACATTTAGAAATGTAGAAGGCACAGAATATACTGTTCCTCCTTGCAGGCTCTCATAATTTAAAATTGAATTTATATGTGCATGCTTTTTAGCAGTAAAAATCCATAATTTAGAATTATATATGTATATGCAGAAAAAAATACTGTAGAATCCTTTGCTTTGGCTTTCTCCATTGTCTTTAGAGACACTTTCTAGATTCATTTTTCAAGAGCAGGAAGAAATCCTCAGGGTTGGCTACATGAGAAATTATAGAGGAGTAGAAAACTACCAAAAGTGTTTGCACAAACTCAATAAAAACTGTCAATTTATGTTGCAAATTTTAAGATCAATTTCTGTTTGATGTTATGTAATAACCTCTCTAAAATAATTTTAGAAATGCACTAAAATCTTTATGCTGTGGGCAATAAGCAAATACAGACATGCATGCTATGGCTGTGAAAAGACAAAAGAAATAATGTTTTTCTCCTTGCTTATAAACAAGTACATTTTTCTTTGCTCCTATTAATAATTATCACATGAAATTGCATACAAAAGTCAGTCAGGTTGCATCAGTATAAAAGCAAACTAAGCTTATAATGAGGCATGAAAAGCTCTTTCATCACTATATAAAACATATTATAAAAAGAAACACCCCCTTAGGATATTCTGTATTCTTTTGAATCCTCTATTTTTCAAAAGTTGTGCTGCTAAAATAAAGAAGAAAAAAACCTTTTGTGTGATTGCTTTCAAAAATACTCTAGATATTAATTTTAATATAAACCGTTGATATTTAAATAAACCAAACTTTTTTTATAAATAAAAAATGTGCATTGCTTGTAAAGTTTTAGGATATCCCCCATTTGCTCTCGGAACCAGTCTTAAAGGTGTAGAAATTAATATCCAGCATAAACAGAACAGACAATTGGGGATACAAGCATCATAAAGTCATCCCAGGACATTTATAATTTACTAAAAATTATCTATAAACTATTTTCCTTTTTATTTTTAAATTAAGGTTTATACCTCATAATGTTTTTTAGTGGAAGAATTAAAAATGACATCCTAGAGTATATAAGAGAATCTTTCCTGGATTCCTCTAGTAAAATAAACTCACAGACTTGGACTGACAAAGCCAAGGATTTCCATTAATCCAATAAAATAGTACATTGAAAAATTAGGTGTTTCACACAATTACAGGTCACAGAATGGCTTGGATGGGGTCACATTGAATCGTCTGGTCCAACCTCTGCTCAAACAGGGTCATCTCAGAGCATATGGCACAGGATTGCATCCAGATCATTCTTGAATATCTCTAGTGGAGAAGACTCCACAACCTCTCTGGGAAACGTATGGCACAGTCCAGTGCTCTTCCTAATGCACCCGAGGACACCATTGGCTTTCTTTGGTCACGAGGTCACACTGCTGGCTCATGAACAGCTTGGTGTCCACCAGAACCCTCAGGACCTTCTCCACAAGCTGCTGAGGTAGTGCAGGACCCTGCAGTTGCCTTTGCTGAATTTCAGTTGATTCTTCCCTGCCCATCTCTCCAAACTGCCAAGGTCCCTCTGAAGGGCTGCACAGCCCTCTGGGGTATTGGCCACCCCTCCCAGCTTTGTGTCATCAGTGAACCTGCTGAGGAGGCCTCTGCCTCTTCATGAAATCACTGATGAACGAGTTAAACAATGGTGAGTCAATAGTTTGTCAGAAGTGTTCTTACCTAAATTTCGGTAAGATTCTTCCCCTTCAACACTGACTTTCTTTGATTCACAAAACTCACAAAACCTTTATCTTTAGAAGATGCTTTGTTAATCCTGAAGCACTATTTGAAAGAATGCAAAGTATCTTGATTTTTTTTAAAATTTAGATTTATTTTCTAGAGCTAAACCAAATATAATTAATAAATACCATTTAATAACAAAAAATATATAGCCAGAATATAGAAATTATAACTACATAACCCAGTTATCCAATTTCAGGAAAACTCTTTTTGCTCGTTTTATGGATTTGGCTAGTGTAAGATATTCTTAATGTCTTTGGGGCATCATTTTATATGGGGAGATATGCATTTCCAAGGGCATCCAGTTTTAAAAAATTTCTCTTACTTGTCTTTCAAGGCCCATGTAGAAGTCTGTTCTATGAACACATTAGTTTGTCCAACAGAAAAAATGGCTTTGGTACATAAATTTATCTTTTTTGCAGCCATCTTTGCCTTAGGAAGCCCCAAGGCCATGCAATTCAAATAATTTCTGAGAGCATCGCTTTGGTTCCTTAAGTTTCAGCTGACAAGGTGCCCTTGGTGCAAAAAAGCTTAGGGCATCAGACTAACATAGTTTTAGAAAACTGTCTTTGAGAACACAGAAAGAAGGGATATCTTTAGGAAAACTGTAAGGCCATTGGACTTGAACTCCCATATTAAGTCAGATAATTATATTAAACCCCTCAGTTTGATAGCCAAAGAAATGTGCACTTTAACGTTTTAATCCATGCCAAATAAAAATACAACTAAATGAACAAACAAATAAACAAGCAAACTTTGAGAAAGTTGCCTTAGGGCATCAGCTTTGTTCAGGTAGCTTTTTGCTAGAATACCCCAATGGCATAAATGAATAATAAAAAGCAGTAGACAGACCATATCCCAGGTGGACAGGGCACACATGAAGTGAAAGATAAAGAAGCTCTGTTTTCACATAATGGGATTTTTTTTGTAATGCAGGAAGAATGGGAATTGAAAAAGAAAGAAGAAATGGATGTTAATAAAGACAGCTTGAATCAGAAATTAAGAAGGCAGAAGGCTCAGCAGAGGATAAGGATGGGAAAATAGAGGAAGAAGTGGTTAAAATAGAGAAGGAAAAAGGCAGGAGGTTCAGCAGGGAATGACATGAAGTTCTCTGCATGTTATAATATTACACAATATAGCAGAACCATATTATTGCCATATCTTTGTATAACACTTTTACAGAAAATCTGATATAAGCTGACTAAACATTTCAAAACAGAAAGTAAAAGGGGTTCCATCTTCAAAAGATTATACTTTTACTGAGATATAAGAAAAGTACACAATTATAGATCAGCCAGAACACAAGAATTATAAATAGCATAAAATATGTAGCAAAAGTAGCTTGCATTCAGGCAGGTCATATGTAAAAGCTGAATACACAAAATAAAATAAAGATTTTCATATTTATGTTTGTTGATTCTTGTAGGAATCATGGCAAATGTCTACTGAGACTTACAAGAGACAGATGAAGGCAGAGAAGTAAAAAGAAGTGGAAAAAAGTTACTATGACAATAAAAAGACATTAAATTCCTGTTTCTAGTCCCATCTTTAAAATACTGATAATAAACATTTTTTCCTCCTTCTTGTATCAAATTAAATTCTGATTATGCAATGATTTGATTCAGTTTAAGTTATTGACTTTCCAGTGATTGGTTGTTAATGTCCTAACAATAATATAAATATTTTGCTGATGTTGTAATCCACTTCTCCATTACTACCCCATGTGATTTTATTTATTTAATTTTTCTGAAGATATGAATGCAGAAGACACTGAGTTTTCTTGTCTAATATTTTGTGTCTTTCCTTATAGAGAATATAAGATAGAGTATTTCTTCTCAGGCACATCAAAAAGTTGTTTGTAGTAACTCTGGAATTTGCTTTGTGAAACATATTGCATATTATTTAAGCCATATATCAGACAGTTCTTGTACACAGGCAGTAAGTATGTTTATCCCACAGATGTTTACCACCTCAAGCAATGCCAGGAGAGCTTGACCAAGAAGGGCAAAGGAGAGTTCTTCACACCTTCCAGGATCAAGGAAGCTGATAATACTCGAGGCTGAGATACCACTTGTAACATGTAAAATATGGGATATACAATCAGTCTTGCTGATTTTAAACATCTTCTTTGAGTAAGGAAATGTTTCATAGAAATAATGATCTTCCAAATTAATATACTTAAAATTTTAAGGAAAAAACCTGATGTTATCCCAAGTACCCCATTCTTGTGTCTACCAGAATTTTTATTTAGCTACAGGCTAGTTGCTTTAAATTAGAATTTAGCCACTGTTAAGAAGAGGTCAAAGCAGACAGGAAGAAAGACTAAATATGCATTTTTAATTGATTTTTCTGAACATGAGAAAATAGGGTCTTTTGAAGCAAGAACCTCAGAAAAATAAACTTCTCATATACTAACTCCATATAAGATATTGATTTGGTGGTGACTGAGGCAAGTTAAATGTTATCTGAAGCACTGGGTTTCTGCTAGCTGCTGAAAACCTCAGACATACAGCTTTCTGAGAAAATCCCGAAATGTTTAGAGAAGAAATATTACAGTGTAATTCTTCTCAAAAGCATCCATGTGATACATTGTACATAATAGTATTGCAGTAGAAATAAGAAAAAAAGAGAATGAATTGTGTGTTTCACAGTAAATCTGCCTTCTTTGTCACATTGCTAAAGGGGTTGCATTTAAAATCATTTAGTAAGAGAATGAAGATGAAGAAATCTATATAAAGATCATTAGAGTATTTGTGGAGTATAAAGATTATTTATATGTTTGTACCATATATATTTGCATGCATATTTGTATGTATAACACATGCATAGAGTATGCATAAAGCATAAACCATAATGAATGTTTTTCAAGTATTCACAGAATTAATAATATATTTATCAAAAATTTACATCAGTTTCAATGCTTTGCATGTGCATTTAATCCTGAGTATCAACATAAAAGGAGATATTAAAAAGGAAGATTATTAGAATAATTATTTCTTTTATGTACTTTTCACACTTATGTTTTAATACATAAAGGAGCATTCAGTTGAACTTTTAAATTGATTTCAGTCACTGACTTTTAATCATACAAACACTTGCTTCTACTTGTTTGCTAGAGGAAAAATAGAGCCTGCCTCTATGTATCTACAGGGGAAGCCAGAAAATTCTAGGTGAATTATTTAACTGTCATTTAACACTTCTAAATCTGCAGTGACTTCAAGGGTCACAAAGAATGCAGAAAAAAAATGCAGGAAAAAATGCAAATACCATTATCTTAAAATTGTATATACAGGAAAAATCTGTAGTTTTTCTGGTTATTTATTTTATTTAAAAAAAAAAAATCTCTAGTGTTTAAACTCTTTATCACAATATTCCTGCCAGACAGATAATGAATCCATCTCCTTTTATGATCCAGTTACTTATTTCTCTAATTCTTAGTTAGCATGGCATCTAGAAGCATGAAGTACTATTTAAGTTTTAGTGTTAACAAAGCCATCCAAATTATGCTGAAGAAAATATGGGAAAACAATAATTATGATATTAAGGCCACTAAGCGAAGCCTCTATATTCAGAACAGTGAAAGGAATTTAAATCCTGGCAACATCTGCATAAAAGTGACATCTGAGTGAGATTGAGATAAGGAAGTATTGAAAGGCTGTTAGATAAATGAGGGATTAAGACAAGGATTAAACCCTGGAAGACAGATAGCATGAAAATTCTAGTACCTGGTGCAGGTCACAGCATCATAGAATATCTCAAGTTGGAAGAGAGCTATAAGAGACCAACTCCCTGTTCTTCACAGGAGTTCCTCAAACTAAACTGTATGACTAAGAACATCACGCAGATGCTCCTTGAACTCAGTCAG
Organism: Argya squamiceps; assembly: GCA_037834095.1. NCBI lineage: Eukaryota > Metazoa > Chordata > Aves > Passeriformes > Leiothrichidae > Argya > Argya squamiceps. Next base: position 37,287,126 of record JBBMKD010000170.1, read on the forward strand.
GCTTGGTGCTGCCACCACTTCCCTGGCCAGCCTGTGCCAGGGACCAACCACCCTCTCAGTGAAGAACACTCTCCTGAGGTCCAGCCTAAACTTCCCCTGATGCATTCTGTTTTCTTGTATCCTACTTTTGGTCACCACAGAGTAGATCCCAGCACGACCCTCTCCAATGTCACCTTTCACAGCTATAGATTATAATGAGGCTTCCCTCATCTTTCTCAGAGCACCCTACAAAGCTGTCACTTAATGGAAATAATTGGTGACAACAGCTGGTTCAGAATCACAACATGGAGTAATTGGACAGACAGACAGACCGATCACAGGACAGTAAGGGTCACAACACTAAGGATGTAACATTACATCTTGTTTCAAATGCTTTGTACAAAAAATTATGAAAGGCTGTGTTCAGTTCAGTCAGCAAGATAAGCAATGACAGCAGCAACAGCAGTGGCAACTGTTAAGTTCTGGGGCAAAACAGTAGACGGGGGGTTCCCAGAGTCACAGAAACCTGAGACAGCAGAGATCTGGCAGACCCCAGCAGTTCTCTGAGTGAGGCTGATGTCATGAGGACATTGATAGAGCAACCATGGGAGATGGAAATGGCTCTGGGGAGCATGAGTGACCAGGACCACAACAAATGGGGCAGGCAAACAGGACATGGTGTTTTAGAAGTACATGACTGGGAATTTGTGTGACAGTCTGTATAGGAAGGCACAGCTTCCCTGCTGACTCCTGGGGCAAGCTCACCTGGTGGTTTTTGCCTGCTCAACTGGAACAGACCCAGCAATAGTTTCCACACAGTTGAAAGCCACCGCTAGAAGGAGCATGGAGACATGGATGGAGCTCCATTAGAAACATGCAGCCGCCCTGGTCTCTAGCTGTGGGGAGTCTTTGAGCCTAACGTTAGTACCAGAGGGCATCTGAGATGACACCTGCGTGCAATGTGACCAGGCGGATGACCTGCTCAGCCCAGTGGCAGAGCTTGAAGTGAAGAGCCTGAGGAGTATCAGGGTGTGAGAGACTGGTGGTGTCGCATCTTCCATCCCTGGGAAATGCAGTAGATGGAAGATTTGCAAAAGTCAGAGGAATTCTGACCCTCTTGTCATCAGGCAGAAGGACAGGACCTAAAAGACAGGGAGAAATGAAAACAGGTCCCTGCTTGGAGCAGCAGGAGAGGTTCCTCCTGGCCTCCAGTACCTTTGCAGGTGCCCTTACAGAATAGAAGGTATGAGGCTCTGGAACTTGATAGTAAAGATGAAGATCTATCCTTTGAGTTTCCTAGAATAAGTGATATTTCATGTATTTAATAACATATTAAGGAATAACACACACTTTTATAATAAGTTTTTTCTTCTGTTTATCTTGGTTTGAACCCAGATATTCTACTTTCTCAATCACTACTTCTGTCCACTAATTATGCTTTAGGATAACTTGGGCTTCAAATATGGATGGTCTCTATTAAGTAGTTTTATGGTTCCTGAAACCACAAAATATTAGCAGGGGCATAACTTTTGCAGTCAATAAATGTATATGTCCCCAGAGTTATTTTAGACACCGCTGGTTCATTTGATGGAGATAGCTCATTATTCGTGGCTGAAGTATCTGGCCAAGAACTTTTAATATAATTTGAGAGTTGATTGTGAAAGTATTCAAATGCTATGAACCTTATTTCTCCTTATAGATGAAGATGATTTTCTTAGAATAGCATAGCAGTTTTTTGCTTTGTGAGACATAAAATGGCCTTACATATACAAAACAAAACAAAACAAATCATTGGAAATCTACTAGAGATGTATTTTTTAATACAAGGTGGTTTCTATTTTGGTAAATATTTGTGAGGGGATGGGTTAAAACAGTTATTACGATAAAATGCTGAGAATAGCATGAATACAAAGGCAAGTTTTTATGTTTTTGCCGTATTTCAGTGGTATTGAATTTGAGTGCTAAACATGCATACAATCTGATTCCTTATAGGCAAAAACGTGTAAATGCAATCCTGCCAAAGTTTATACATGTGCTTACTCAGGTCAGTGAGACAATTTATGAATTGCAGCCAATAGGTCTATTTTTATAAGTAGTTACTGCCTGGCATTGTGCTCACTACTCAAAGGGTAATGGATTATTCATGGCAACAAGCATATAATCTACTAACAAATGATGGGAGGATGGGTCTTAAGACCATTTGCAGGATTCATGTTGTCCGTTATTAAATTGTCTCTCCAAGTAAAATGAAGTTTCAATAAAAAATGAATTGCATAGGAATAGAGTAATCAATGGGTTTTGGAGCTTATCATTTTACATTGCATTAGTCTCTCTGGAAGCCTGGGCTTCATTTACAAGAAGTGCCTAGGTATCTTTCAAACTAAAAACATGGTTTTCTTCAAGTGCTATCAACAAAATAAAGTTCAGCAAAAGCTGAAAATGTTAACATAATTGTCGATAATTTCATTTTGTGTCCTTTCAGTTTTTTACATATACTATAATGAACAGAGCAACTCATCATCAGAATATCAAAAACTGATGTAAACTATATGGGAAATGGGTGTAATTTGAAAGAATATAGATATTTTTACTGATTAATATAATTTCCATAAACATCTGGTTAACAAGAAAACTGCACAGTGCTCATATTTATGTTGTCTAGGTGTTAATAATGTTGTAGTTATATCTATGATGATCAGAATGTCCTTAAATGAGTTTAGTACAGAAGGTTTAGACCAGCTTTTGTAAGACTAGCTGAGAAAGCCTAAGAAAAAGGAAAGATTTGTTGAGCTTTTTTGAAAGATTTTTTTCATACCCCTAAGCCAAAACCTCTGTTTATTTCTATTTTGCTGGAGTAGCTATTAGCTATTAACTTGTCTTTCAAACCACACTTCATTCATTTGTTTCTCTATAGCTGCAAAAAGTGGTAAATCTGATTCAAGCTCATTTATTTGTGCCTGGAAATTAAATCCAGCCGCATGTTCCATCATCATACAGCAAGGTGTCAACTGGATCCAAGAAGAATTTTGGAATCCTGACAAACCACTTTGTATTTTTTAATAAAAATGTACAGAAAAGAATACCTATTTATGATTAAAATAGAGAAGAAAATAATTATTCAGTAATTTTGGAGTTTATTTCCAAGAAGGGAGGGAGAAAAGTAAACAATAATTCTAATAGATTATATTTTAAAAATTATTTCTATTGTCCAGAAAAAGCACCTGACGTCAACTAGACTGTTAGTAGAAACAAAATATGTGCCTCTCAGAAAAATTTGTGCAGTGATACAAGTTCCTTTCTACCACCAAAATTAATATCCACCTGAGACCCATCATTCAAAAGCAGAAGCTTGTAGAACGTACACAACTGCAGGTTTATCCCCTGAAATCCATTAAAATATCTTCTAGAAGTAGCAACTCTCTGTTTTTATTCAGAATACAAAGGGTATGTATACAAAGCCCTAAAGAGCAGAGTCAAGAGACTCATGGCTCTAGGTCTCAAATTCAGAAGTAGTTTAATCCTTTTCTAGTAAAGTGAAGTGCATTTCTACATTTCACCTTGTCCTACACTGTGTTTATCAGATCTGTCTGAAATAGTGACATTGAAGAAGATAAACAGCATCATAAAGTTAATTCATAAATCAATCAGAAAAATTGAGAAGACTAAAAGCACAGAAAACCATCAAAAGAGTGAAGTTGTTAAGGATGAATTGAGCTATGGGTGAGGAAACCAGCTGAGCTCCCAAACACAAGAATCCTGTCTTACCAAGAAGTTTCCAGGTGTACTGCTACCATGAGAGATGCAGCCTAAAGGCACGGGGCCTGCTGGTGATGCCTAATCAAAGAGAGGAGCAGGTGCTGTGCTAGAATCCCCCTCAGGCTCCAGAGAGCAGCGCTAGAAATCTTTGCAGCCATAGTGTACCACAGGGAGGAATTCATTGCTAATGTGTGTTTTGGGTAAGAAAGTGAGGCTAATTGTATTTGTTATGTCAAGACATGGTGTTGGCAAAATGAAAGCCGTATGAGGATATATTTTAGCATGTGAGTTTATTTATACCTTCGTACCTGAATTATCCCCTTCTAATGCCGCTCCAGACTTAGTTCCACTCAGTTTTGAATGTTGCTCATCAAGACCTCATGAAAAGTCAATAGAAGTACATAACAGAATTTCTAATGATAAAGCATAATTTCTTAACATCTTCTGTGATGCATCCACAAGATAAATTGCGTACATGTAAATACACATCTGGGGTTCATAAAAGCTTTAGGAATGCAATCCACAAAATGTTGCTTTCAAAAGTATCATTATGTTTCCTCTCACTTTAAATTGAAATAATTTCTGATGAAAGGTGTTTGTAATTAACAAAAATGGATTGGGAACTAAATGAAAGCTAACTTTATGTGAGTCAAGGGAACAACAGTAGAAGCAAAAAGCTAGCAGCAGAAGGAGATATATATCACAGCACCCACAATACCTGCTTTAGTTTTCTAAAAATACATAGCAGTGCACTGATGTTTATAGAATATGTTTGAAAGCACAATGCCAGCACCAGCATTACAGAAATTTACAAAGTTGCAGGCTGAAAGCTGTGGTTAAGACCATAAAAATACAAATCAGGGCATACTCAGCAGCAACACCATCAACATTGCATTTCAGATCTTGTGCAAATCAGCATGAACATTGCACAAATTCATATCAAGGTATGTTCAGAGTAATATCTTGGACTCTTACTGTTTCAGCTAGCCTTTTTCTTCTATGCCTCCTACCTTCCTTCATAATATTTTGTGATATGTTAAATTTATAGTTCTCATAAAACAGAAACTGGTCCTCCTAACTTATATGTAAAGCCAGATTATCCTATGGTGAAATCCAGATCACAACAGATGTTCACATAAGCAAACACATAAAATGTGCGTGAAATCTATATAAAACTACTGTGTTTACACAAAATCTAGCTACCCTGAAAATGTGTATATTTAATCTACTTAATAAGAACTTCACTGAACAATTTGCTATCAACTTTTTGGTAGTGAGGCTTCAAAATAAATGCTGTTCTTGCTACTTCAGCTTCATAGAAAAGCATATATGCATTTAAAAAATTACTAAACAGACGTTTCTTTTTCTTTCAGGGTTTGTGATCTTAGTGTACTAGCATTTCTGTGACCACAAGAGGATCTTCAGTAACTTTACCCATATGTGATTTTAAACTTGAGTTTCTCTATGCTATTAATCACTTTCAGTTTATGCAGAACTGTTGAAGAAACTGTAGAATGGACTAGGTTTGTTGCTACATACACAGTCACGGGGATAATACGAACAGCTAGCAGGTTGTTGTCTCTGAAAGAAAAACACGAACCCAAACCCTTTCTTAACTTTTGCATTAGAGATTTGGCTAGGGAGAATCCTCATATAAAGAGTATTTCACATAAAGAAATTACATTCTGCAATTAGCTTGGCCGCTGCATAATAAGGACACAGTTTAGGAGAAATCTATGTGTCCAGTTCCAGGCCTTTGTGTCACACACACTTATCAGCCAATAGAGCTGCACCACCTATATCAAAACTGTTGTTGCATGCAGACCCCAGCAACCATCAGCCAGGGCAATCAGGCTGTGGTCTCAGCTCCTGGTAGACACTTCTTCTCAGAAACACTATAGAAATACAAAATACATGTGAAAAACTGGGTTAAAGTTCACTTAAGGCTACATTGCTTCAAAGACTATTTTTGGAGACATACAATTGGATTCTGCAATCCTTGTACTGCTTGCATAGTCCAAAGGAAGAAAATTATTTTAGGAGGTCCAATGCTTTGGGCTGTATACAGACAAGAAAATTTCCAAACCAGTATTTGTTTCACCTGAAATAAGCCAGTCAGTATCATTGCAGAGTCTTACATCACATATCTCAGGGTGTAACACTTCTTTTTTAAGATTTAAAGGGTTTATTTCATGCTTAAGACTGACTGCTACTGCTGGATGTTAGAGACATTAGTCTTTAGAAGATCACAGCCTCTTCCTCACTTTCCTTAGGACAACTTCCTGGCAGGCTGAAGTGCTATTAGGAATTGATAGAAGTTTAGGAACCTGTAATGGTTTGAAAGCAAAACAAATGAGAGGCTCCAAGTCAGAAATACAATTTAATAAGAAAAAGAAAAAAAAA
>JBBMKD010000170.1:37293363-37332949 GCA_037834095.1 Argya squamiceps
TCAACAATTGGTTTCAACAGTTGATGAAGAGGGTGATAGAATACTTTGTGCATATCTTATTCTACAACCCAAGACAGAACCACACTAAAAGCATGGTCCTAATTCTTCTGCATCCTCTCTCAAGATGAACAAAATGTTTGTCTTTTGCTTTTTTGATTTTCTGTCTTTTCTAGGCGATTTGAACATCAGATGACAGGATAATATTTCTACACCTAAAATGACTTTAGCAAAATTTGTTCTGGGAAAATCCTCATCAAGGTTGTGGCCTTTTGTCAGAAAAAGACATTTGGGCCTAATTCAATAGCAAAGAACCCTCAGAAATCTCAGTATCTACATATGCAAAAAGTGGAGATATTCATCTAAAGAGAATAAAATTGCAAAACTGTTGGACTTGTCAAATTATTGCCAAGTAATCTACAGGTATCAGAGAGAAGAAAACAAAAAAGAAAAGCAGCATTAAATGGTACAAGAGAGGAAAAGTCAAGATATGTGACAGGGTTGAACAGGACCTGCAAATAAAAAAAAGGTGTTGTTTCCAGCTGTTAATGCCATACAAATATTTTATTCCATTCAGAAGAAAACCTCATTTTATATTATTTACATGGGTGGTCACTCAGCTTGACAGACATGCACCAACATTTTTTTTCACTGCCAGAAAAGGAAATAGAAATAATAATAATAATAAAAATCTACAAAAAGGATAATTGATTCCAAAAAAAAAAAAACCACAACCCAAACAAAACAAAAAAACCACCAAAAAACCAAAACACCCTGCCTTTAATGCTGTCTGTTGACTGAAAAATCATAGATCAAAATCCCTCCTATAAAATATTGATGCAAGTCTTATACTCCTTAAGCATAGATTAGCACTTTAATGATTTGCACATACTAAAGACCATTTGAATCCAAATGAAATTTGAAATGCTGTACTGGTCTGATTTCATTTCAATTTTATAGTCATCTGCTTATGACAAGTCCTATCATAATATTTCTGAAAAGAAGATGAACATTCATAAAGAGTGCTTTTAAATATGCAAACCATAGGAATTTTCACTTTAACAGAATGCTTTGTTTTACTGTCTTATAAACCTCCAGATATAAGCCAGATATATGGTCAGTAGCTTGTATATCTAACCTTTTCAGCATATGAATCACCTTTAATCTTTAACAGATTTTTTTTCTACTTAATTTTCTGGAATAATTGGCTATTGTTTTCAGGCAGAAAGACTGCATTTTTGTTCTGCAGATATTGCTTCTGTTAAAAGAGTTCCTTCTCCTGTCTCTTCACAAATGCCTTGTTTTTTGCAATAAAAATTGTGCAAACCTGTGCAGGTCAAACATATCAAACAGATAATAAATTGCTGCCAGGATTGGTTTCAATGATAAGAACTTGAACTAAGGTTGTGACAATTTTTCCTGGAGGCTTTACTTGTGTACTTGGAAAGAAAGCCAATAGTTTTTTTTAATAGGTGACATCGGCAGAATACTTAGTTGTCCTTTACTCTTTCATTGAATTGTCTTTTTCTTCGGAAGATACACATACTTTGTAATTCTTCGTTCACTTGATTAAAAGACAGAACCCATCAACACTATTAAACTACAATCAGCCTTCAAACTAAACCATATGCTCATTTTTCCTCATTACATAAAAGAAGTTGCAGGCCATAAAGTACCAGATCTTTGCACTTAGACATATTTTTATACTTTTATGAGACCAACTGTTTTTATACACATCTGAAACTGTATGAAAATCCTATGAAATACAATGCACTTCATACTTGCTCACACTTAAAAAAGTTTGACCACCATATGCAAATTGTTTGGAGCAATGGTCTTCAGGGATGGATTTTTCATTATTTAAAGTGATGAATTTTGTTCCATACAGGAAGATTTTCCCATAAAGTAGAATCTCTGATTGCATTTAATACAGAAGAATGAGGTAATAACATGCTTTAATTTAATTTTGGGTCCCAAAAAAAAAATCTTATAAATTCTGCAACGATATTATGGCCAAATTAATATTTTTAATTGTCACAGTACTTTTCTTACACTAGATTTTTCAAGTTTAGTGTTAAGTCAAGAAGTACTGTGCTCACAATATTTTATTTTAGGATAGTGTCAATATCTTCATTATTTATTTGTTCTCAGGTAAGGAATAAATAATTTCATCCATTACATACTTTTAATGAGATTTTGTCATAGGGTAAATTTTGGGCAATGCTCTCTGCTTGGATAAATTGTTCCAGTGCCATCAGACAGTCTGCTCTATAATGTTATGATAATACCAGAGAGAATACATTTTGTATCTTGGCAGGCAGATATTCATAAGAATTTTCTAAGAGTGAGCTACATGAAGCAGGACTTGCTAGAAAGAGCCATTGTGAGCTGCCAAGACATTAAAGAATGTGCATTGGCAAAGAGAGCAGTGTTATCCTGGAATTATCCATCAAGCACTGGTGCATTCATAGCTTCATCTGAATCTGTGTGGAACTTGCAAGGTAAGTCTGACAAGTTCAAAGAATTACTGGCTTTCCCACGGGGACATCTCTCCCTCTGAAACACCATTTTCCCCCTGCTGTCCTCTTTGAAGAGCAATATTCATGATCAGTACTTGAACTGGGACCATTCTTGATACAGTCATGTGTCAATTATTCCATTCTTTTACCACTGTTTTCTCCTTTCTCTGTTAGATATAAGTAAGTCTGTCCTCAAGTTTATGGTAGAGGCTGGCTGATGTTTGCAGCTACTGCTTCTAAGTATCTGTTCCACAGATGCTGGCTAGCTCTTGTGTTTTGGAATCAGGAATTTCTCTGAGTAAGACAATGTCACAAAAGATTTTTCTTCCCTAAAGGTGTTTCTGCATAACCACTTTTCTTTTCTATCCCTTTTTTAAGGTATTTTTAAAATTTTGTCTACTCACATTTGGCAACTGTCTGCTGTACTCAGCAGGTAAGGGGAAAGACCTCATCATGGCTCCAGAACTTATGATTCCCAGGGCTGTACTAATGCTTTCCCCCTTTATATTGTTGAAAACGTTACCTATTGCTAATGCCAACATGAGCACTAAAGCCAGACTTCAAACCTTAGATGAGCATTGCTATTCCTCATGCAGAGTCAGATTCTAAATTATTTCTCTTTCCAGCACAATTTGTAGGTGCTAACACAGAGACAAATGAAGATGGTCAGACATGAAAGAAACACATGTTAATTTAAAGAGCTTTTTGCTTTTTTACTGCCCCCACATCACTCAGTGGTGTCTGACCCATCCCAGAGCAGCTACTGCAGTATGTGTGAATGTGCCACTATATCAGCTAATAGCGTTTCTAGGTATTTCAGGGGGAAGTATTAACATGAATTTGTACAGCTGTCATGATTTTAATTTCTTAAACATGACATGATTTGGAAGTGCTTCTGATAAGGAAAGTAGGTAAATATGTGAAGCCTGAAGAGCCCTAAAGGCACTTAAGACAGTTTCAGGTCCTGACACCATTCCTTTACCTAAGGCAATCCTTGGATAAGGATGCTTTACAGTATTTAGCTCCACAATAAACTTTTCTGACACCAGAAACTGTGGAAAGATTAGAGTTTTAGGAATGAAGACATTAAATACAAGGTTATTTGGGGCCAAATAAACTGATGGACTAAGATACCTCATGTAATATTGGAATGCAATTAATGCAAAAAACTTTAAAGCTCATTCAGCTGCTATCCCACTGTAAAGATTTAATGTCCAAAGACATTCCTATGTTAAACCTTTGGATGTTTTATGTCCTATAGTTCTATTTTAGGAAAAATCATGAAATGCCTAAAGCTTCGCCTAATTGAACAGTTGAATATTGATCGTGTCCAAATTTCATTAGCATTCACAATTTGGATGTCTCTGTGCAAGGGAAGGAGGCTGTTCCACCTGGTATCTTCAAAGTATGTCTGCCCTGAGAGAACTGTCAGATAAACAGATCCCTTCTTCTTCTTAAAACATAACTGCTGAAGGAAAATGCAATGGAGGTGGTAATATCCCACTCATTCTATAAAGGCAAGAGTAAAACAGGCGGACAGAATGTGAAGGGTCAGGACCACCTCTCCTCATCACCTGTCCTCCCACTTGAAAGAAATAGGAGCCATACCACCCACCTTACACATGAAGGCTATTCTAAGGCATGTGAGGCAGGGAACCTCTCAAAATCTTCATACTGAAGTGTTTCTGCTTTACATGGAATATTTGAAGACTTAAGTGGAATTAGAAGATGTCATAAGAATTAGAGTCCTATCACCCAGGAAGAGCATCCTTGTTCCAGCACCAACTCCAAAGACTGTGTATTTCAGTTGCAGGGGATTTATGAGACTCTTAAAGGACAAAATGGAACATAGAAATTCTGCTTTCATGTCACTGTCTTTTTTGCTAAATAACACTAGAAAAGTGTACTGAACCCTGCCTGGTTCCCTTATCTTAGGTAGCTATACTACAATCAAAAAAAAGTGGGGAAGAGATAGCACTGTCAGATTTCCTAGCAAAAACACCTGTGTTTTAGATAAAGAAAAGAGACTCTGGAGAGGGCTAGACCTTTTTTCAATATTTTTCTACTAGCTTTTCTAGGTTAGTGCCTAAGCACAATGCTGGTGTTGCTGTTGTTCTTATCTAACACCTCAGACCCTCCATCTTAGAGAGAGTTTCATCATCCACTGTAGCAACCAAAGCTGCAGGAAGGAAACTTTCAACAGAGACCAAGTTCATTATGAATACCTTTTTAAAAGTCCTTTATGCCAGTACCATTAAAAAATATGTTAACATGGTTTCAGTACAACAATTTAACAGAAGTTTCCAGCCAGTTTTTGTGCATTTTGCATGAAAGTGGCCTGATGAGACAGATCTGAAAATTATGAACTTCTGGTGTTCATGTAATAATCACAGTTTTTATCATCCTATATATGGTCTTGTTGCATGCTATTCTTTCATATATCTTACAAGATCTGAAAAGCAGACTTGTTTTTCTAACATTTTAAACTATATTTTCCATGATATTAAACACATCACATAAAAACTGTTTTTACAAAGCGTTGCATTATCAATTTCTTATTCAGACTAAGTAGCATTAGTTCATAAGAAAAGGCTTCAGAGAAAGAAAAGCCCTTTTACTGTGTTATTTTTATCTAAAAAAAGAAGTCTAAAATATTTTAAAAAAGAGTAAACTACATTACATAATGTTTTAAGAAAATATGTTAGGGGATTAACATTGCACTAGTAATACTCAAAAGATTTCAGAACCTGGAATCCAAGATCTATTGAATTATTGCTGGAAAATCTAGCACTGCCAAATTAAACTGTAATAACCCAGTGTGATGGAAAACTTTTTTGAAAAAAATTAGATGTTTGGGCTCATTCAGTGTCCTGAAGATGGATTAGTAAACAACTATATGAAGAAAATTACTACCTGCCTGTCTTAAACTTGATAAGCAGACATGAAACCAAGGTCTGACACCAAATCACCTTGGCAGAGAAATTTTCTCAGTGTTTCTAAGAGATGTTTTTACAGTGCAGTGGGGAACCGACTGTACAGAATACAGTAATTTTGCTCAATTCTTAAGTAAATATGAACTCCAACACTGCTTAAAGACTACTGACACTAAAACGGCTGAATGAGAAATGTTATTGAATGCCTCTGATATCTAAACTTTGACCTTACAGTAATTATATTTTCAGTTTCTGAGACATAAACATCTTTGTTATATGTCTTTTTATTTGATCCCCATACCAGCGCTTTCATAACTGACTATTCAGCATTGTATTTGTACTTTTACCTGCTGATAACACAGTAGCTGCTGGATTGCAATGAAACTGCAAGATGCTCCAGCTCAGAGCCTTGCTAATGCTGACAATTGATTTAGCATTGTAAGCTACCTCAACAGTGCTGGGCTGGTTTTTGTTCAGAGATTTCAGTAGGGAGTTATTTTAAGGGATATATTTCCTTTGTTGGGGCAAAAAAGCACAGTTTGTCTTAATTATCCCTGACGTTTCAAACCTCATACCAGGCACTTCCTCCAGGGACAGAAACAAACCAGTCTCCTCCAGAAACCAAGTGTGAAATGAATAAATAGGGCTCTGGTTTCTTAATGGCATAGTGCGGTTACTATTTTTACTGTGGGGGAAGATGCTGTCTAGATTGTTTCTTTTTTATCTCTGAGGAAATTCAGGGTATTGATAGGTGAAATATTGTGGACAATTAAGAAAGGAAAAAAGCTGGTCTAAAAAAGCAATATTTGGTGGGTACTTGGTTGGCTGGTATATTCAATCTGAGAGCTAAGTTTTTCTCAAAGGAAAGAGCAGGAGCAGAGCAGCTATGTATCACAAACAGAGGCTGCTGTTGTTTTCATCTGCAGTCTGCTGAAGATGATAGTAATTAGAAGCTTCCCTACATAATTTTTTACTTTTTTTGGTGTAGATTTCAAGGCAATTTTTGTTTATATTTCACGTATATCTTTAATGAAATGTCTGGTTGGGGAGCTACTTTTGTCACATCCCTCTGCAAATTCACAAAATCTTGCAAAGAATCTCAATGAGGCTGAGCATAATTATTCCAGTGAAAGAGATGAGTATGGAAAAATATTTTTTCTTTGTTTAAAGCTGGTAGATCAATAGATAAATTGCAGATCTCCTTTTCTGAGCTGAGGCTAGCTATTAGGTCTCGATTAGAAAGGTCTTAGGGCTCTTTCATCTGGTTAGGAAATCCTGTGTTTCATGACAAGTACTAAACTTCATTGAAGCACAATGATCTAGGAGAAAAAAAGGAAAAAGATACTTTTGCATTTTTAGGGTATTTTCATGTGTTTATGAAGGTGCTGCTCTATCAGAAGGAAGTCTGTATTGCTGCTGCTCACTGTAATTATTTAAATGAAGGCAGCTCTAAATTGAAACCTCAGTGTAAGGGCATTTCTAACCAGATTATCAAGGCTATGCCTAACCGGATTCAAGGGTATTACTCTCAAGCACATTTTTAGTCAGATTTCCTGAAAGACTAGTTCCAGGGCATAGAGGACAGTCCAGTGTCTTTATTTTACTTAGAGTCTCATGTTCATGCTTGCAACATTCATAGGAATACAATGCTTGTTTGTGAACAATCAGAGAAGTTCTGTGGTTTAATTATTCATTAAATCTATTCTATAGCACTTCATCACCACAAAACAAACTACAGACAGTGATCAGCTGAAGATTAAAAATTTTTAGCTCTCACAATATTGTCAGGGGAAAACTCAAAAAATGTGGACTGGATGAGTGAACAGTGAGATGAGTTGAAATTTGGTTGAATCCCAGAGGGCACACTTTCTAGTTTGAAAGACTGTTACTGATGATGAGTTCCTCCAAGGTTTAATGCTGGGTCCAGTATTCAGCTTATCCTCAAACTTAGATGGAGGGGCAGAGGCCTCCTCAGAAAGTTCACTGATGACACTGGGAGGGATGGCCAATATACCCCAGAGGGCTGTACAGCCCTTCAGAGGGACCCTGGCACGTTGGAGAGATGGGCAGGGAAGAACTTACTAAAGTTCAATAAGGCCAAATGCAGAGTCCTCCACCTGGGGGGAATAACCCCAGGCACCAGCACAGGCTGGACCGGAGCTGCTGGAAAGTAGCTTGTGGAGAGCGGTCTGGGGGTTCTGGTGGACACCAAGCTGTCCATGAGCCAGCAGAGTGTCCTTGTGGCCAAGAAGGCCAATGACATCCTGGAGTGCATCAGGAAGAGCATTCCAGCAGGGTGAGACAGGTGATCCTGTCCCCATACTTCGTCCTAGTGAGACCACATCTGGGGTGCTGTGTCCTCCAGTACAAGAGAGACATGGAAAAACTGGAGCAGGTCCAGCAAAGGGCAATGAAGATGATTAGGGTAGTGGAGTATCTCTCTTACTGGGAAAGGCTGAGTTGAGTCTGTTCAGCCTTGAGAAGAGACAACTGCGAGCGGAGACTTTATTAATGTCTGTCAGTATTTGAAAGGGAGGGTGCCAAGAGGATGGATCCAGTCTCTGCTTGGTGGCGCTGAGCAAAAGGACAAGAGGTAATGGGCAGACACTGTCGTAAGCTCCAGCTGAACATGGGGAAGAACTTTTCTCTTGTGTAAGTGACGGAGCACTGGAACAGATTGTCCAGAGAGATTTTGGAATCTCCATATCTGGAGATGTTCCAGAACCATCTGGGCACAGCCCTGTGCAACGTGCTCTAGGATGGCCCTGGTTGAGCAGGGAGGTTGGACCAGATGACTCAAGGTTGGTCCCTTCCAAACTTACCTGGTCTGTGACTCTGTGACACAGTGGGTCTTGTGGGTTACTTTTATAAAAAGTAGTCTTTGAGTACAGAGAGTTGAAATAAGCAGCTCTGCCAAGACTTAATTCCATTTTATGACAAAGCAGGTGGCACAACCTGCCAAATGATATTGGTGAGGGCAGGGTCTTGCTATCTTTGTGGATCTCTGTTTGTTGAAGAATCTGGACCATTCTCTACTGATGCCAAACTTTAAGCTAATGTTGACAAGGATAAAAAACAACCGTGGAAGAGAGAGATTTCAAGGATTTCAATGTACCTACTTCCATGGTAATTAAATTCAGTTAGCTCCTTCTATATCCACAGTTTTCTACTGTTAGTGCTTAATGAGGGTATAAATTTTGCTAGTAATCGTTTGCAAGAGAAAGTAAGGAAGCATCATGCAGAAAATCCATACCTTGCTCTGAGACTTTCTAATACACTGAATTTCATACACACCTCCTGAGAGGATTGTATGCAAACTTTGTTCCCAAACTCATGTGTGCATGTCTGAATTCTAAAGTTACAGCAGTATTCAAGCACTTCTAACCCCATATAATAGAAAAGAATACCAGATGCATTTGGTGTGAAATGAATAAAATGCAAAACAGCTTTGAAAGGTCCTTGCCTGAAGACAGAAATCTAAAGATGAGTATTTATTTGCTATGGGGATACATACAAGCTGATGTTTTCTAAATACCAGATATTTTCAGGATCATCAAAAACAATGTTATCTTTTTTTTTTTTTGTTAATATTACCAGTAGGATAAGACTGGCAAAAAGATAGATGAGGTTTTAAGGACTGTAGTGCCACTTTACTTAGTGTTTAATATGCATTATTTTATAAGCCTTAATTTATAAATATATAGTTGGATATAGTTCTGTCATTATATCTTGTCACCATGATTATGTTTTCTGTCCTGCTGGTATAGAAATTTTGTGCTTATAATTTTTTCCATAATTATTGAAAATTCGGCCTCAGTCAGACTCAGGTGAATGTACCAATTTCCATTTTGCTAATTTAATAATGATTTTTATTCCCACATGGTGTTAGGCATGCAGTAGAAGTTAAAATTACTTCAGAGGTCATGAATTAATATTTAGTCCAATGATCAATGTTTTAAAAATATGACCATGACCTCTATGAAAATGCTGTCTACTAAAGTTAGACAACCATGCTTTAAAGATAGGGTGTGCTCAAATGCACAAAAGTTGCATTACTTATTAGCCTATACTAATATCGTAGTCTATAAAAATACTACAAAATTATAATGTGTTTATGTGCCAAGAGATTATTAAAGGATATTAAAAAAATTCTATAAAATATAAAAAATACTGCTTATCTTCTCAATGGCTGAAATAGTGGGACAATTACTTTGCCTCCATTCATAGCAAGGTCAATAAATTTTTTTCTTTGTTATTTTGACCTCACCCATTACAAAAAATGGAGTAGATTAAATGGAAATGGAAATTGAATTTCAAATGACAAAATAACACCGAGATGAATTCTGGAATCTTAAGTGCTATGGAACTGAATGCAAATGTTAGCCTTAAGCTATATTAGTTAAAATTATTTTAGATAAAAAATATATTCAACTGTATATTTAATAGTGAGACTTAAGATGCTGAGAAAAAATCACTGAGAAGTCTTTTTTTCTTTCATCTCCTTCTTTCCGTAAATGACCTCTGGTGCAAAAAAAATCCAACTATATTACTTTGTCATACATTTTGAAATTTTATACATATATATGTGTTTGTGTATATATGTATACACACACATATATGTTTATTATACGCATATATATATTATAAATATATATATAAAATCTTTGTAGAATTAAAAATCTTTCACAATCATAACTTTTTAAATTGTTTTAAGGGCATGATTTACTTTTTTTTTTCAAAACCACCTAATCACAGAATAAGCTGAATTGAAAAGAGGCACACAAGGATTGTGTAGTCTAACACCTGGCCCTGCACAAGACCATCCCCAAGAATCACACCATGTGTCTGAGTGCATTGTCCAAAAACTCACTGAACTCCATCAGGCTGGTGCTGTTACCTCTTCCCTGGGGAGCCTGTTCCAGTTCCCAGCCACCTTGTGGGGTAAAGAACCTTTCCCTGATATCCACCCTAAACCTCCCCTGACACAGCATCAGGCCATTCTCTCTGGTCCTGTCCCTGGTCACCACAGAGAAGAGATCAGTGCCTGCCCATCTTCTTCCCCTCACAAGGAAGTTGTAACTTCAATGAGGTCTCCCCTCAGTCTCCTCTTCTCCAGGCTGAACACACCAATAAAACACAGCATAAGAATTATACTATACACTGCTTGAATTACTCTGAATCTTCTAGATATATCGAAGATTTTCAGACTAGTTTTTTTCCCAGCAAAATACTTTGCTTATAAGAGGCAGCAAATACACATATTTACAGTGGTCACTAAGCCTACTCCCTGTCTAGGCACGATCTCTGTTAAGTCTCTTCTTGTACCTGTTTGATTTTAGGAAACACACTATAGTGTTCTTGTTGATTTCTTGCTTATCATTATTTACTAAGCTATAAGACACAAAAAGTTACAACTGAAAGGCAGATTAATAATTCATACCTCTATTATAAAAATCTGTAAATTGTATTCCAAGCAATGAGCTGCATCTGTTACCTAAAAATAAGAAGACAGGCACAGCATGGTAACAACTTAGAATATAGAGCATTGCACGGCAGGAAAGTTCCCATTGAGATGACTTTGGCTTAGATGAAAGTCCTAGCTGTCTACCTCCTTTGATTGAACAGTCTCATTTTTTAAAGTAAACACTACTGTATATTCTGTGAATATTGGCTGTCTCCAAGAATGTCAATAATTCTTCCTGACAAAGCCAAACTGAAAAGAAGAGGTTAGGTTGAGGGTACAGCACATATTGTCTTACAAAAATTAAGGGAAATTTCTTCAGGAAGCTGTGTCTTTCTGGTATATAAGAAATATTTGTCTAGAGACTAGAGTTATTTGTAATGTATTCTGTGCTGGAAAAAGTAATAATTTGTATCAACTTCAGTTACAGAAATGTCTTAGTTGACTTTAACATTCAAGCTTCTGAAGCTATTACAAAATAATTCTGTCTGCAGTGTGAATGAATACGGGCAGTATAACACATTAACAAGTGACGAAATCTAAAGGAATTTTTCCAAATTTCATTTAGATCTTTGTCACAGGAAAATAGTGGTAATATTACAGTCAGTCTAACCTGCTCCTAAAAAGATCTACATCTCATGGCATTTTGCACACAGACATATAGATGTCATCCTAGGAAAAAGTCAATGACATTTTGTCCTTGTTGACATTGAGGTCATAGTTCTCAGTATTTTTATTGGGAAGTAACATGCAACTTGCCTTTATTTTTTCCTTAAACTGGATTTTCAGAAACTAATTTTAAGCTTTAACTAGGTGCATTGTCCATCTTATGTGGGTGCAATGACTAGATAATTATATACATTTTCTCAGCATTTCAGTTCTCCATTACAGAAGTGCCAAACAAAACATTTAATCATCCTGAAGAAGTCCTTATTCATCCTGAAGAGTCTGGCTGCTTACATCATAAACCAAGTACCCAAATTAGTGAAAGGGCATTTGATTTGTTTGGAATAGTTTCTTGTTGTTATTGTTGTTTTTGCCTTTGTTTTTTTTTTTTTAATTAGTGTGACTCAATGGCACCTCTATGCTGAAGTTTTTTAAGAAATATAACAATTAATACATACTACATAGTGAGATGACGTAACGTAACATAACACAGTATTTGATGACTCTTTAAAATAATGGGAGGAAGTTCCCCAAGCCCAGGTATCAGAAAACAGATAATTAGGTTAAAATTATGGTCCTGCTTGTACATGCTACCTGTAACCCAAAATGTCTCTTCTGCATGGTGGAACTGTGTTCACAAGAGATGCTGAGAAAATAATGTTCCAATTTTTCATTTTCCTTCTACCCTGAGGTGCAGAGAGGCAAATATTACAGGGAAGTCTCAGATACATACAGAAGATATATTTTGTACTCTGCCTGGCTAAAGACAGACTGGAAATTTGATGTGTTTCTGCTCAGGCATCTTATTTATTAAATAAGCAGAAATATATAATAGAAAGTTGCTTCTCCTTTCTTTCTGGGACTAAATAAATAGATAATTAATAAACTTGGTGTGAGCCTGAAATTCCTGGCCTGAATTCCTAAAACTGCAACAGTTTTAATGCAGACATCGCCTGCAAAATTTTCCTTCAACCACTGGGGAAAAAAAATAAACCTGATTTCTGCTAAAGCAAACTGTAAGACATTCGGCTTCTACTTTCTGAAGAAAAAGATATCTTGCTTGGAAGCTTTTACTGGAGCAAAGATATTAAATGGAAATCAGTGATTTACAAACTATACCGATGAGTCATTTATAGATCTAATAAACAGGTATCAATTTCAATAGTACTATTCTTCTGTGTTAGATTGTTCCTAATCTTCTTGAAGATTTCCTTGCAAAGCCATTTACTCCTGATTTATTGTTTAGTGAGCCAAGACAGTTCAAGTGGCCAGAATGGGGAACGGTGAAGCACTTTTTGTCAGCCTCACATGGAATGTCTCAGTTACAAGAAGCCTTATAGCTGAAACATTTCTCAGGTCATTTGTTCAGCAAGGCAAACTGGCCAAGCCAATTCAAGTAGCTCTTTCTGCTTTGGTTAAAATGAACACTTTGTATAACTCTGCGAGCTTCTTTTAGACACCTTTTTCATACATGTAACATTTAGGACGTGTAGATATTGCATGATGCTAATTTACAGTAATTTTTGGTGGGATTTTTGAAAATGCATGAAATTTTACTGCTCAGAGCTTTGCTGAAGGCTACACACTAATTAAAATAATAGGTATAACAAAGTGTTTTCTTTTTCTGGGAATAAAAATGGTTATGGAGAAAGAGCACACACTTTTAGTATTAGAAGGATATAGACTGTAAGGTAAGGAGAAAGGGCAAAGTTTGTTTGGTCTGTAGAGTGCAAGTCCTGCCCATCTTCCACCTGAGATATGCTGAAAACTGTCAATGCTGAGGTGATGGGAAGGCCATTCCTACAGATTGCATTTCCTATTCAGTAGGTTTCCCTGCCTGCACAGTCTGGCAGTGTAGATGGGGAAGAGAAAAGGTGATCAAGGCTAAGATGCCCTCAGCTTTGTTTTCACATTCCCTTGAAGAGTAGGATCCACAGAACAATAACAGCACTATTAGCAGGTAAAACCCAAGTAGTCCCTCTGGAACCCTTAGAGTGGTCTCTCCTACAATTAACTCATATAGCCAGTTCTGGATGGTTTCATTCAACTTTTTTTCTAATATGTTGTCTTCAAAAGAGATTAAGCAATTAGTCCTTGATGTGTATTAATTATGTGTGATAAAATTAAATTAAAAATTAAGCTTGAAGGAAAATAATAGCAGAAGGTTTTGAACCTAGATAGAGAAATCACCATTTGTTCTGTTTCACCATAAAAACTCCCAAACTTTCAAAGCCATGATGTGTCCTAAAAATACAAAGTTTTTGTTCTGTATTTCAACTTAAAAAACATTTTAAAGTGGGTAGAAACATTCTGAAAACCTGTTTTTCTTTCCTAATATGAATATTTTTGCAATATTACACCAAACTCTTTGTTTCTGTAAAAGACACAGAAGTTCTGTCCTACAACTTATCACTCATATAAGTGCTACATGTTTAAACAAACCTTTGAGCTACTCAGTTTAATTGCCTGACAATAAGTTACATATGTCCACCTCATGGCGGTAACTAGGGCAAAATAGATATTGTTTGTTCCCACAATGAATTTTTCTGCTTTATAGGCGACTACATTTTCAGACATTTAAAAAATAAAACCCACCAAACCCACAAATTATAACTTCATTACCCTTAGCTCTTTTTGTGCATTATTTATGATGCTAATACTAAGAGATGGTTTTCTTGACTTCCTGATGCTTTTGTTGAAAACAAATGCTATTAGGCACCATTCCAAAGAAGTTTTAGCCTTCAAGTGGTAAGTTTGAATAATAAAAAAAAAATATTAGAAACAACAATAGTAGAGTTTGCACTATGAAAAACCTCAGTTCTTTCAAAATTGTATCCTCTGCACATGGAAAATAGCGAGCAATGTATGTTTTTAGTCATAAGTACTTTATTCAGAAGCATGTTGCCTTCAGGTTATCTACACAGAAGGTTGTTTCATACATTTGTCTTTCAACAGACATCTGTGTTTTATTTGAATTCTTTCTAACCAGATTCATAGTGTCTGCTCACAAAATCATCTAATTACAACAGTAAATAAACAGATCAAGAAGAATTCTGTAACCTTGTGTATAGGATTAGAATCTCTGCAGCCATCTTCTGTCCTTGAACAAGAGAACCTGCAAAAAAATAATGTAGAGAATTTCCAGTAAATTCTGTAGAACAGAAGGGACAAAGCCAGACTATATTCAATTCTGATGCACTCACAGTTCTCTGTGTGGGAAAAGAGGCAGCTTTTTTTTTTTTTTTGGAAAGTGTGATATATGTGATTTTCCAATCTTTTGGGAAAATGTTATAAATTCACCCACTGAATGCACGAATTCAGCATAGATCTCCCTTGCTAGTATCTTTAGTTTCTTTCCCTATTTTCTGTGTTACCAGAGATGTAGATATGGCAGAATGTAAGGGTCTCTAAATTCTCTGTGGTTTTTAAATTGGAAATCCAAAAAAAAGTCCAGTTAACATATCTGTTCAAATATAATCTTGAATAAATTGCAAAATTACTCTACAGGTGGTAGACTATGACCAATATTTAGATGGTATTGGAATGCAAAATTACCTTTACTATCTCTTTTCTTTTTTTTCTTCAGCCTTTCCCCTTCCCTCTTCTCACTTTCCTATTCCCCTTCCTTCCTTTCCCTTCTTCCCTTCTCACATTTGAAATTACTTTTCCAGAATTTCAAAAAGTTGCTTAATAATAATAAATACTGGTTTAAAGTGTTTTCCCCTTCCTTAAAATGAACATTAACTAAAGAAAATTGTTTATGTAGATCCAGCAAAATTTAGCACCTCCTGATAGAGCGAAAATACTTTGTCACAAACCAGGAGCAAGGTGGGGGTGTTCAAAAAGTAGCTGAGGTTCTTAATGTTTGGAAACTGGATTTTTTTTCCTTATATATTGTCCAGTACCTTATTTTTGGCATCATTCAGGTACCTGTAAATTAATACAGTGCCATTCATTATTGTGATTTAACAATTTCTTTAAACATTTAAACTGTTTGCTGCAATTGGACTGAATATTGCTTTTCATTTGCCTTGAAACATATTTGTATCTAAAGGTATCCAACAAACTAAGCCAGACTTTGCTGCATAAGTAATAAAAAATATTGTACAAGCCAGTTCTTAATTAAAATAAACCAATATTTCAATAGCTATCACTGCAAAAGGACATGAAAATAAAAAATGTTGGAACTATTACTTCATTGAAATGACTGGAAAATTATTAGGGTTTTATAATACAGAAGGAAACATCAATGAATTATTTGCAGCAAACAATTTGTGGAATACAGGGCAATTCTATTTTATTGTACACAAACGGAACGTAATCTTCATTTTTTTGTCCATTTAAAAAAAAATTACATGCTGATTTTTCAACATACAGATTATTTGTTAAAAGGCCAATTGTCTGTGTTTCCATGGAAATTTGTATGCAGCTTATCACAGGGCATTCTCAAAATCTGAACTGGGTTATTTGTCATTTTCTTATATATGACTTATAGCTCACATTATGTTGTTTTCAGCTTTAATTTCAACATTGTTTTGCAGAGTCCACTGTACGAAAAATGAGTATTGGACATTAAATATTATAAATTTTAACCAGTTTTGCAAACAGAAATTAAAATGGCAAACTCAGAGTACACTGGGGATAAGCTATTTCTGCCACTGTTATCTGCTGTTGTACATTTTTCCTTGCATTCTACATCCTAACAGAAAACTAACCTATACATTCTTATTATCCTGCTCCTCTGCCCACAATGTACACTTCAGTAGGAGGTGCAGGTGTCCAGTGACACCGAAAATCAGGCAATTAGTATCTCTGTTTTGGAACTGAGGCCTGATTAGCCTCTGCCTTGTGAATAACCCCTTTGACTTGTGAGAATTATTTTCATGGAGTTTATTGCTGTAGTTAAATTCCTGCTTTCAGCTGGGGAACAGTTTGAAGCTGCTGTTTTCTTTTTCCAGTAGATGAGTTGATATTTTAAATAAGTCCTCCATGTATTATTAATAGGAGATCATTATCATAAAAGGAACACAGGCCCAGAGAAATACATAGGATTTTTTCCTGCTCTCCTGTAAGTAAAACGGCGACTCTTAAAGTCAAGTGAGAAAGGAGCAGTAGCTGCCAATAGAAGGTGAGTTTGACTCAGGAAGAAGGAAGAGGAAAGAAAGGATGGGACAAAGGAGAAGCAGCAGCATTAATTTCTTCAGGAAAAAGGAAAAGGAATGCAACTGACCACAGTGAGCATGGACCACAGACTGACTTCTCCAATGGCTCATTGACCAGGCAGATGTTACAGGTGAGCATGGGTTTTATTCTGTTTAGTACTGCCTGAGTGGCTCCACAGATTTCTGGAAGAGCCAGATAAAGGGATAAGAGCTCTCTGTATAGACTTACTAACTTATTTTCTGTTTTTCATAGGGTACAGAACAGCAAAGAGACTTTTTACACTGAAGCAGTGCATCTCTTGTAATCCTCTATTCCTATACAACTGTTTCTCAGTGTTTATTGTGGAATACTGGTACGGATTTTGATGCCTACATGTGATTTTACTTGCTTTCCTCTTTTCTGACAAGACTTACAACCATACTGGCAGCAGTAATAGCACTTGTTTTTGCTGGTATTCTAATTTTTACTTACAGCTACAAGAGAAAAAAATGACATCACTGTTCTCCAACACGGAGCAGCTGTCAAGTGAATAAAAAACCTTGGACTGTGTTCATGGCTTTCATGCAGAGAGGATTCAGCCCTGCTTATATCCCCACCTTGACTTCACCTGTGCTAAATCACCTGCTGAGAGCATTATTTTTATGAGCACTAAGCACAAGCCTAATTTGTACAGTAATTCTGCAGAATGGATTTTCTTTGTCATATCACTGTATCTCATCTGTTAAGAAGGATAACACCTTAGTTACTGCTGTAGTCCTCTTCTTTTGTCTTAGTGGGCTTCTGCTGAAGTCTGCAGAAACACTCCTATTTCCTTTAGTGGGAGGAGAGTTTTGTCAGCACTTTGTGAAACCCGTATGCTGAGTGCAAAAATAGCCATTAGCTTTAATCTGAAAGTATAAATTTTGTTTAAAAAATTTCTAGCACTGTAGCAACATCCATTAAAATACAGCATTTAGTGCACACAGTCTCCATAAGCAGCACATAACTTTTTTTTTCTGGAACTACATTAAAAGGAACAATGGATGACACTCCAGGAAGCACTTTGAACCTTAGTTATAAAATAGATATGACTTATTGCAATTCACATGCAGTTTCGGAATGCAAGTAAGAAAACTAAAATTCCAGAGATACAATATTTGACAGAAATCTAGAAATCTCATGCTATCATGGTGTTAAACACCAAAGATCAAAACTCCTGTCTTTGGATCACCACATCTTACACAGCAAAGTTCTGTTTTACTTGATATTTCTGATGCTTCTAACAATAAATAAAGAATCTCTCTTTAATTTTGAAATTTTCTTTCTGTTAGTGTTCACTGTCACAATTTAATATCAGACTTTACAAAAACTATACCTCAAAAAAAAAAAAAGTTGGTTGTTACAGTATATTGTGTAATTTCACAGCATAAAATTTCTCCTCTTAAATTCAAGACTAAAGGGACCTTATTGCTATGGTGCACTGAAGCCTACATGGAAAATCGTTTCATCAACTACAACTTATAATTGCCCAGTTCCATTATTGTTAAACCCATCAGCAGAAAAAAAATCTTGTTGAGGATACCCAAATGCCTTGAAGAGACTGGAGGATGAAAATTCATGATTCTATATTCCAAAATACAATCTATTATATCCAGTTAATTAAAAGCTTTTCTAGAAATTAAATGGATGAACTCCATCAGACACGATGTACCACAATAAAAACACAAAATCAATAAACAATGGAGACACCCAGTCACAGCTGGAGGAACATCTTTTGCACTATATGCTTTTTAGTTGACCTCTCAGTCCAGGACATCTAAAGGAATATGCACAGAATGAATTCAAAAGACGAGCCTGGAAACTAAATTTCATCACTCACTGGACATCCAAAACCACAGACTCCCATGGAAATACATGCTATGAGTTTTTCCCAGGGGAGTGGAAATCTCTCCAGATTGCACAGGACCTAAACATTTTATTGCTTATTCCCACTGGTCTACTTGTGCTTTATTTTCACATTAGTTCTAATTAGCAATTTAATTTCACATTTAATTTGGATTCTTTTTTTTAAAGTCTATTTATAAGATTTTCTTCTATGTAAAAGTTTGAAATTTCTATTCCACATCTGAACCACTAGCATGCAATGAAATGTTCCAGCTTTTCATCAAGTGTATAGGTCCTGGAATAAAATATATTCTCTCTTTCTACAAGTTTTGCTAGGACGTTCAGCAGACTCACCAATTTCGGATCCAAGCTGAGCAACAATAATCACTGATCATGTGACTGATCATCAAACTGGCTGAACTCCACTTTGGATAGTAAAAGGATATGCTGCCTCTTTTACAACTTCTAGAAGAGAACAGCAAGTACCTGATTCTTCCTGACAGGCCTAAATATTGTTCTGTTCAAACAGGTTGGTGTTTTTTTTAATTTTTTTTTTTTTACTTGAAATCTTTCTGTTGTCGTCTTTGTCTTTCTCTTTTGTGAGGTGGAGAAGACAAAAGACACTTCTCAAAATGGCTGACTAAACTTTGAGAGCTGGTCTCCAAAAAGATTGAATGATACTGTTGCTCAACAGAAAAGACAGAAAGAAGAGAGGGATTTTTCCCTCTTTACTTTTGCACTAAGTTCTCCCTTCTGTTTCTGTGAGTTTGATGCAAAGATTGGCCAGTTGACTTCATCTGAGTCATAAGGGTACCCCATGGCTTAGAGCCCTGATTGCAACAGTGTGATCAGCAGGTTCTGGAAGTCATTCCGTTCTTGTTTTCTCCAACATGTTTCCTAGGCAGGGGCACTCTGTCTGTTACTTCTTCATTGGATATGCAACCCTAGCAGCCAGCAAGCTAACTGATCTTGGGACACATTTTGACAGATTTCCAGACCCAGGTCTAAAACTAGGTTTTAAGGGGTATTTTAAAGGAACAGTGAATAATATATGAACCAGTAAAATTTATGTCTTTAGTCTTTACTTTCTATTATAAGAAATGTTGTAACTGCAACACTGTTTTGTTGCAGCTTTCTCTTAATTCTTGTTCCAGGGACGGGTCTTCAGTGTTATTCAGTCATGTGAAGTTTTCTGCATTTTCTATTCTACATATTCTGAATAACTTCCTTTTTTGGTCTTGGGGAGTCTTCTTCTCTATCACTAGGAAATCATTTCTTTCTTTCTCTTGTTTTCTTCCCAAACAATTTTCTATGTCTGCTCATCCCTTCTCTAATGCCCTTTTCTTAATAACTACTTGAGTAATTTTACATTATTCTAACCTACTTCACAGCAGGCATAGAGAAAACCTCAGCCTTCAGCTATTGTGTTCTCTTGACTGCACAAAAAGAGATTTTGTGTCATTCTATTACAGATAAGAAATTCTTTATTAAGTGGACATTAACATGAAAAACAAGTGTTTCATAAGAGTAACATGACCCTGAAATCATAACATGAAACTGAAATCTCTGAGCATCCAAAAAAAGGTTCCACAAACATTGTCAGCATCTTGCAACAGAGACGAGAATTCAGTAGGGCAAGATAGGAAAAGGAGGGAAGAAACACCTGCTGTAATGATGTCCCCTTAAAGTGTTTCTCTTTGCAACTCGTTTATTACATTAATATCTAAAATGGTTTTGGAATATTAATGCAAGGGCCCAGCAATCAAGCAAGGGAAAAGCCACCCCTTCATATGACTTTATCATCTTTAAGTAAATAATAAGCAGGTCTTATGATTTTCTTGTGGTTACAACACTAACGACAATGGGATGAGGTAATAAATAAACATCTCCCACAGATCAACGTCATTGAAGTTACAATTTTGTACTTCAACACTCGTGACTGCCAGCCCTCTTGGCAATTGCAGTCCCAGGATTTACCTTCTGAAACAGGCGTGGGAGAAATAATTCAATCAGATACCAACAGTCCTTTTCTCTACTCTTTTAAAAAGTTCCAATTATCCCAAACATCGTATGGTGCCTGGTTTCCCCACGGGTCCTTGAGTAAGGAGAAGATACGAAGATTTATGATCTGCATTTTTTTACAGATAAATCTCATCTCTGCTATTTTCAGTATCTAGAAATAGATGCCCTGCTTTATGTAGTGCCATTCAAAATTTAACTGGAGAATTAGGTGTGGTATATGACAGATGTACAGATAAAAGATACTCAACAGATAATTCCTCTGCAATATTTTATCTCTTTTTTTGATAATGCAAATAATTGAGTCAGCTAAAACAAACTACATGCCTTTCTCTAAGGCAGATAACATCTAGATATCTGAGTCCACTCTCATGGCTGGCACTTTGTGGCATTTTGTATGTGTGATTTAAGAAATGAACGTGTTTTTTTCTGAAGAGCAAATCAAGCTTTCAAGCATCAATTTTTCAAATGCAGAGGTCTAACTAAGGAAAGAATTTTATTCTATGTGTTCAAGAGAGATTATGCTTAGCAGGGTAAGGTGGAACTGCAAATATTCAGATGATTTATTATCATTTCCCTGAAATAGGGAAATAAATGGAATATGAGGAATGTTATCTCCATCTCATGCGCTAAGGAGCAGGCCCATACAATGATACACAGAAGTTATATTAAAAATTCATTAGACTGTAAAGTCTCTCATTTTGTAATCAGAATTAAGTAGTTTTCTAATGTCATTAGCTGGAAGTCAATTTAAACCACTATCAGCAGTTGCAACACACTCCAAAACGCTAAATTGAATACAACAAATGTTTTCCACTCATTTTGTATTAGAAATATTAGAATTTCATATTACAACCACATGGCAGTGATATCTCTAAGAAATAAATTTTCCTTGACTTTATTTACTAGTCACATTTACATTGGTCAAAGAAGGCGAAGGAGTTTCAGAAACAGAAATCCAGTGTCATGTTTAATTTCTGAGCCAATAGAATATTGATGTGTGGAAAAGCTCAAAACTTGTGCATTTTTCTCCTATAGGATAGCCAGGTCCCTTGACAGTAACAACCAAGTGCAGTAAGCTACAGCAAAGAGATCCTAGAATAAAGAAATAGTAACTTTCAAAAAAAAAAAAAAAAGGACAAAAACTTTTCAAAATTAATGTATTGTGTTAGGAAGATTGTTGATACTGGTAGAATCCATGGCTTCTCATGTAAGTAGTTGTCTTTGATTTGCTTCTGTACCAAGGCAGTGGCTGTGATCTTAAATAGATTTTTTATGTAGGCAAATATAGTTTTTTCTTAAAAACATTCTTATACCTAAGTATTTCTAAATTTACAAAGAACAAGGAAAAATAGCTTTGTAATATAATTATTTTAGTTTGAGAAAAATTATGTTCTTCTAAATTAGTGCTTTTGAAAAGGATCTAATTTTCTGGGAAGAAGAAAATGGATACTTCCCTTTAAAGAAATTAATCTTTCTTAGGGAACTCATGCAAGTTATCAAACAAATTACTAGCAATTTTTAAAAGTCCTTTAGCTGATTGTGCATACATCTCAGTGGCATTAAATGAGCTCATATGTCAGGTATAACTTCTTGGCTTCTCATTTGACATATGCAGTTACTCATGTTTTCAAAAGAAATATTCCTCTTACATACACTATATTTTAACATAATCAACATATATAAGAGAATATATATTTTTAGAGCCATGAATTCAGTATTAGAAATGGCCCCCACATTGTGTTCTTGGCTGCCCAACTATACTTAAAAATTTTATGTAGATTCTCTTCTAAAATGTATATGGCCTAATTTCATAATTTGTCTTTGACATTTATTCTAAAAATAGTTTTCCCACAGCCATAGTCTCCACTCGGTATTGTTGACTGCTCCTTACAAAGTGATGAATTATTCCATTTAAAAAGTATTCAGTCTTTTGTACCTGAAAGCTAGCAAAGATGCTAGCTTTCAGGTACAAAAGCTATGGATTTTGCATACTGCATTTCCTTGCATTTCAGAGACAAAAAATCAAAATATCTGTAAATATCCTGCTCAAGCTGGATGTGGATCAGTCTGTTTTGGAGAAAAACATTGAGTCTTTTTTATTTTTCAAGTAAGCAACAGGTATCATGTATGCTTTCATTTGATTTCAACTAAAGCAGTATTTCTCTTGAACACGAGCAACGAGATGTCACAGAGAACCTGGCGTCAGATATAACATTTGCTAATATTTTATAACAAATATTTAAGACATGTGTAATCAAGGAGACCTTTTCGTGAAAGGGCTCATATCTAAACTAGTTATCTCTTGTAACAGGTTTGCAAAAGAATTTATCAAACAAACTGAATTTGGAGGATCACCAAACAAGCTCTGCTGTCGTGTGAATAAGATGTTTGGGAAGAATGTACATGAGGAAGAGGAAAGGGCAGACAAACAGAAGCAGATTTACTGCTGCAGAACCCTGTGCTACCACCAACCTGCTTTCTGTTGCACCCAGGACATGGACAAACCCTCAGATGATCCTTGCTTGTCCTGGATCTGGAAGGATATTCACTGCCAGTTCTTCAACAGCTGGCAGAGTTGCTGAGGTTGTAGTTGGGTACCCAGCCACTCATGTGGGTAATTAATATGTGGGCTATGGCCTTTCTGAGGAAGTAATATCTTTTCCCTCTCCCTAGATAAAAATTGCCACCTCAAACCCCAGGTTTAGGAGATTATGAACTTTAATGACAAATCTTTTGCCATGTTTTCATATAATTCATTACACCCTCATACACTGCTAGGTTCATAAGCCAGATACAGAGTTTAAAACCAGTTACGAATCACTCATTTTAGTCTTGAATCAAAAAGTATGTTGGACAGATCATCTTGAAGAATTTAATCCCATTTGTAACTCAGTCTGGTGTGGTGACAGATTTCAGTGAGGAGCTGAGTGGGGCAATGCCTTTTCACTCAAGTTTCACTCCCA
The DNA here is from genome assembly GCA_037834095.1 of Argya squamiceps. Taxonomy (NCBI): domain Eukaryota; kingdom Metazoa; phylum Chordata; class Aves; order Passeriformes; family Leiothrichidae; genus Argya; species Argya squamiceps. Next base: position 37,316,951 of record JBBMKD010000170.1, read on the forward strand.
TGTGTATTTTCTGTTTATATAAGTCTTTTGTCTACCCTCTGCCACTGTCATTTGACTTTTTAAATTTCATTCTCTAGTTTTTTAATTGAAAAATACCAGACAAGATGCACTTCTGACATCAGACTTCACTGACAGCATTATATCAAGCACTCATTTCACAGATGGGATCTAGAACAACAATCAATATGTAGAGGTACAATTGTTCTAAAGATGCTAAAGCATAATGCTAACTTAATACAAACATCTGAAAGATTGCAATTCTGGGACACTTCACGTGGTGACAAAAAACCAGTCTAAATGACAGATAATGTGTTGTTTTAGAAAATCTGTTCATTATATTTATATGGCCCTAAACACTCTACCTGTGCTTTGATTTAGGCAAATTTAAATAATTTTAACCTATTTACACTCTTCCATTACTTTTTTTAAAAATGGGATTATCTCTGCTATGTTTCTTCTAATATTATAGTGTTAATACGATTCAATGGAATCAATGAGTGCAAATTTCTCTTTGCCTTTCGTATATTTAAATTGTATACCTATTGTATTCCTTTGAGTAAAAGGCTGCAAATTTACTGGGAAAAAACAGTAAGTTAGTTTTTGGTCTTTATAAGTCTTATTTCAAGTAACTAAATCATAACAATATAAATACTTTTTAATATGACTGATGTGATTTGATGTCTATTGTAAGACAGATGAATCTTAAAGCCTATTAAAGAAGAGAACGGCCTATTCTTGTTCCCTCTTGATGGGATTATCCAGCCATAAAAGATGAATTTCTGTGGTTTAACATTTCATTCCACTGATTATTACCAGCACAGTGAAGTGGTAAATACAAATGCTAATTTCAACATACTTTCAAAGTTTGATAGGCTCTCACGGTATCTTAAATTAAAATGCAAGGTACTGTAAAATCCATTTTGTTTACAAACAAAAAATGGCAATACAAATGCAAAAGATGCTGAAATGTAAAGCTTATCAAACAACACTAAGAATTAAAAACTGAGGGAAAAAGAGTTAACACAAAGATAACACCAACCAAAGCAGCAATTGGAAAGTGTGAAAGGAAGATGGGAATCAAAAATCTCATTAGTGTTGTGGGAAAGAAACCAACTTTTGCAACAAGCAGCAATAATAATTTTCACTTTAGAAGGCTATGTTTTAAGACAGAGAATATATCAGAATATTAGCAAATAGGATTTTTTGTCTTCCATTTTTGGGTGCTAACTTCTTTTCTCACTGTATATTCAATTTTTATTCGGATTAGAATTTAATCTGGAGATATTTTGCTTTTTCTGAGAGTTAGCATAGGTTAATATATTTGTAGAAAAATTTACAAATTTAGAAACTTTTAAAAAACCTGCTACCTTTATTAATTGAGGTTTTGAGCTTCTTTTTATTTATATACAATTTTCTGCTTTTTCAGTTAGTTTTTTTCTTTCCTTTGCCATTTTTTAACCATGGGTTTTGCATGTATTTCTATGAAAGAAAATAGTTTTATGAAGTTATATGTATAACTTCATATCATATATATAATTTATAAGGCTACTAAAAAGTACATCCTCAAATGCATTTATTCCGGGAAATTCACTTTGCATTTTGGAAAAAATCCTCAGATGTTGAAGATATTGAGATCAGGAGTCTTTTGACTTCTTTCCAGTATCAAAAAAATTAAAAAGGGATGAGTTTTCAGTTTCTGTAAAATGTAGTCTTTTGCCATTTTGGCAAATATGATGATTAACAACATCAGAGATCACAAAGCACTGTTATCCAGCACCTTGTGGAAATGTTTCTTTCCTCCTGCAAATTTTGCTGTAGTGCTGGACATATAAACGTGGAAAAAAATGGATGATACAGAAGAGCTGTCCTTTGAGAAATGCCTACCATATTTTTCTCATTTTCACTTTTGTGAGGGTATTTTTGTATGTCTGTTTCTGGAAAGCTGCCTAACTCAGGTTAAAGATTTTTTTTGTTGTTTTTTGCTTTTGGCTTTTTTTGACATATTTACTAACGGGTCAAAGCAAAGATTTCCTTTACAGGGAAACATTCTAGTACCACTGAACACATGAAAGATATGAAGGAATCTATCTTTTCACAGGAAATCTTCCATCTCATTTTCTTCCCCCTGTACATCTCATGTCTGCTTTTCCTTACACAATTCCATTAACCTGACAGGTATCCTCAGCTGCCAGTGAAGTAAGCAGCGTATGAAGCAAGGTTTGGGGAAAAAGGGAGCATAAAGGTACCTTTTGCAGCAGTGTGATGCCGGCAGTATGCAGGCTGCATTGGGATCTCTCTGCCTACCCATTCCTCAGAGAGAAGCTACTATCCAGGAATCAGAGGCACACAGCAATATCTGTGAGAGTGAAGGGATTGCAGATTCTTTATTCCAGAGGAATATCTAGCAAAGCTCAGAGGATTTCCAGCTGTGTCCTGTCTAGAATAATAGAGAGTTTGAGCTTAACAAAGCTCATTTGATTTTGCTCATTGATTTTCATGTGTACTTAAGCATAAAAATGTTCACAAAGTCCAGTATTTACAAAATGTGAAAATGAAAAGGTGGTAAAAGTAGTGACATAGTTCTTAAATCTGAATGAATTCTTACCGGTTTTTCCTTGGCAGACCACAAACACGTGTGAACGGCAGCCTATGCACTGCTTAAGTGACATTTAGTTTAATCCCTTGGTGAATTTTACTAATACAGAAACCTAAGGTCAGTCCTTCCATTTTCCCTGGGAAGCAAAGTAGATATAAGCAGCTTTTTCTCCCTTTGCCAATGATTTCTGCTCCCTATGACTTCCACCAGCTGCACTGACAATAACACTGCAAAAATGAAGGAGGAGCTTTAGATAATATGAATTCTCCATGCAGTTCTTAAGGGAGAAGTAGCAGCAGGAATCAGAGGCCACTTATGTCAGCCTTGCTGACAGGGGAAATAGTATGGTCCTATTATGGTGTGTGAAAAGTAAATCTCAACACCTGCTAAGATTTTGAAAGAAGCTTTGAAAAATGCAGAACAAATCACATATCTCCTTTAGATTTGGCCTTTCACCCATGTGGAAGATGCTCAGTCTTAAGTGCAACAGGCAGTTCAAGCTGAAAAAATAAACCCCACAGGTAGCTAACTTCAAGAGTTTGAAGGATTACAGTTTAAATTATTAATTTAAGAAAAATTGACATACTGTGAACTTAGTGGACTAAGACATCTGTAACACTCCAATCATTATTAAAGATACAGCAGTGATGATGGTACACTGGAACAGATATGCAAACAGAATCAGCCAAGCCTCATTATAAATCAGCATTTCAATCAGATACAGTCAACACTAACAGAAGGCAGCATTCTTCATATACTGAATAAACTTTTAGTTTTTAACTTCCACTGGCATAAATCTAGCAGTTGTCACTAGGTGTAAAATGAAAGCAAAAATTATTTAAGTAAGCACCTTTGAAAAGTACAAGATTTTTTCTTGTCTCTCTGTACATATTACCCACGATGTGAGCCTCACCTTATTCCCTTCTACCTTGTCAGTTTTCATCACTGTTAAATCTCAGCAGAAACTATGGGTTTAACCAAACAAAACCAATTTTTTCAGTGGGAAAAAACCTGCGCTTTTTTCGGGTCTTTTTAAAGAGTTTGCAAACATTTAAAAATAAATTGTGTGATATCCTTCTTGATTAACACTTCAATATAGTGTTACAAATTAATGTGGAGTTCCAGAAGCACTCACATTTATGCAAAATGAGTTCATCATAATTACCATTATTACCATAAATGCCAAAGGAATTAATAATGATTAGGGTGATATTTTAAAGCATTCTTAATTATCATGTGCATTGTTTGTAAAATTCCAGGATGATGATAATTACTGTAAAGCTTCTCTTTGGGCAAGATTCTCTTCCCAATGGAAGGATAGCCCAAAGCTAAATGCTTCTGAAGTTCCTCTGAAATCCTCAAAATTGAAGTTAGTATGCTTTGCACATAGGTTAGCTTGAAGATTGCTTTCCCTATAGTCTAAATTTCAACAGTAGGCCTGATGTAAGTAAGAAACCCCGAGAAATAAAGATTCAAGACAAACTTCATTTTTTTCCTGAATCTCTGATGGTAACTAGCATAGTTCCTCTGTGCATGTCATGGCTAGATTTGTGATTTGTGAAGAAAGCTCAAGGAGGCCTCAGTGAATTCTATGTAATTCTATGTTTACTTCTTCAGTAAATTAAAAAAAGAGTCAAACTGTATAGCAGAAAACCCTTTCAGCTGAAAACCCATTGGAATTTTTAATTTTTCATAAGAATGAGATGTATAATGCTATCATGCTTAATCTTCTTCAGGGGAATGTTTTGAAAAACATTAAAAAAAATGAAATTATGGCTCTTCAGTGTGTTAACATTGGCAGCATGTGCTGCCTTTTGACTGCCTATGTTGCCTTACACATCACCTTTGGTTTTAAACACACATTGCTTAGGAAAGATACGGCAAAAGTAGCTTATACATATTACTCCTGATTTTTTTCTCTCACAGTGAATTTCATGTGTACAAGGTAACAAAATCATAGACATGAAAGAGAAAATGTTATAAACATGATTTACATCAAAATAAACCTGCTTCTTTGGACAGTCCAAGTCTTTCAATTTTTAGAACAGGCAATGTGCAGAGGAACAGCCCAGAAAAAGAAGCCAGTTTTGAAATTTTATTCTGAGTTTCAGTAGATTTACTCTTCTTTCCCTTACCCATCTCATTTCCAGTGAATAAAATGGGGCAGCCAGTGCAGATCTCACTTGTCATCTTGTCATGGCTCTATTCTCATATCCTTAATGAGCTGACACTGCTTAAAACTAATTAAAACAAAACAAACAAACAAACAAACAGGCGATAAACGATCAGATCCCAGTACATCGGCTCCCTACTTGAACAAATCATGCAACCATTGGACCTCAAAGGCTGGCATGAGGGAATGGGAGGGAGTGTGTGGCTGGGGAGAAGTGGGAACTAAGAGCTCACTAGATTCCCTCTAACAATTTTCTCATGATATAAAAAAATGACAAGCAGAGCAAGTTATCAAAATTATCAATCCATATCAGTCCATTCCCATGGAAAATTCAGACCCTTAAAGTAGCACTTTTTATATAACAGACCCTTAATGTGGCACTTTCTCTGCAGAAAGTTTAAAAGACTCAATTTCACTTAAGTGGTTGTTTTTTTGTCCTTTAACTTCCCCTTTTACATTTTATTTCTAGTGAGAAATATCTGAAAATCCCAGTCTTAAAATTTCCAAAACATTTAAACCATAAATGTTTAAGTCATTGTTGAAAACAAAATTTGCCTTCCAACTTACTTACATGGGTTTAGAAATTCTGTGCTAGATAGTGTGCTAACATTTAACTTGGAGATGAAATTTACATAGTACAGAGTACATGCACAAGTGTTATAAGCTTGGAGATAGTTGATAATTTTGTGTGAAAATAAATTTCTGGTAGGGAAATATATTTTTTTTTCCCTAAGTAAGCATTTTTTATGGTGGAAAGACTGAAAATGATGGGTCCCTGGTTGATCACCTAGAAGACTGGTGATCAGTTTCAATTTTTACATGAATGGTCCAAGTTCCTGGACCATTTGCTGCTTTCAGCGGGGACAGGAAGACTGAGCATCTGTGGCTCTTTGGCAGTGAGGCTAAAAGGATGAAAGACTCCTATCAATTTTTCTTAGTGAAAACCCAAACCTCACAAGAGTGCTCAATCTGTTACTCAAAACAATGAAAAATTCCTTTTCTTTTCCTCAGCAATATTTCATTTTCCTGGAGAATCTATTGGGTTTTTTAAACTTCTGTCTTCTTTTGACCGAATATGCTTCAACATAGGACTCTGGCCTTTTGGCTGCTGATGATATGCACCTGAGGGCAGATCCACAGGCAAGGTACACTTCCAACATGTTGTCGTGACAGGCTTGGTGCTGCTATGGTTGGGCATCATCACAGATGGGGAAGCACAGATGGGGAATAGGAATTTACCGATGATTATAGCTGAGAATGGGCCTTCCCCACTTTCCCCAAAGTTAGGGCTGCCTCTGTCCACAGGGAAGGGTATTTCTATAAATCTAAAGCAGCCTTCTTTACAGTACTTGAGGCCCTGAGCTATGACAGCACAATTCAACATGTGGTACTTTGTTTTAAGTGTGTATTTCTTAAATGCAAATATGAATTTCCTGAGTCCAGAGCTGTTGAGAGGCAATAGGCATATAGGGATCCTTTCCACATTGTGATCTATTGCTGTTATTGGAAATTTTTTGACTTGTTTGGCTTTACTGACCATGTCCCGGAAAGGAGAAGAGAGGCCATAGGTGAGGAAAGTATATTAGTGACTGAATGACATTTGAACTCCTTGGTGGGGCAGTAATAAAACCAAGTTTGGAAGAAAGACAAACTACTAGAAAAGTACCAGCCAGGGATGTTTAAAAATTCTTTTCAGAAAAAGTCGGGGGAAGAGGTATAAAGATCTTGATATTACTGTTATTGATGCAAGGTAAATTCCTGGCACATTGAGAGCTCACCTTTGGTTTTATTTTGGTAACTGCCATTAAATTGATACTTCTTGGTAAATCATAAAGAATTAGGTGAATTGCAAAATGCCTCTGTTTCTCCAGTTGACATAAATATTGTATTAATTAAATCTATTAAGAACACTGAAATGAGATTTCATTAACTAATATCCCCTATTTGGATAATTATGACTAATTATAGTTATTAGACTAATGGTTTTAATCCTCAAGCACAATGTGCTACAGAAGGGTAAGAGGCCTAAGATAAATTGAAAATCAAAAGTATGATCAAACTCTTTTTTAATATTTTACTCAGCTACCATCCTATAATGGTAACTATGACAGCAATGGTTTCATTCTGTGCAACTCACCTCATGCTGGGAAGGAAGGTAATTTTTTATGATTTGCTAGTGATTTTACATTTCCAACAGGAAGTGTCCTGATTTCTAGACTGTAGGTGCTAATCAGTATGAAAAATTAACCTCTTACATGTTCTCATAAAAAACCCTGCATAATTGTATTAAAGTTTTCTGCAGAGAAGAGTGTCATCTTAAGAAGGCAAAATTCCACTCATATTAAAATGTGGTTTTTATGTAGCTGCACAGAACTATTCCTTTGTATGTATTTGCTGATGTCTCCTGTAGAGAGGTATGTCCTATTTGAAAACTTATGTTAGTAAATCAATATCCAGTAGCACATGAGTAAAAAATGTGCAATACATGACCCTTGAGTCCTTCTTTGGGGGAAAGCCAAGACCTTACCAGACAATAAAAAAACCTGTGTTACATAACAGAGATTTTTTTCCTCCTTTAGGGCTAGACAAATGGGTTCAAGTCTCTTGGGGTTAGAACCATGAAATTCAACAAGATTTTACATGAAGTAGATCTATCACATAACTAGAGTGTGATTGGAATTTTAAGAAATCAGTCGCCTTTTAAGAAAACGCACACAAAAATGGCTGAGCTGCACTCAGCTCTTGAATGGATAGTCATAAGGGACTATCTTTATTCAGAAAATTTACCAATTTTGGATCTTGGGTAGATGGAAATGACCTAGTAGCAGGGAAAAGAAGGGGACACTCCAAACAGTATCCAATCTGGGAAACTCGGTTTACCTAAAGTTAGAAAATTGCATCTAAAACTTAGTACTGTATCTTTTAGGTGACGGGCATAAGAGAGGAATCCAAAACAGATTTAGATGTCTAAAATGTGTAGGAAAAGACACACTTTGAGCTAAGCACTGTAAAGGGTGATTCCCCTTCCTTTTTGTGCCGATGCAGAACAGCAGAACAGGGAGCAGACAGGAGTATGTGCCTACAATGCCTGTGGAACTGGGCTAGTGTATCCTGTAGAAGATTATATGGCTGTTAAAATGCTAAAACATTTCCATTGTCATTTCAACTACTATTTCTGAACATTTCAACATAACATTCAAATATAGTGAGAATACTAGTTTGAACAATATCTTAACTATAGAGTCAAATGTATTTTTAAGTTATCAGTGGCATTTCAAAGATTAAAATGGTTTTATTTTTATAACATTTTTTTCATGTTGCAAGATAAAGTCTTTATTATCTACTCATGCTAAAAAAAGTGTAAAATATTTCAGTTATTTGAGTGAAAGAGCTAGTTTCTTATAATAATTGACCTTGCTTCTCTGGAGGTTGGTGATGGCAACTCTTTATTGATCTCTCTGTACAGTTGATTCAATAAACTTAGACACCCATTTGTTTGTTTGCTTGTCTTTTACATTGTAACATCTGGATTTCTTCTTTTACCTTGTTATCTCCTAAATACAATTTTTATCATTGTACAGATTATTTCTTCCAGTGGATTCTGTGATAATGTTCCAGTTCTACTTGAATTTTCATATTTCATTCCAGTGTAATTTCCTAAAATGCAGTATGTGTTTCTCTTATTGTAACAACTATACACACTTGCCAAATCCTCTGCTTGGAGGCCTGGAAGGGAAACTGCATATGCTACTAATGAAGAGTTGGCATGCTCTTTCATGGCTGGTTTCCTTTAAGGGACAGCTATTAGAGTTAAGAGTTTTCTTATTGCTAGGTAATAAAGCAGAGTTTCTGCCTTGGAAAAATTACACAGAGGGAAGGAACACAGAAGCTGACTCAGACAAATGGTCAGATATGGTGTTGCTGTGGTGCTGAAGAACTCAGAATCGGATATGAGATCCCTGTAATTAAAGGGACATCTCTTCCTGACCCCAGGCAATCACTGTTAGGACTTGTGTTGTAAAGCATGAAGAATGACATCACAAGCATGATTTTTAATCCTTGTCAAGGCAATTGTGATTCTTATTGTTTGGAATTCCTATTTCTTTTTCTTTTCTGAACCTTAATGTTTTATGTCTCAACTGTAGTTCATGACAGCTACTTTAGCAGTAATGATGTGCTTATAAAAATTGCACAAGCACAAAACTAAGAATGCTCAAAACTAGAAATTAAGAAATATCACTAAGAATTTTCTCATGCTATGCACACTTCTGCTCTTTCCTATCATGCATTTTAACAGTTTATGCTCAGTGATGGTGTAACTTAACCCAGCAGGCAGCTAAACACCAACCAGTTGCTTGTTCTGTCCTCTCACTCTGTGTGATTGGGAAGAAATTTTTAGGTAGAGTTAAAGATGCTTTAATAAAAAACAGAAGGAAAAGTAATAATAATAAAATAAATTATAATAATGGCTAGGTTATAGAAATTTGTCCACCAACACCCAGAGCATTCTCAAACAGTGGTCCATGACCAGCTTTTCCCACAGTTTACACACTGAGCTTGACACCACATTGTATCGAATAACCCTTTGGCCGGTTGGGGTCATCTATCCTGCCTTTCTCTCTTTCCAACTTGTACCTTTGAGGCTGCTTGCTGATTGGATGGTGTTAAAAGACAAAAAAGTCATCGATTTAGCCCAAACACTGCTTAAAAACAACTAGAACATTAGGGTGTTATTGACATTCATATTCTAAATCCAAAACACAGCCCTATACCAGCCAATAGGAAGAAAATTATTTCCCTCCCAGTCAAAACCAGGGCAATACCCACTCCTTATTCTATATTATTTATATCATGCCCAGGTCTCACATTTTTCAAGACATCCTTCCCTGTCTTCTATATACTCACACAGATATCATTCCTTAAACCGATGTGCCATTTCTTGAAAATATCCATTGTTTTTGTTTTATAAAATGACTCTGAATTCCACATGTCACAGTAGTTTTTTGAGGCAGGAGAGGTGGACTGGTGTGTTTGTTTTTAAATGAAGCCTGTTCTGTTTGGGTGGAGCCACTAACCAGGCAGATTTTGTATATGTGTATCCTAATGTTCAGACATCCCAGTACAAGCACAAATTACTGTCAGTACAGTCTGTAACAGACCATTGTTGCGCTCAATTTTCCCAGAGGCTGGTGCAGATAAGGTCTGTGATATACCCACTCAGTGCCATGCTCTTTGGCCCAGGTGTCTATGAGGTTGTTTCAGAAATGAATCTTGTTGTATGACTCATGTTTCCATAAGAGTTCCTTTTCAAAGGCCAGGATTGTATTCCAGGCAGTGGCATGGGGCAAGGGATATGTTTCCAGCCATCTGGTGTTTGCTTCCACCATTGTAAGCATAAGGTGTTTGCCTAGGCAGGTTTGTGGGAGTGTGATAAAATCAATCTGCCAGGCCTCCCCATTTACATTTCAGCCATCCTCCTCCATTCCAGAGAGGATTTAACTGCTTGGCCATCTTGAATGCAATTCATGTTTCACATTTGTGGATAACCTGTGCATATTGTCCATGGTTGAATCCACATGAGCCCATCTCATATTGCATCTCTTCCTTGATGGCCTGAGTTGTCATGGGACCCTCCAATTCATCCTTATGCTGCCAGCCCAGACCCATCTGTGTTACTTCAATACTAGCAGTCTGATCCATCTGCTGGTCATGCTCTTCAGTGCCCCCACTCTTGTGATATGCTTTTAAAACCAGTTTCTCTACCTGAGCAGCAGTATTCCATTCACTGTACAGTGGGGACCTCTTCAAAAAGCATCATCTCCTCCTCTGGTGATACTCCAAAGTCTTTGCCTTTTGGCCATAATCATTTCCAAAATTTCTGGGTGACTAGGTTTTCTTATTGGAGCCTATTGTGTGATCAGTGTGACACACTCACTCCATGTAGCACAAGTTGCAAAAGGTGTAGAAGAAACCATCCCTTTGAACAGCAACCACTTCAGTGTCAGGAGAATCTGTGTTTCAGGACCAGTAAATTTTAAAGCAGCTCAATCCCCTGCTCAAACCCCTTTCATACATGGCCAATTTTTCTTTTTCAATTGGAGTATAGTTGGCCTTGGGTCTTCTGTATCCCCAACTTCAATACTCTAAAGGCCAACTTGAAGTCTTCCCTCATGACATCTGCCAGAGATTTCAGGTAGGGTCATTCTCCCTGACTGCCATGTAAAGCACATTTTTAATATTTTGTGCTGCCTGGACTGGCTGAATAGTGACTGAATGAAATATTTCCTGGCTAATTTTTTTAAAGCCTGTCATTATTTAATACCTCATTTTAAATTGTTCTTCTTCCAGGTCTCTTGACAGAAAGGGCTTACAGTCAGTCTGTAGTTTTAAAAATCCATTCCCTTTAACCCCATAATGCCTAAGAAAGTTTGTGTTTTATTTTGCAAATTGGTAGAGAGACAGCTGTTATTTTACTGATTGCATCCACTGAGATCTGATGACATCCATATTACCATTTTATTTCTAAAAATGGGGCTTCCTGTGCAGGCCCCTTCTCCTTTTTTTTATAGAAAAATGGGTGTTGAGGATTCTGACTATTTTTTTCCTTTTTTTATTTCTTCTGAAGTCTCATTCTGTGCTGTTGCCCCATACAGTATCATTGATGTATTGCAGGTGTTCAGCTTTGCTGTGCTCCAGTGCAGTCTGAATCAGTCCATGACAAATGGTACAGCTGTATTTGTAATCCAAAGAAGAACTGCACTCTACAAACTGTAAGCTTCATAGCCTGAGAAAAGACTGAAATGTTTTGTTTTGTCAAAAGCACAAAACCAATGTGGTGTGTTCAAATTCTACCCCAAAAATTGTATCTGCTGTATATTAAAGTTTCGAAGGATTTCAGTCACTGAAGCATATTACCTTGCAAAGAATCCACGACATTTCAGCATTATGTAACATGTTCATCTACTAAGAACTTGTACATCTCTTTCAAATTAATTTACCTTGCAATGGAATGAACGTCAATGGTTAACAGGTAACAGCATCATCTCTTGTAAAGATAGATGTCCAATAAAGACTGAGGAGTTGTTTGTTTGTTTGTTTGTTTGCTTGTTTGTTTTCTGGCAATTTGGTATTTTTGTTCATTCCAATTCTACTATTTAGTTCTGAATAAATAGTTCAATCACTAGTTATTGTGATTTAAATTCTCAGTTTGTTTTGGCATTAACTTCTTAATCTTTTTTCCATCTCGATTTTTGACAGTGCTTCATCTTCATTACTAGCCAAGAATAGCTTTAGGGCAGGTGTATATGTGCCAAGTCTGGTGAAGAGGGATGAAAGGAACTCATCTGGCTTTTCTGTAGTATTCAGGAAGAAAAACTAGTCTTCTTACACCCTGACAATCTAGTCTAAAATTGATTCCTTAATTAAAAGTTGATCAGGAAAAAATGCAGAGAGAACTCCACAAGCTCAGATCTTTCCTTCCATGTTTTCAACATGCCAAAAATTCATTTTCATTGCTGCCCACAAAAGCAATCTGAATCTGACCAGATGCTTCTCTTCAAGTTAATCATCAGTGAGTAGTGAGTCTCTGCACAAGCATTTTATATGAGATCAAGAGTATAATTCTTATATAAACCTCTCAATAACCTCTATTTTCTGGGATTTTTTGGCTTGCTTCACAAAGTGGTAACAAAGTATAAAAAATATGTTTCTTTCAGATGAAACTAAATGAGCAAATATGATCTGGGTATCCAGTGTCTAATACCCTCTAAGTCATAATAGACATTCTGTTCCCAAGACAGAGCAGAGCAGACCAGAGCAGAGCTGAGTAAGGTCTGAAAGCCCTCCTGAAACATATGTAATGTAGTTGCCAGTCCTCAGCACCAGGTGGTCTGCCAGTTGTCCTGTGTTCCGTGTTAATCCAAGCAGAGCTGGTTCCAGGCTGTCTGTTAGCTAAAGTCAAAGCCTTTGGACCATCAGCAGCTCATGAGCTGGCAGTCTGATATTGCTCAGCGAATGGCTTAGTGTGCTCTGGAGGAACTGGGAATATTTTCAGCCCTTCTCTGAGATATTGAGAACTAAGGTTCTGAGCTCCTTAACATCTGGCACCTGAGAAGCTATGTGTTTATCTTAGTAATTTAACTTTGAATTTATATGGCAGACTGGGTGTGACTAAGATCCACCCACCATCTAAAGCTGTAGGAAGTAGCAACATGAAATGGGAGGAAACCAGAAACCTGGGATCCATTTCAAATTTCCACACATAAGCTTGCTTCCGTGACATTAATTTGAATCAGATTTTAAAAAAATGAAGTTAAATATAAAGTTGTTTCTTTCTGACTAGGTCTTTCCCTTTGCATCAGTGAGACTATTTTCCTGCTCACTCTTGTAAACTTTCAACATTTGCACTCCAGATTACCTCTGAAGCCACTTAATCTATGTTTTATGTAACATAATTTTTTTCCTCTCTACTTCACCAAAACTGGGTTTCAGTGTCCTCCTGGCTTGAATTATTATTTTGATTAGTTGGTTAATCATGCAATTTTTTTCCTTTCTGCTTAATTTTTAACACACAATTGTTTAAACTGCTCAGTCTGATAATAATTTATCATTTATAATATACATATATTCTACTGCTTTTACTGGCTGAAACAGAAAGGCTCAACTCCCTTGCCTGACTCTACAGTCTTGTTGGTTACACTGTTGAGACTAGCAGGAAACAGGGCTAAAGACACTCAAGAAACTGAAAAAATTTTCCTACATCCTGTTCCTATCTAGAAGACCGATATGATATCAAGCAATAATACTGAGGAATCTACTGAACTTTTAGGCCTTATTCACAGCAGATCTGCTGTTGGAAAAATAAACATTTGGGCATTTTCTAGAACAGAACTTTATTCAGTGAAATTTATAATGAATTTAGCTGAGATTTTTATTTATCCCTTAGACTGTCATGAAAGGAGCTGATACAGCATCCAAGTTTGTTGAATACCATTCTTAAACCCCCATATTTTTTTAATCAAAAACATTTGCTCAGTCTTGGTGAGCATCTAGGTCCAAGTTAAGTAAGTGAACTGTCTCTTCTGTTTTTAACTACCTTGAAGAACTTGCTGCTGTCCTCCAATAACTTTTAAATATTGTTTGATTTTGCATTTCCCCTTCATCACAGAATACAACAATTTTTCTACATTTATTAGCAGACAAACACTTGAAGCAATATTTGAATATCACTGTTATTCGTTCCAAATCATTTTGGTAAACTTTCAGGACTGTACTGGGATTCTGGACCTTTATATGGTATTGATCTACTAGGACAAAGTGTTTTTCTGAATCTAGAAACAGCACATTTTTGGCTTCAAGTAAATAATTTCTTGCTCTAGTGACATTCAGGATGTCTGAAGAATGATACTTTCATATTTCCATTTATGTAAATCTGTAGATGCTATTTGGTGGCTTACATTTCTAACAGACCTCTTGAAAGCTGTGGGTGTTATTTTTATCTTCAGTGGGTTCATCCATAATATTGTTCATTAACAATTCTAGCTGCCTAAGAGCACCCACAAATCAAGTAATTTGAATAAAAACTTCAGCCCTTCAGACACATACTTTTTTTTTTTTTTTTTTTTTGCATATGAAACAATACCACTTATTTTAATAGGAGACCATTTAAGATGTTTCAAGGAAGGGGCCTAAGAAAACACTGTGGGGTTGCAAAAATACTAGCTAGAAGAAATTTTTCTTTCAAAGTATGAACGATATAATTCAGAGAATTTGCAGCCCATTATTTATAATGTAATATCTATAGCTATTCATTTATATTTCATATTCTATTGATTTATAGTTGTTATACAATGCATATATTATAGTAAGTAATAGTTGTTATCTTATCTACTTTGCAGTATTTTCAGCCATGAATCCCCATGTCCCTCTTCCAACAGATTCATGAATGATCTTTTCCTATGTGAGGGTAACTTCAACAACCATACAAAGAGTTTTTGCTGTGGTCTGATTTTTAGTGACAGCTCAGGATTTAGGAGCCTGTTTTCATATCTCCTATGTCTGAGGCCTAGGCTCTAGATATCCCTCTTCATGGGGGCCACCAAATAGGAATTGACTTTGGTTTTCATTGTATTAGCTGTGTTTTTTCTACTTGCTGGTGCTATGAAGAAAGCACTAACTTCAGCAATACTGGGGCAATTTTGTTACTCCAAAATTTCTTCTCAATTTCTTGGGTATATGAATTTCCAAGCGTTCTCTGCACCATGAATCTTGTCAGTGCTTCTTTCCACCAGTGAATTAGTATCTGTCTACCTCCCATGGTTCTAAAGGGTAAAAAACGCCCAAGTTTACAAAGACATTTCCCCTTCTAGAGTAACTGAAACTTTTTTCCTTTTCCAGAAGCGGCAGAGGAACAACTGATGATTCACTGAGAACAGCCATAACTCATAAATCTTCCTACTATCTTTCTGCCAGAATGTCTTTCTATTTCAAGAGTGGGTTAATAAAATAAGTATTACTGCTCTTTCTTAGAAAACCATCTGTTGCTTTGTTAGACCAGCTGTTGTCTCCTGAATTTGACAGATCAGTCTTTGTCTCACCTTAATTCTCCTTAGTGATGTGTTTCCCAAACAGTCCAAACCAGAATATGTTGGCAGCACTGCTGGAGCTTAATACCAGCCCCCCACTCATGTCTGTCCATCCTCACCTTGGCATTGCCCTTCATCTGTGCTTGGACAGTTCTGGTCTGAATCAGAGAATCAATCCAGAGAAAGACTGAAATTCCAGCAAATGGTGCCAAAATGGAAGAGGCAGTGCTACTTGGATAGAGTAGTGCAGCCAGGGAGAGGAGAGGGTGAAATGGCTGATTCAGCAGAAGAGCCTAGTTATACCTGCCTGAACTGACTGTGAAACTGTGGCATTGGTGTGCAGATACCCATGTGAAGCAACTTAATTAGCTGAAACTGATCTCATATCAATTCTTATGTAAACTAACATGAAAATATCTAGACAGGAGATATCTATATCTATCTATCTATCTATCTATCTATCTATCTATCTATCTATCTATCTATCTCCATCTATCTATCTATCTATCTATCTAATCTATCTATATCTATACCTTTATCTGTATCTGTATCTATATCTATATCTATATCATCTATATCTATATCTATATCTATATCTATATCTATATCTATCTATATCTATCTATCTATATTATTGAGACAAGACA
>JBBMKD010000170.1:37338147-37359009 GCA_037834095.1 Argya squamiceps
TTAAACAAGCCTAAAAGAGCTATCTTTAAAAATTCCAGCGATTGTAATTCTGCCACTACTCAAACCCAGCGATTTAAACAACTTTCTCTAGACTTTATGGTGGCACCAAGGTCACAAATGCACTTTCCACAGCATAAAAAAATACATGGTGGCTAGTAGGTAGTTAATGTATATCTCTTCGTTCTGAAGAAGGCCTTGCATTTTGAATTACGCAGGACCATGGGCTTATGTATAAGAAGAATGATGTGGGTATTAAACTAAAAAAACCCTCTGAATAAAAGAGCTTTTCAGGTAACATGCACACATGTGAAGGCCAGTTTCAAAAGCCAAAGAAAGCATCTCACATGGCATTGAATCGTTGCTGAAAATCCTCACATGTAAGAGGATTACGAACTGCCATTGCATTATTCAAAGGAGAGAAGCATGAATCAGAAGTCCCACTTGATGTCCAGGAGAGCCAAGCATATCTTCTTACTAACATATAAAAAAATATGCTTCAGTAAGTATCTGGTAGGTTTTTCCAGTAGGAAAAAATATGCTAACTGCAAACTATAGCAGAAAGAAAAATTAATAAATAAATATATATATTTTTAAAGACAATTCTTTAAAAACTAAAAATAGTGAACTATTACAAAAACAAGTGATTTCCAGCAAACAAAAAGCCCCTGCTATATTAAGGCAAAGTGTTCTATTTTCTGCCTTTCATTTTTAATACAAATACAGTATTTTATCTATAAACTCTATTCGCACAATTATCATAACTGAAGTTGAAAAGAAATCTGTTGGCAATTATTGAAAGGATGATGTACATCAGAAGCAGGAAGGCAGTGTCCTCAGTTTCATTCAGTTAATCATGCTAGAATGTTTGTCAGATTTCTTTAAACAGTTTTTGATTACCATCTGTTAGTGATGAAACAGCAACATCTACTATGTTAATCCATCCACTGGGAAAAAGAGTTAAAGAAGAAAGTGAAAACAAATAGAAAATTGAGCCAGAAAAAAATTCAATTAAAAACATATCTGAGAAAAAATTATGGGAATAGGGCTACTAATTCGTGATTTCTGGACAAGAGTCCATTCCTCAGTTTTCAGCCGTTTAGGGGATAGTATGAATTTGATACGTGCCTATCCATTTCAGAGACATAGGAAACTGACACCAACATTGTGTGCTGAGAGAAGTTTATCAATTAAAGGGAGCAGGGCATGAAGCAAGAGCATGTTAAGGATCAAAGGTCCTGTCCTCACTTTTCTCCTTGGACCAGCCGATCAGCTTAGCTGCACTTGGGTGTGTGTGCAACCAGAGCTTTCAAAGGCCTGGTCTTCCTTCTGCCCAAGGAAACTTATGAAAATGTGATTTAGTGGCTCTTTGTGTGGTTACTGCCCTAAAGTCATGGTGCATAATGCCTGTTTAAAATGCAGAAGACAGAGGAGAAAATGTCGTAGTATCCAGTCTTTTCTTATCCAGTCTTATCCAGTCTTTTCTGGAGACCTCTAGTTATATCGTACTGCTCTTAATAGCAATGGCTCAGCCTTCTCCCTTGAGCAGATGCTTTGGGCAGTGTCATACAAGAAAAGTTTTTGAAGGGGAGAAGGGAGGCTCAGAGAAACCTAGTCAGATTATGATAAGAACATGGTCACATTTATGCACAAATGTTAAAATGATGATTTATAAACTTCCTAAGGAAGAATTGATGATGTAAATTCTTTCATCCCCTTTCTATTTCTTCTTGCTGAATTGATCAAGATAGAGATGAAAATACTTGGAAGGTCAGACCCAGTGGATAGTCCGACTCATTTACATATTACTAGAAAGACAATATAATATTTAACGTTTCTAGGCTAACGAGCCTTTGATATAAGCATACTTACTTCTTGTGACCTGCATTTATGGATCATAATGAGTTTTTTTCCTTGATGGTGAGCAGAGGCAAAAAACCAAAAACCCCAACAGAGGCGCTGTATTTCCGTATGTTCTTTATTTAGAAGTACAGATGAATAGCCACAACAGAAGGAAAGGAGTCCTTTGTTTTTGTCCCTTGATGAACAAAGGATATTCAGACACAGAGGAGCTGTCTGGCTAATGGTCTTGGAACAAAATTTTTGTAGTCACAACTTTCCAGAAAATTAGAATTGTTTACCAAACCAATTTGTCCAACAATGAGAAAATATTTCCTATTATGAGTTCTATTCTCATCCATATAAATATCAAATTATTCAGAACATCATACTGTTTGGTAGAAAATGACACAAAGATGCTTCACTTTGGGGTTTTTTTTGTAGTCATTGATGAGAGTAGTCTTTTTCCCTACAAACTGCCACGGAGGAAGAAAACTGCTGACCCACAGAATGAAACAAATGAGCCTCCTGGTACCTGAGGCTCATTTTATCTAGCTAGTAAATATCTGAAATCACCAATTCTCGTTATGTGATATGTCCTGAGCAGAGAAATGTGAAACATGTCTTAAGGCACGAAAGGCAGAACTGCCTGAAGACTTCAACATTCATTGGAAACAGAATAAGTGTAGTTTTGTAGGCGAGGGAGAGAGCTATCATGGAAAAAAGATATTTATCCCTTCGATATCTGCATACAGAACTAGGTTACCATGCTAATGACTGCTGCCAAAATTATGTTTAAATTGTGTTTAGCACTCATATATAATTAAATCAAAGGTGTATTTTGATATTAGTTGGAGATGTATTTATGCCCTTATTATAACTTTTGTCATTTCTAATATAACTCTAGGGTATAAGAAAAAAGCAGAAAATTTTTGTGGTTACAATGCAAAATAATTAATGATCTAAGAAGAAATGTATGAGGTTTCATAAGAACCTTTCTTAGTTTAATAGGGAGCCTGGATATCTGCTGTTGGAATTTTTGGGAGTAGCATTTGCAAGACACATCTCTGGAAAATCTAACTTAAATCATAAGCTGCCGTGTAAGAAATATTGTGAGTATGTGCTGCTATGACTGAAAAACAGTTGCATCAGAAATACATAAGGACATATTAAGTTTATTGCTCTTTGCTTTTCCTTGCCTCAAAATCAGATTTCTTGCAATATGAACACAATCAGCAAACCAGAATTTTTGAATGTACAGCATGAAAAAAACCTAAAATTGCACTAATGGTATTCCTTGGTTTCACCATCTGCCTGCACTCTATTGCATTCAGTGGCTCCAATAAAATCCCAGTGAACCAAGGATGAGATGTGTATATCTAGCAGAGCTGGCTGAACAGGAAAAAACCACCTAAAGTTCACATTTCACACAAGAACTTTCTCCCATGCAACACACTGCTTTTACTTTCCCTCTTCATCCATTTCTTTGTTGCCTTGGTAAATGTTAATCATGTGGAGAATCCTCCAAACAAAGCAACCAAATGTAGGTCTGTATCTTACCCTTTATTCCTACGGCTGCTTTTAGACACAAATCTGATAGAAAAAATGCTCCACTGAGACAGTTCTGACCACCCTCCATGACAGGTCAGCAGATGGTGTCTTTAAGTGATGAATCATACAACTTTTGGGGGTTAGTTGACTGAAAAGGAAATATTATAAAGGAAAAATGTGCAGTGTTTTCTAACTACAGTTTCCTACTGCCATCCAACAACAGCATAAATGAGGATTCAGTGCTGGTCAAAGAAAACCACTTCCTAATACATGATTTGTGGGCCATTAATCTTGGCTGCCCATCCTCCAGTTTCAGTCTGAAAAACATTTTAGCTCAGCAGGTGATGCTGTCAGTGACAAATGAACAAGATTAAAATCAAGCGATGTGGACAAAGCAAACTGTCTCAAAATGAATCTTCCTGTACTTGGAAACTGCTCAGATTCTTATGTTACTGGAAACAGGGCTAGTGACTTTGTGAACTTAATCTAAGGGAATTAAGAAATGGTATTTCTGTCATACTGAACTTAAAAAAAAAATAAAACCTTCATGAGAAGTAATTGGCACATTTCTTGAAGGATTCAACTGAATCTTTCAGGTTTTGCCTTATCTGAAGGATTTTTTTTATATGGATGTTAAAATCTATTACACCTAAAGAGAAGAATGTTATTACTGGTTATGAATTTTTCATACTGAATAGGGTCACAAATAAGAAAGATGGCACAAAGCGGTGTCCAGTGTTCCAGAAACAGTCTGACTGTGAGAGCATGAGACACTGTGGAGGAGAGGAGTGCCTGTGAATTTGCACATTTACACTGAGTGAAGATGTGAAGATTATTGGAATGGCTTCTGAGACACTGGGAGCAACAGTATAACTGAAGCAGCAAGGACTCACTTTTTAAAGCTGGCTCTGGGAACCCACCTGTAAAGACAGGGTTACTTCATCAGGTAAGAAAGAATACTCCACAAAAAGTGGTCTAGTATATGCAGAGGATGAGAGAGCAAACTCTTTTTAGGGTAGAAAGATAAGATTTTCCTTAACAGATGTCTTAAGATTCAGAAAGGTAGCATTTTAAAAGGTTTAATTAATAAAGAAGGAATGGACAGGATTGAAAATCAGACCCAAATAACTTCTTTTATCTATGGACTGCTGTAATGCCTCTGGGAAATGAGGCAAAGAATGGAAAAATGGCACAGAAAAAGGGAGCACAAATGGAGAATATTTCCTGAGACATTCTGGCGTCTCATACACTTCCCAATATTCTGCAATTGGCAGACAGATAGTGCACATCATAATTGTGGGGGTACATTCCTCTCTACTCTCCAGATGCATGAGTCACCTCGCTTCATGGGTGGTGACAATGAATTAGGACTTCCAAAATATCTTCCTTTAGGAGCAGAATGGTGGTTGGATATGTTTGCTTATGAGAAGTGCTAACCCCTACATACACTTGTGCTTTGGAAAGACATGGGATGGTGAATCCTGTGCCTGATGCTAATGACAATAGTCATTTAGATTTGGGATTTTTGTATATTCTGGGAAAGAGGACATGAGGGAATGAGGTACAGTGGCAGCCATTTTGTCCCAAGGAAATCCTTTCTTGGAGGGGAATAAGATAATAGGGAACATCTAAAAGCTGCAGGAGAAAAGAGTGGTATAGAGAAGAGGAGCAGAAAAGAAAATAGACACCTGCAAAACTGCTGAGGAGAAACTGGAGAGAAGGAAATGGAAAAAAAAAAAAAAGGTGTCTACATATTTTCTTTGAATTTTCCCAGAGACATGAAAATTTAGGGCTATTTTTCATCATTTTTCGTAGATGACTGCTAGGGAGACTTGTGCCCTGGTAGAAGGGAGGAGAAACTGCCACTGTTCCTAAACCTGTTCTCTATATTACGCAAAATTGCCAGAATTATGTGAATTTGTG
Source organism: Argya squamiceps (assembly GCA_037834095.1). Classification (NCBI taxonomy): domain Eukaryota; kingdom Metazoa; phylum Chordata; class Aves; order Passeriformes; family Leiothrichidae; genus Argya; species Argya squamiceps. The sequence goes on from JBBMKD010000170.1 coordinate 37,343,458, forward strand.
TCTATACTGAGCTCCCAAAAGCACACAGTCAAGAAAAATGTTGCAACAGTTGATGAAGAAAAACTCAGATTTAAAGAGCAAAAACAATGAAAGACTGTAATTTACTCCTTTTGCTTGACCCACTAGATGTGCGTTGATCACGGATTATGTAGACCAGCTCTTCTTTAGGCTTCAAATAGTGTTCAGAAATCTATAAGAGTTGAGGAAGTTCATCTCTCCCTTCAGGCTTCCTTGTCTGCTTTTCCTTTCATTTAATTGTATTTTCCAACTGTTGCTGTATCGTGTTACATTTATTTTAAATTTTTTTTCCATGTTTCACTGAGAAAGAGACATTTTTCTCTAGCCACCATAGAAAATATTTTTGGAAGGCTTATTCTTAGAGCGTATTTCTGTCCAGCTTAACTTTGTTCTTTATAACACCCTGCTATTGTACCTTGTTTACCTGCTGTGTTTGGCCCAGGAATTTCTCTATTGTAGTTCAGTATTCAGCATTTAGCTTCTAATTGGATAGGAAGCAACTTCCTGCAGATATGTGAACTGTATAACATCTAATCTAGCCAGTTATTCATACACAATAGAGGTGGTAGAAAGTTCTTTGCTAATGGGGGCAGGACAGAGATGCTGCCAGAAATGAACCCTAAATTGGGAGGAGTGGGGCTGAAAGGCAAGGAAAGGTTTATAGGGAAGCTAAGGAAAAGAAGAGTGCTCCCTGAAAAGTTCTGTGCAAATGCAGATGTCTATCAGTATTGGCAGATGTCTTTCAGTGTTGGTTTGAGCCCTCGTCCAGAAAGTGGCTGTTCCATGATAAAATTTTCTAGGCATGGAAGAATGATGTTTCTTCTTGTGATAAAATATTTCCCTTAGTAACAGGTAGTTGTTACATGTTTTCAGATCAAAATGCCATAGGTTCTATGGCTGGGAATTTTTGTAGGTAAATCTTAAAGTGATTTGAAATATTTCTAAAGTGTTCTGTCATCCTACTGAAAACAATTTTCTTCTCTGGAGTTTTTATAGAGGAAGAAGTATGGCAACTGAGCCAAAAAGTGCCCCAAGAGCTGTAGGACTGTGAAGGATGAAGGATTTTGGCTTGCTGCTTGGAGAATTGTGGAAAAAAAATTTGCAAAATTAACAAAATTCTCAAATTATCTCAGTACATTCTGGCCAATAGATTTAAGGGAGATTAGTCCCATGCCTTACCTGGTTGCATGAGGTCTTAGATATCCAAGATTCTCCTTTATCTCTATTTATCAAAAAAGTTAGTACAGGATATCCAGTTTCCAACCAAGTGGGCAGAGACATTTCTACAGATACTTCCTGTACATGACACCAGTGTGAACACTAATGGAGACCTCTGCAGTATCTTGTAGTCCAGATTCTTTGCTGACTCTCAGATTTTCAAGTCATCAGAGATTTACCTGATTTTTGCTGCTGTAAATAAGCACCAAAACAGGATTCAGGGAATTCTTGAATATCACAGAAAGTGTTCACCTTGCCAACAAATAATGTTTTTATTATTTTCACTACCCATCTGAACAGAGTATTTTTGACTTGCATTTTGTGTAAACAGGCTAATAACTTTGATAATAATACTAATAATAAGTTATTAGTAATAATACTAATAACTTTGAACATGTCAAGAAAATATTGCTTGTTGCTGAGGAAACAGGATGCTAATCTCAAAACCAACATAGATATTTCCTTGTAAACTACCAGTTAGGCTGTAAGGTTCAACAGGGCATGGAGTTATCATAGAGCAATCATGGCTGTGGAGATTTATATGGTAGGATAGAATTTAATGGCATAAGTCCATGCAGGATATGAAATCAACTAAATAAAAATTATGAATAATATGCCCAGTCTCTAAATCTTTTTTTTCTCTTAAGTCACAATAAAATTAAATGGACAGGACACAGTACCAAATTTTAAAATTTGGAGTTTACTCTATGTATGTGTTTCAATTTTTTTGGTCAGACTCATGCAGTAGTAGATTATGGTACCTTTTCTCGTAAGTCTGGTGTTAGTCTTCAGCAGCAGCTTTTTGGAAAGAAGTCTCAATCCCCTCCCTGTCAGAGTGTTGGAGCCAACACTGCCATTAAAAGAGCTTCTCTGTCTGGAATGAAAATCTCGTACAGAGTGTGAGATCTGCATCAATAAATTGTTATTCTTTCTTGGCAGAAACTCAAAGGGAAGGCAGGTGGCAGTAACACTGCCTCCACTCTGATGATGTGAATCTCTCTGCAGAGGTCCATGGGTTCAGTTCTGACATATGAAAATACAACACAGAGCATCTTTTAATGGATTTGGTGAATTTAGTTCTTATGGTTTTCACTTGAAACAAGTGTGCTGATATTCTTTCACAGAGTCTTAATAGAATCCATGATAGTTCAAGCACATTGAGATACTTGAGTGTCAAAGCACCAAGTATGTGAAATTTAAGGGTTTGGTAAAATGTGATAAGGGAAAGAGCTTTCCCTTCCCAGCTGCCAAAAAAGCCAGCATACAGGGACAGCATAGACCACTTCAATAACTGATTTTTTTTTCCTATATTTGCTGTGAAAATAGACTACATAAAACAATTAAAATGCTTTAAAGGACTAAGCAGTCATGTTCCAAAAATGGAAGGACTTAGGGGAAAAATGAAAATAAGCCAAAATTAATCTACTATTTTGATCTGGATTGAAGTGTAAATAGTTCAGCTATATTATGAAGAAATATTTTGATCAGCTAACAGGCTGCTCACAGCTGCCAGGATCTAAGAGCCCATCCATTGTGCCCATAGGCAATGGAGTCATCAGCTGTCTTTCCCTCATTAAAGACAGATAGGGGCTGAATCTCTTCCATTACTGAACACTTCAGCTTCCTTAAGAAGAAAGGAGGCCACAGTACAAACAGGGCAGATTAAATACCACTGCAAATGTCAAAGTGGCTTCTTGCCAGATAAGTTTCTTTTACCAAACTGGCAAGCAGAAAACTCCTGGTGCTTCAGCATGTGTGATCAGTCTGGGGTTAAGCTTATGTTGAGCATGGAGAATCTGTTACCTTGCACATTGATGGCAATGTGCATAAACAGCAATTAATTATGTTAAGAACTACTTTAAAATATTAAGACAATATATCTTAAACAGTGTCTGAATGTCATCTAATAAGATGGTGTCTGTCAAATCTACTCTTTAATACAAAAATTTTTCACTATTCAAGGTTTGGTAAACTATTGGAAACACTGAACCAGCCTGCCTGATACCTTGCCAGTTGTACTGAAGAAGCAGGAGAGCTGGAAAATTCCATAGGAAGAGACAGAGAGCTGCATGAGGCAGCCATGGGATGATCAAATGCCATGGATTTAGTGACGATGGCTTTAGAACATAAAGTAGCAAATTAACTGAATTTTTTCAGAGTTCACAACCCAGGATCAACTTAGAAATAGCTTCACTGCCTTTGCACTGGATGAGAAATCATAATACCACAGAAGCACAGAATGGCTTGAATTGGAAGTGGCCTTAAGGAGTATCTAGTTCCAACTCCCCTACATTTGGGCAGAGATGCCACCCATGAAATGTGGATGTTCAAGGCCTCACTCAGCTCCTCTTGCTGTTAGAATAGTTTACCAGGGGATCTCTCATCCAGTAATTCTTTAAAAAGCTGGAATTTTGCTCTTCCAAAGTTCAAATCCTTGTTCCTCAGGATCACAAAGTTGCTACAGTCCAGACTTCTCCATTCCTAACCTCTTCAATTAGCTCGTTTGCATTGGTGAACACCAGGTCCAGTAACGCTTCTCCTCTGGTTGGTTTGTCCAATACCCGGATGAGGAAGTTATCCTCAACACAGTCCAGGAGTCTCATGGATTGTGTACAGCCAGCTGTATTTCTTACCCAGTAGACATCCAGGTGGTAGAAATCCCCCATCAGGATGACAGCCTGTGAGGGTGATGCCTCCTACAGAAAAGCAAGAGGCTTCATCAACAGGCTCCTCCTGCTCCAGGTGGATTTAGACCCCAACCACAATGTGTACTTGGTTGGTTCTGTCCTTCATTTTTACCCAGAGGTTCTCAGCACGTTTGTGGCTGTTTTTCAGAAGCAGCCCTTCACAGCTTATTCATTCCTTAAGGTAGAGTGAAACACCCCTTCTCCTCCTACCCAGCTTATCTCTTCTGGGATTGTGGCTCTCAATTGCTGTGTTCCAGATGGGAGATTCATCCCACCAGGTTTCCATGATAGCAATTAAGTAGATTTCTAACTCCACCATGATTTCCAGCTCCTCTTGCTTATTACCAATGTTGCATGCATTGGTGTAGAGACACCTCACTGAATAAATCTTCAGGAAAAGAAAGAAGAAAAAGTATAGAAAGGAAAAAAAGATTCCTCAGTTTTAGATCTCACTTTGCAGTAGATGACTATAAACTCTCTTTTGGAATTATTCTGTTTTGATTAACATGACTTATACTCATTAAAACCAACACGAAGTGGTAAGCTCTCATTAGTCTCCCAGTTGAGAGGTGTATGTAGAAAGAAGGACACCATGGTTTCTTTTCCAACTCTGCCAAGTGCTTGTTTACGTAAAACAAGATGTCATGGAAGGCTGACACTTCTGCAACCTATCCTGGAGTTTTAAGTGGCAGGCAATGAGCTGCTGGTGGAACTCCAATGTTTCATTAAACAACATGCATCCAGTCTGTGTAACTACAGTAAACAAAAAGATTATAAATTCCTCAGATCATGTGTTAATCGAAGTCCAGCTGCATATGATTTCATGGCATAGCTTCAAAATCCATGAACTTCTTTCTCTGACAGTGCTCAAATACTGACTCTACTGGCTCATCTTACCTTCTGGTAGGAATAAGAAATGCCTAATGTGAAGAGAAGGAAATTAACTGGAAAGAAGGTGAGGAGGCAGCATCAATCTTTTTTAAGTATTAGAAAGAACCAAATATTGACATTCTATATAAGATAGGGAGGACCTCAAAATGCTAAAAAACAGAGACCGTTGATCATTCTTGCTCTTGCAGATTACAACTTGTGTATTTAGCAGTATATTTGCTTTTCTGGTGGTTGCCCAAAAAGAAAAGAATGAAGATTTTATGTAGATCAGGTTAAAAAAACCCAAATCTGAACCGAAATATAAAACAAAACCATCAACAAAAAACCCCCTACCATAATCTTAATTCTTAACATTTTTTTTCATTTTCAGTTTATTTCACTAGAAAATAGGTCATTTTTCTTGCCCAGAAGGACAGTATTTGTGGTTATGGACTAAGATATTTTAAATTTCATGGATGTTGCATTGACAAACCTCTATAGAACTGTCTTCAACACACTTTTCCAAAGCAATTGCTTATTGTTTCTCATGATAATATATTTCTTAGCTATTTTAAATATTTAAGAACAAAGAGGTCTGATAAAGCCTACTAAGTACTTATAAAATACTTAATTTCTTAATATAAGCTTCTATTGTTATCTTAAAATTTCTATCTCAGTTCACATTTGAAGGTGCAAATTACTAAATACACAAACTTTCAGCAAAAGCTCAGATATTTTTAAACCAAGTATATATATTATGGTTTCTTAGTTTCAAGAATAATCATGGGGTGAACATATTTCCCACTAGCTATTATTTTATTGTTTCCAGTATGCATTTTCTTTGTATATGAGAAACGCATCCTTGATTAATACTCTGCAGTTATTTGTCAACTTCTAAAATACAGTTTTTCTACTTCCTTGTAAGTCTCCTTTATGGTAAAAAACAGAATTAAGCAATATGAATATATTCATAACAGGGTTTTTCCCTTGAAATATGCATTCCATGTAAAAGTTAAACTGAAGTATCAATATGAAGTATCAATGTTTTGATTTCTCTTTTGTTGTTTGGGGTTTTTTTTCTGTTTGTTTGTGGGGTTTTTAGATTGGGATTTTTTTGGGGGGAAGTATTTGTAATTTATACTTATGAACTATGAAACACATGGCACAAGCCATGAACCAATATTGAAAAATTACCTTTTGCTCTACATATGGAGGTATATTTTATGGAAAAGTGATAAACAAAACACATTTTTAAGGTGAGTCAGTGTTACAGTGTTATATTGTGTAATGCATTTGTTTTTAATTAACTGCATAGTTATTGACTTATTTTAACAAAGTACTCAATTTACCTGAATAATGAAAAATATCAAATAAGAAATATTTGCTTGAGGTAAATACCTTTAATGACAAATTATCTGTCAACTGGACATAGATCCATAATTAATGGGATTATAGTAAATGAGGTTAGAAGAATCTAGGGAGCTATTTAGCTGACCATCTACTTGAGACTTGTTTGCCTAAAACTTTACAAGGAGGTTTGCATTTATGTGGACAAATCTCATTTCATGTGCCTGCATCAGAATAAGATCAGCTTCTTGAGTGTACTGACTACCAGATTAAATCAGTCACCTAAACACAACTTCTAGTCCATCGAAGATGGTCCGAGATAGACCAGATAGCTACAGAAACCTGTGGGTCTTACCAGAAACTTGTACCTTTCATGAATAGCATATTTAGGCCATTGAAATTTCCCTAAAAAAAAATCTCAAAAAGATGTTTGTGTTTAGACAGTGAAATCCAACCTAGTTTTATTTTTATATATATATATATAAATATGTATAAACACACAATAAAATCTACCTGAAGGACCTGGACAATCCTGGTCCTTCAATGAGAGTTAAGTCTCACTGTTTATCCCAACAAATACATTACATTTATTTGTGTGCTAATTTTGGGCTCAATTAAAAAGCACAAGTATGGCTTTCTCAAAGCAGAGGGATTATGATAATTCCAAAAATATTTCTATAACTACTCATAAGGAAAGGGCCCAGCTTGTGCCAATGATATTGACTATGTAAAGACAGTGCTCTGTTTCATATTCATATTTTTTTGTACAAAATAGTTTTGATGAGATGACCATAGTTTGCACATCCCCATGGCCAATACAATGCAGAAGCTGCAGTTGAACTCAGTTTTATCATAGATTTGTTATGAAACATTACTCACATTTAGAAAGTACAGATTCAATTATTAATGGTCAAAGGAATAGAAGTCTCATTGCAGGCATGGATTTAAATTTGGATTACCTACATGGAATGAAAGAATAAGGCATGTTTTGGCAAGAAAAACTACTGATATTAATGTGGGTATGACTGTGCAAAGATAGCAAATACCCGGAAAAAAGGGGAACTAATTTGAGCAGTGATAAAGTTCATTTTTAGACTAATATACTGCATGCTGTTCCTTGCAACTGCTAAATATGCATTTAATTTCATATTTACTACTTGACATTTTAGTCAGATAGTAGTATTATTTATTTAAATGGTGGTACTTCTTATCTTTATTTTTTTTTCCTGTTGTAACATGTGGAGCCATATTAGCTTTTAAGATAAAGCCTTTCTACCAAGAGGAAACATCAGCAAAACAGGAGAAGGAGATAAATGAAGGATACCTTTCGGCAATTAAATATGTTGGCACAAGATTTCATGCATACAAATTCTTCAAAATCTAAAATAATTGTATTTCCTTCATAGGAAGAACTACCACACACCTCTATCTCCCTCTGCATATTCCTACTCACCCTTTTTATGGCACATATACATAGTGCAGGACAGTGCACAAAGGACAGTTCTTGTCAGGCAAAAGGCACTTAAGAACAGAGTTTATATGTATAAACATTAAATGGGACAGAAGTAATCTAATCTTAAAGGTAGGCTTCAGACTGTGTGTGTTTTTCCTATTCCAGCCTAATAGATGTGATATTGCTGCAGGTTTTTTTGTGTTCCCAAGCCCTGGCAGCGGTGAGCTGAGCACGTGTCCCCAGCAGGCAGCCAGGTGTGTGTGCACCTGTACACACATGCACGAGGGCACACAGAACCCCACACACACAGTCACACAGGGCAACACACACAGAGATTGGCACCATCACTGACACTCACATGAACACATACAATGCTACTTTTTCCCATGCTTGCTCCTCCTGGATCTCCCCTGACCCTTTTCTTGCCTGTGGTCCTGACCATAAGCCTTCTATAGTAGGTTTTACTTAGCAGCCAAATGCTCTTCCCCTGCATCCTCCAACAAGTTCTCTACTTCTGCAGGCAACTACACCATCTAAGCCATCACCTTGTCTGGCTTTCATGGTGGAGTTTCTTTCATTGACACTGGAGGGAGGGTTTCAAGAAGAAACCAGTCTTTTCTAGACCAAACTGTAGGGCAACACACAATAGGCACAAACTGATGGACAGGAAGTTCTAACTGAATACGAGAAAGAACTTCTTTACTGTGCAGGTGATAGAGCACTGAAATAGATCGCCCAGAGATGCTATGGAGTGTCCCTCAATGCAGATATTAAAGAACTCCCTGAATGCAATCCTGTGCCATGTGCTCTAGGATGAGCAGAGAAGTTGGATCAGGTGCTCCCAGTATGGTCCATTATGACCTCACCCATTCAGTGATTTCGTGACTCTTGGTGAGTTTCCCATCAGGGACAATGACCAAATTTCCTTCTTTGCTGAGCTTTGGGATAGTCAGTTCAGTAAGTTTTCAATGGTGATATTGGTAGGGTTCTTCCACCAATCCTTGCATTTATCATGATTGCTCTTTAATCACACACTCTAAATATTTTTACATATGCATAAAACCTATCAATGTAATTACCCCTCTCCCTTATGTTCTACTGTTTTTCCATCTAAATCAGAGTCTGCATGCAAGGAGCTGCAGGGAATATTTTATGTCTGTCAATTTCAAGGTGCAAATTTGCTAAGCTGCTGCCTTTATGTATGGCTCCTTTTCATAGGCTCTCACTACGCTGATCACCTAAATGAGGTTCAGGTTTCAGTTTTATTGAGCTCCTGAGAATGTAAGAGTTCTGTGGACACAATTCAATTTCACTGTCCTCAACTCTGTTTCTCTGATGGTGGTGAATAGAGGTGTCTATTCACAGAGCTGAATAGACAAGAGAATGAAAGGTAAATTAAAGCTCTCTGTGTTGAGAAATAAACTGTTCCCACGATAAACTGTTTATTCAAGTGGCTACTATATTCCAAAGTTACATTTCAGATACAATGACACTGACATGCCAGGTGCCAGTAGAGGAAATGTGTAGAAATAAGTGATTTATGAAAATTAAATTTTCTGTGGATGCTTATTTCTGTTTTTAAAAAGAGAGTCAAAAGACTTATTTTCCTCCTGGAGTGTCTGGCCATGGGGCTTATGTCATAGCAGCCTTCCAAAATATATTCATAACATGACAAATTCCAGATTGTAGGTTAATGATGGGATTTGATGGTCATAGAAATCTTTTCCAACTTTAATGATTCTATAGTTCTATTTGGCTTTCTGTGTAGCACTTTTTTTTCTTGTTGGATCAAGCATGTTTTGTTTTCTTCTTGCATAAAAAAAGATTGTTATATTTAAAGCTGTCTTCTGCAAACAATGTTAGGGAAATATCACTCACTTTTATTTAATTCTAAGAATTTTAATAAGGCATACAAAGCATTAATATTTTAACTCACAAAATTATTTTTACATGGTAGTATTTGTTCAGTTTTATGAGTTGCTAAAGTGTAATATATTCACATTTCAGTGCCTTAAGAAGAATTAAGAACTTGTGTCTGACACTGTGAAGAGACTTCATTCAAACTCATATTCAGTAGAAAAAGAGCCTCATAGGATATCAAAGAAAACAGTTGCCAGAGTGTAGCTAAGAGGAAAGTAGGAAGAAATACCCTGGAACTGACTCCAAAATTATTATTTGGTAGCTCTGGCTTTGGACATTAAAATTGGTTTTCCATTGACTTAAGTTATTACCATTAAAAACCAGACTGAGTCATTTCTATATTCATGTATAGGCTTTTTTGTTGATTTGGATAATCAATACTGATTTCCTTAAAGACATATTAATTTCCTTACAGGTAAGTGATGATTTTACATTCCCAGAGTCATACTGTGATATCTATTCTCAATATTACTTGAGTGAAATCACTGAAACTAGATCCTATAAATATAGGTAGGGATTCCAGAAAGGAAAGAGAGAAAATAATTTCTCTTCTGATATTTCTACCACATAGGTTTGTAGTTCAGAAGATGAATAAATTGCATAACATTTGGGACTCTTCTTTCTTCTATTCTCAGGCATTGAGGAATGTATCTTTGAGACTATTGCCAAAGATAACGAAGTCCAAAAATAGTTTGCTACATGGTAGGTCTTCAGAGATTTTGAAATGATTAAATAAAATTCTTCAAGATGTACTCAGTCAGATAGTCTGTAACAATACACTTGCTCCTATTAGGAATGAATATTGGGAAAAATATACACTAATTAAGCTAGAAAGAGTCAGTTCCTTTGTAACTATCGCTATCATTGCTGCATGGCCCATGGCAGAAAAATCGAAGTTGCGTCAGTGTCCATAAAAAAATTACCAATCTCTATTGCGGTGGTTTCTCCTTAGGGGCTGCTTACTGGTGAGCAGTAAACCCCAGACCAACCGAAACAGTTTGTGTGTTCCTCAGATCAGGTGGCTGAGCGTGGTCAAGGCTTGGAAATGAAGAGTGGGCTCTACTGTGGGTTTAGAAGGTGTTTATTTCAGTGCAGCTCCACGTGCAAAAAGCACAGTCTGGCCTGTCCTTCTCCTTTTTGTACCCAAGGACACAGCCTGGAGCAGCAGGAGAATTCAGGCCAATGGGGGAAAAGGGTGAGTGGTCCAGGACAGGGGCATTTAACATAACAATTAGGAAGGGCAGGTGTTGGAACACCTGGTCGAATGGGAGATGATCTCCCCTTAAGTCACCAGGGTGATTGACATGGGGCTCCCCTCTGGGAGATACCATGTGGGTTTGGGAATGGGTGAAGGGACTTTGGAAGGAACATACCCACACAAAATAAATAAAATACATATAAAACTCTAAAAACCACAATCATGCACCACAACAGCGTCAGTGTCCATAAAAAAATTACCAACCTCTATCACCATGAACACACTGTATTGTGATGTTGTAACATTAACATATTACACATGACTGAGGAAAATTATTTTAATAGCTAAATTACAGTAATACAGGAGCTACTGAGGAGCTCCTAGACATCCCAGTTTCTGTACCACAGAATATCTTGACACTACTGCAGCAAAACTGAATTTCAAACTGATTGTAAGTCTATATGTAATGTTTACTGTGAAATTCCTGTCACTGTAATCACAAGTATTTATTTATTAAATCTTAAAAGAAAAAAAAAAAAAGATTTTCAGGGTTTTTTTCAGAAGACTAGAAAAGCATCCTGTGGAGTTTTCACAGACATTTGCTTTCATTCTCAAGAGCTTTACTATGGATGATTCAACTCTTGTGGTAACAGCTAAATACCATGGGCTAATCCAGTACCTTTTGAAGTCAGACTACTGATATTCCCACTGAAGTAAACAAGCATTTTTTAACGGGTAGACTGACTTTTTATCTTTAGGAGTATGCCATTATCCCTAAAGTTACTCTGCTCATACATTCACCTTTATAGCTGTGGGTTCAACTGCAATGCACTTGAGATATTCAAGATCTGACTAATTTGAAACGTTTTGCATCTCATAATTTCTATTATTTGAAACTTGCTTTTTGTGTCTTTTCTCCTACTAGTTCCTTTTGGTTGTGGAGGTACTTGACTCCATGCATGATGTTAAAGGAAATTTGTTTGGTTTCTTCCTGATGTGTGATTTCACAAAGATGTATGTTTCTTAACTTTCCCCTCATTTCTCCCCATTTGTTTCTTCCCATATTCCAGATTATATGTCTTTCTTGTTATATTCCCCTTCTCATTTTTTTAAAATCTTTGAATCCAGTCTAGAGGGTGAGACTTACACCACCCATTTTTCTATAAGCCAAAAAAAACCCCAAAAACTAATATGTGAATAACCACAATAAAAATGGGAATGTTAGACAATCTTCATTCATCTGGAAGCTAAAATGCATGTTTGATTATCTTATAAGGTACAGAAAAGAACAGTAAGGTCAAATACTCATATGCATGCCTCTTAATGATTTCTTTCATTAAAATACATGTCAGCACAGATGAGCCTAAAAAGGAAGCCTAACAGAAGACAATTGCTCTCTGGCTTAAAAATTCCCAGGCATATAAGCAAACGGAATTAAAACCACTAGAAAATTTCAGAGTAATGAAAGACTGAATGCCAAAAAGAAATGAATCTATGAATTTATAACAAAATTAAAAATTTGGGTCAATACAAAAGGAAGCAGTGGATTATGTCAGTTATTTATGAGATGGATGGAATTAATCAGTGAGATAGAGAGCATACGTGAATGCAATGAGCTAACTGGGAAATTAGCAAATCATCTGACAAACACTGAAAGTTACTGATCACCATAAAATCAGCAAAGTCATGTGTGGGATTAACAACAGGTATCAACAGAATGGTTAGCAAGCCTGTGTGAGTTAAAGGTCACAGCTTTCCTGATTTTCATCTTTGTTTCTTATCTGCCACAGACCTGAAGATGCCCAGAATACAACTCATCCAGAATACATCATATTTAAAAGATATGACTGGATTGCTTTTGTGCCAGGTGCATAGTAAATTTAACTGCATCCGTGCTGCAGATTTGAAATGTTGACTCTCAGCTGTTTGTCGAGAATTTCCAGATATCTTCATCTGTATCCAATGTCATCTAGGCTGAAAAAGTCAAAAATTCATAAGAGAACAGACAAAGTAACCAAGTAATTTCCAGGCAGAAAAAGAAGACAAGGCTTAAAAAACTAAATAAATGTCAATTGCTTCCTTTATACTATGTAAGTTTTGAGTGAACCAATCGTAGGACCTATTTTAGCCTGTCTCTCTCTTGCTGCAGTGCAGTTTTGGAATTAGTGTGTTTCCACAACAGAAACTTTTATAAAAAACCTGATTAAATATAATTAAAATAGAAAATTACAGCTTCTGAAAGTAACTTAAACATATGTTAAAGTATTCAAAATGTAGATGAACTTTGTGACCTGTAATACACAGAATTTAAAAGTATCTTTTCTCTTACTGCTATTTTCAAGAACTTCTCTTTTATGAAAAAGCAAAATAGAGAAAGTTCTTCATTTCTTTATTCCTTTTTTAAAAATTTTTCTCAAATAAAAAAGTAGAGCTGTGGAAGCTGAAAGTCTGATATGCCCTTCCCTTACTGTTCTTCAGCATTGAATATCCAGGACTGACTGAGAAGGGAAAGGCCAGTTGCAACAAAAAAATCCCACATGTTGATGTGTCCATGACCTATACAGATATTTGGCTTTCAACACTGTGTTCTAGTGTATAGGGATGGTAGTCATTCAAATCTGCCCACTAGGGCTTAAGCTCTGTTTGTGCAAAATTCCCGTGTTTCTGTAGATGTAATGCACCTATCTGTGTGATCTTAGGACACATTCTATTGGTAAACAGCACAAAAACCTTGTATTTATAATAGAAAATCATTTTCAAAGACCTATCAATATCTAAGGAAATGGAAGCTGAATTACTAAGACTTTCCAAAGATAAAGTAGAACTTTTAACTTTCAACTTGCTTGAAATTTCTGTCAAGTTAACAATAAACAAAACATTACCATTTAATGGTCAATAGTGAATGAAGCCCTTGGTGACAATATGTTGCTTATTCTATATCAATAATCTTACACAAGTGTTCACTAATGGGACTCCTAACAAATTTCTTTGTATTCCAAGAACTGATTGACCTGTATCTAAACAACACATCTTTGTTGTTTAGACAAACAAGTTCTGCTAGTTTGGAATTTTTTGAGAGTTATGAATTGACAAATAAAAATGAAAACAAAAATTTAAATCAATGCAGAAAGAATTTTCCATCTTTGTTATTTACTTTACAATCTTTATTGAGCATCTGGCTGTTTTGAGATGTTCATTAAACTAGAAATACAAAGTCCAGCTTATCTCTGAAAGTCATTGCCAGGAACAGAAACAAATGTATTTCAGCAGCACAGTTGATTCACGCCATTTCTAAAGAATAGTGGTTTTCCATTTTTTCACACATATTATACAGGATTTGAAGCTTATTTCATGTTCTCCAGCCATTTTTTAATCTTATTTCTACCTTTACCTTCATTTTTTTCCCTATCAGAAATATATCAAAGTACAACTTAAATCCATTATTAGAAGTCTTTCTGAACATCCTATTCCTTCGAACCCATCATCTTGAGAAGATGCAACATTGAGTCTCAAACAGCATAGCTAAACATGGCACTTTACTAAGTCTGAAATGGGGAGTGCAGAGCTGAATGAACCATCTCACCAGGTCAGGGCTGGTGAGTTGTATGCACAGGAATTTTCTCACTCTTTTCTTTAGCAACCCAAGCAAGCCACTGGTTCTTCTTCTTGACAATCAGTTTCCTCTGGTTCTCAAGTGCACTCACCTAGCCATGTGCTCCTAACAGAAGAAGATGAATATCTACATGAAACTTTTTGGAGGTTTATCTCTCTGCTGTGTGTTCAAGTTTATTCACTTTGGTTTGATTTTTCACGGGCTCTGGTGTGCACCTCTTCCTACATATTCCGTTCAGCTTTTCTGTACAGGCAGAAAACATGACAGCTCAGTACAGTGTGCAGAGCTTTTGTTAAAGTCCCCCGTGCAGCAAGGATTAAGCCAGCACTGGAACTGGGGTGGTAAGAGCAGAAACGATTGTGTGGTATTGCTCCCAGATGGATATTGTAACTTATTAATGTTCTAACTTCCAGAACAAAGATGATTAGCCCTTCTCTCATCCCTGGCCCTTCTTGGTCAGACAAAGCTCGTTTCATGTGGGAGCTAGAGTGAATGGAAAAGACATCCAACAGAATTTATGGAGAAATGCTTCAAACATGAAGGATATGGGAAATGGATTTTCCTTGCCATTGAAGATGTGTTATAGATTGTTTGCCTGCCATGTCTTTCCTTCCACAGGCACAGTAAAAAGATTCTTTTTAATATGGAAAGAAATACAGATTTCTTTGAGATCTGGATTAATAATTTATTTCTAATCTTATCAAATAATTAAGTTATGAATGAATGTCTCACTTTTAAAGTTGGAATCTTGAGATTTATGAAAAGTAAAGCATAATTCAATGTTTAAGAAATATATCACTAAAAGGCAATTTGGTTGCTCTTAATCACATCAATCTTAAAATAGTGTATTTCAGCTATTGAAAAACCCTCTAATCAGTGAAAAAAACCACAAACCTTTAAAAGATTGTAAGATTTTTATTGGTCATTTAGAATATATGTTGTTTCAAGGTTTTATAACTTTAAAACCCCTGAGGGGGTTATAGTTCTTTGTTATTGTTGTTTCGTCTTAGAAGAAACAAGCAAAATGCTGTTTCTTAATTACTTCAAAACTGAAAAGCTGCTTCTTTCCTCCAAATTCTTTCTTTTACTGAGCAGTCCTAATCCAATCCTTGCATGCATTGTTTCAGAAAGGACATATTCATTCAGAAGTGTGTAGTGGTTTGAAAGCAAAACGAGTGAGAGGCTCCAAGTCAGAAATACAATTTAATAAGAAGAAAAAAAGGTAAAA
>JBBMKD010000170.1:37359109-37372258 GCA_037834095.1 Argya squamiceps
CCTTGATGGCCCATTAACGAGAGATAACTCCTGGTGGGAGTTATCTATGAGTCATGCAGCAGGCCATTAACAGAAGATCCATTAACAGAAGACACCTTAACAGAAGACACATTAACAGAAGAGGGAGAGGGAACTTGGGAGAACACTGTTTCAGCAATTGGTTTCAACAGTTCATGAAGATGGTGATAGAATACTTTGTGCATACCTTATACTACAACCCAGGACAAAGTAGTAGTTTAAGTTTTCGGAAACTCCATATCTTCAGAAGAGTTCTGTCCATTACAAAATTTTGAAGTTTTGCTTCTAAAACCATGGACACTCCAGAGGCATTTCTTCAATTAATTTTTCAATGAGAACTCAAGTTCTTAATGTCTTTATTGTTTCCAACTATTTTTATTAAATGCTTTCATTTAACTACTAAAATGTAGTATATTGCACTTTTGCTATCACATGGCAATTTACTTCATTTAAGATCATAAAGGACACCAAAATTAGTTCATGTAGGCAGACAAAGACGTATAGCCATAAAAATGCAGGTGCCTGTCTTTTGTTGTATCCTTCTGAGGCGATGCTGGGAAATGCATCCAAATTTTGCAGTTCAGGTGTGATTTTTGTTTACAGACAAATGGCTTCATGCTGAATATTTAAACCGTAAGGTCTTTACAGCACTGCAAGGCTGCAAAGGTTTGTTTTTCCTCTCTTGAGTCTCCTTAATCCCATTCTGGAGTATAAATACTTCCATAATCCCTCGTTTTTGAGTGAAGATGTCATTATCATACATGTCATTTTTTTTCACTAATCCTTGTTCTCAGTGGACACATTGCCGCATAACCAAGATTCTTTTTACTTGGCAGTCAAAAGGTACTCATGTCCAGCTACTGCCTCTGCTCTTCCATAGTCTCTATTTGCCAAAGTGCAAGAAAGTAACAGACTACTGTGAACCATCTAAGAATTTTCTTTCCTTTTTTTTCCCCCCTTAGTTTTTGTTTATGACAAGGCACTGGAAATATACAAGGAATTAAATCTTTGAAGAGAGATTTTTTATTCATGCAGAAAGGGCCCTGGAAAAAGTACAGTTGCAGAAGATGACAAAGAATAAAGCTTAGTTCTTAAAAGTGCCACATCTTTCTAAGACTCTTGTTTTCAACTGCTGTTGTGGGCTTTTGAATCAATATACAATTTTTGCACTTGCTTTTAGCTGAAAGCTATTTAAAGAGTTCTTTTTTCAATCAACACCCTACAAAGGTAGAAGTGTTTACTTTCATTGCTATGTTTTAAGAAGAGAAGCCCAATTCTAAAAGCTGAGTGAAAGACAAACCTTGTCTTTTGGCACTTGCACAATAGGTGCTTACACTAAGTCAGATGATTGACTTTTTAATGTTAAAACATGACATAGCTGTGCTGAGACACACAGACAAAAACATTCTGTAGGGTTTTCAGTGCATTAGTTGGATACTAGCAAAGGTCTATTATTTTCCTTCTTGGAGAATCAAGGCACGTTTTCTTCCAACTAGTTCTTTATTTTTTTTGTATCATGCCAAACAAGGTTGAAATTAAACTAATATTCTATTTCTGGAAGCTCTCAAAACTGAGATAGTTATATTTTAATGCAATTTTCTAACCACTTGATTGTTAATTAAAAATTGAAATTTTTTTCTATTTTATATCACCAGGTAAGTAAATACAGGTAAATGAAGTAATGACAACTGGAAACTAGAAAGGTACTTCCTAATTTCAAGTTTATGTCATCATCATGATATCTTTCTTGAATGTGCTCAGGTATTCTTATTTGATTCTCTATTCTTTTTTTAAAAGAGAAACCCTCCTATTCATAATTCAGTTTTGCTGTTTCCTTTCTCTGGTCAAATGAACTGATGAACTGCTGTAAAATTCCCATTCTCATGAAGAAACTTTTGTACATAAACATTTTGAATGATGTTTTAAGACTGTGCAACTTACATGTCATGTTCTAGAGAAAATACATACTTCATGCTCAGCACTTAAATGTGCCATTTCACACTAATTTTGCTAAATATGGTAATATTTTCACAGATTTTACTGTAATTGTACCATTGTTACTCTGAATATTATTACCAACAAGCTGGCAGCTATTAAACAATCCTGAAAGAATCATAGAAAAAAAACTGTCCTTTAATTGTACTGTTGAAGATGAAGTACAGTAGTTGACTATTGTACCCCACCAAAATAGCCACTTATTAAATACTGTCTTTTATATTTCAAAAACTTGAAAGTGCTCCAGTGGGGCAAACTAATCTGGATAAAGGGCCATAATGTTTTCCTAGAAGATAATGGTAGGAAGAGATTTCAGGACTGAAAGATCCTTAAGAAGGAGTCTGAAACTTTGGGCAGGAAAGAATCATACCCTTTTACAGTTTTAAAATGTGAACAGATGGTCATTCTTGGATGTGCCTAGCTTAAGGACTGCTGTGAAAATAACATGTACTCTAAATGGGATGCCAGTTAACAGGGATGTAAACAGAAAAATCAGTAGGAGGGTAAAGGGTGAGGAAAATACTGTATCTCACTGATACTGCTCATTACAGAAAACTTGTGCCACTAGATTTACTTAGTGAGTTGCCTTTTTATGTTTAGCAACACTTCATTTCACCACGTCAGTAAGTTTTTACTGCCGTTATACTATCGAATATCATATTAGTGCTCTACTGAAGCACTTAAAATGTAGCACTACTACAGGATGCACGGCTTTCTGGTGATGAGTTTTATTAAGCAGCCTTACAAGCCTCTGTGATAGCATTTTTCTTTGCACTTTGAATATAAAACTAAAGAGATTTGATGCATTGTGTCTTGTTATGTCTGATTCTGTCAGCGTATGGCTTTGTGTGGCTCAAAGTGATATGATGTGATGTGAGCTGTAATGCATCAAAGAGGCTTTAAGTTTCTTCTGCATTCTGAATAATGACAGAAACTTTTGCTACAAAACTAATGTCATGTAATGTTACATATGCAATAGAATAGGATTTGTAGAAGAATTATAGTGCTCAGTTATAGGAAGAATGAAACTGATACAGGGGAAAGGGGTGAAATCTGCTTCTTACACATATCAAGCAACTTGAAAGGAAGTCATAAAATAATGAACATCTAGCGTCCTTGGATGTGAGAAATGATACTTCTAAAAGCACTTTGTTGAGAATTTAGAAGTCAACAACAAAAGAAAGATTACAAATAAGTTTGGGATTTTTTGCTGGAAAACCTACAGGCTTCTAAATGGAATAACAGGAGAGCTGGCATTTGTGGATCACAGAAATAATCTTCTGTGTGTGTGTTTGTGTGAGAGAGTGAGAAAATGTGGGTAGGGGGAGGGGAGGTGTATTGAGACTGACAATTGGATGGATAGTGGGGCAAAAATCTATAATTTCAAGTTGTCCTTAATAAGAGCCATGCATCCTAGATGTTTAAGGTAGCTGATATTGTTGAGGAAACACTTTCATAGACATTTAGCCTCCTAAAACAATTTCATATGCCTGAATTACAGGATGTCTTCTAGACTTAAAATTTCCCTTTTTCTTTTCCCCATTTCCTCAATAAGTATAGTAATATCTTGCTACCTCATGAGATGTGATGAAATGAACATTTGAAAGGAAAAAAATTATCTCAGAAGCTAAAGCCATATGGATAACAAGATATGTCCATCATGCCAAAGTTTTTGAAACATCAAAAGGCAGCAACTTTGTAAATCTTAGATTAGAAGGCTTCTTTGGAAATCTTTGCTATAAAAAGGCAGCTTGTTGTAGAGAAATATTGAGAACTGATGATGGCTGCTACCAAGAAAATCTTTGATCCAAAATCCATTACAGTCTTCATTAATGCCATTAGGTATTCTAGACACTGTGTTTCAGGCACAGTGCTGAAACAGAGAAGGAACCAGCTAGGATTTTGGGCATATGGTAGATCAGGTGTAAATAGAAGGATATGCCTATGGACAAGGACGTGTAGTAGGAGAGAAAAACAAGCCTAGGGAAGGAGTCATGGTCATGTCCAGAGACAAGGCACTGAAATAGGACTTTTAGGAAACACAACTGGAACGAGATTAAGTAAATTTGTGATCTTTTTGCTTCTACTAAACAGAAGACCCCCCTGAATATTTTTATCATAAATAGAGCCAGTAGTAAACTTGACATAAAGTACTGATTTTTTCTAATAGCAACAATCCTTTTTGAAAGAAGACACATATCTTTGTCAACTCTTTAGGTCTACAAATGTAAGAATGCTTTATTACACTATGTAATTTCAATTTTAAATGACAGAACACAACAAATAACTGCTAATTAAAAAAAGTAATAGGCATTATCTTCCTTCAAGCCTGAGAAGGGAAAGAAATTATAGTATTTGACTGTGAATCATCACGTATACATATATTGATGCATTTTGAAAAACATTTAGTTACCTCTAGTTGCTTGTCCTTGTGAAGAAGAGAGCTGTATTAACAAGCTCTTAATTTTTCCACTCTAGGAAATTTTTTTCCATAATTTTTAATGGGCAAGAAAGCCATACATGTCAGCATACAAGGTAGAAATATTTAAGATTTTTCTTAAAAACTACATTTTGCATCTGTACTAAAGCAATTAGAATTTTAAATGGAAGATATGACAAACAGTTTTATGAGTGATATATCAGTAGAGGATGAAATTTACAACTCTTATTTCTAGACAGAGAATTTAATATGGCCTTCCCTATAATGGCGGTCTTCCAACTTCTGTGTTTCTCTCTGCAGGAATAATATGAAATGAAATTCCAACCATGATATGGCAATTCTGCAATTTTTTTAAAAGCTGTTTTTACTGGTATTTTCTGGATTGCTTGAAAGTGGTATTGAAATGTGTGGTATCAACAGGCACTGCTGAATCCAGCTTTCAGCTATGGCTTGGTTCTGTCACCACTGATGTTGAAATCATCTGTACTGTGCCTGTTGTAGTATCAGACCTACTAGTATATGTGACTCCCAGCTAAGTAAAAAAGAGTGCATAGTTTCAGCTATAATCAAACAGTAGAAAATATTATTTCTTTTCCATTGTATACTGCTATTGTAATGTACATGGTATAAATGCCAGGAACCAGAATAGAATCAATGTGAATACTGAAACAAAAACAGGCTATCTTTTCTGATACATCAAAACTACCCTGGTATACCTTTGTGCCACTGTTGGAAAATAAAATCAGGATCTAATATATCTTTCTTAGATGGGTGGCATAATTTGTTTGCTTGGAAAGTATTACCATTCATCACAAAAGAGAAATAAAGGAAAAAGTGCTAGACATAAAACCAAAGAAAAATGTGATCTCTGGGTGAGATGTAAGACATGATGATACCAGAATCCATGTGTTTCTTTCCTTCATGTTCTATAACACAAAACCTGACTAACATACAGAATTCCAAGAAATCTTAACAGTGTACCAGAAAACAGGATTGCAGAAATTCAATAAGAAAGTAAAAGTTCACTGAGAAAATAAAAGTTATATAAATGAGCCTACTCAGAGGAATAAGAACATTAATACTGCCTTTCCCGATGAAAACAAGTTTTTGATATTTAAGAGGAAATTTTTTGTGATGCAAAGGAAGAAAAATGGTGATTATTCTCTTAATCAGGAGCAACATAGTTGACTGTTGACACTTGATTATCAGCTGCATATGCAACATACATCAATTTTTATTTTTGTTTTGACATTTAGGCCTACATTTTCTATAGTTTCAAATAGTGAACTATTTTAGGGCCTAGTATAGAACTGAATCTTGGGAAAATAATTTTAATGACATACAGTGCTTATCTTCAGCATGTATGTGATCATTTTTCCCACCCTTTCACTTAAGAAGCATGTCCATTATTTCTACTAATTTTTTCAGTCTTGCAAAGGCTTTTGAGTGTCAAATTGATTCATTAGCCTTTGTTTTTATATTTTTCTATTTAATGCTTCTCTAGATCACTCCTATTCTGATCACCTCCCATTTCATTGCTTATAGTGGAAGTTATTCTGAAAATGTGTTGTTCTAAAATAATTTTCATCTGACATTTTAAAAGCATGCCTTAAATGTGTCCAATGGGATACTCAGTACCCTTTCAATATAATTAATAACAGCTGACAGATTCATACAATACCTCTTTGTGATTCAGGTAGGAACGAATAAGGAATTTGCAGGATTATAAATTATAAAAGGAGAAAAATGAGAAACCAATACAAATATGAAGATGCTACAGGTATGCTTGTTTTAAGTTTCCACCTCTCTTTGCAGCCTAGGGTATCTGACTAATTAACTCTTTGAATTCTTCCTTTCATTACCTTCTTTACAGTGCTTTCCTCTGTAATAGAATTAATTTTTTCTTCTTTATGCCAGTTGCAACACACCACTTGATACTTCTAAAGGCAGCAGAAATGACAAAACTAACGCTGACATAAGAGAAAGCAGAAATTAACCTTTAGATTAACAGAAAACACACATTCTACTTGTATTTCCCTCTCCTGTTAAGAGGGCTAGATATTCCTATCAAAGGCACTTACTATTCTGGTCATCATATATGTAAACAAAGTCAAGACATAGCATTTTGTAACAGATATAGTATTGAGCTGAAGTCAATTTAAGAAGCAACAGAAGGTATATGTTTTCCCAGAGTATCAAGGAATACAGAGAATACATTCTCTCACAAGGTTTTTTCTATAATATGTCATGTTGATTTTTACTACCATCATTATATCACTTATGGCCACCTTCAGCAGTGTGGTCTCAGAGTTGTTTTATATGCACTTCATTTACGTTTGCCAGGATTTTTATTTAAGGACATTCGTAAGAACATTTTTATAAACTGAACAGGTCATTATTCATTGTTGTTATATGGATGGTTTGGTAGTTACTTGGCAGGCTGTATGTGATTTATTAGATGAGTGCTTTGATGTCTAGAGCACCAGTTTTTCAAACTTGTCTGAAGTGGAAGTGATCTTGAGCCTGTGATATATATTGATTTGATTATTGTTTTGTAAATATTTTCTTGCTTAATAGAGAGAGAACAAAATGCCCCTCTTGCAGTGCAACAAGTTGTGAGAAAGGGTTTTTGCTAGTCATCAAATAAGACACATAAATCAGTATTATTGAATACAAAATCTATGGTTTGATTTTAAAAATAGGCTTAAGGCTTTGTTTGCAAGATGAGTGTTTGGAGACCAAATGAATTTGTATTTATTTTAACTTTTTATATCATTTTTCAGCTCTTGAAATTCTTATTTTTACATATTTATATTGCTTTCTCCATCTTATTCAACAGTAGATAAATTATATACACTAAGTTTTCTCTGCTAAAAGGATATTTATTAATAGGATATATATTATGTGCTATTGTTGTTATAGGGCATATTTTAAGTGAATTGAAGTATGGGCATCCTCCTTTTGCTTATTTTGCTTCCTTTATTTCCATGACTTTAAATAATCTTCATGCTGAAAAACAATGATAAAAAGCTGATTAGCACATAATAAAAGAGAATATTCTGTCTCATAGACTTAAATAATGGGTTTTGTTCATTCTTTATCTGCTTCCCTTTTTTGACCCATCTCTCTGTGTTTCTCCTTCAGTCAGAGGACACAGCACTTCTCAGACTTTTGGAAACATGGATTCAGTTCTGCATGCACTTTAGCTTGTCTTTAGTGAAAAAATGTTCTCACTGCTGAATGCTTTACAGCAGGTTGTTTTTCTAAGATTTTTTTTTTTAATGGAAGGTTTCTATTAATTTACTGGTGATGATGTTTTGGGTTTTGGGGTTTTTTTTGTGGTTTTGGTTTTGGGGTTGATTTTTTGGGGGAGGTGTAGTTTTGGTTGGTTGATTGGTTGGTTGGTTGTGGATTTTTATTTGTTTTTGTTTAGCTTTGGTTTTTCCCCCAGAATCTTGGAATATTCTTTAGTAGGTGGTTTTAATGACATATCAAATTACCTTTTCATGTAGTCTTGTAAAATACAATTCATTTATTTAATTGATTCACTGGTTATACTTTCATTGCATTTTAATTTTGCTTTGTTGCTTGGTTGGAACATAAAAGAAGAATTATTTTTCTCAGAGGTAGGGTAGGTCACATTATACTGTTTATTTCTCAGAACAGAAAGTTGCATTGAAAATTTTGCAAAGATCAATTTTCCAAACCGGGTCTTAATCCTATGGAAATAATCAGGTTTGTACTCACTCATCTCTTACACTGGCATTTCAAATTGTTGCATAGTATTCTACATAAGTTCTTAAAATTTTGGTGCATTTAATTTTCTCCCATTTTCTGTTTGCTGTTCTTTCTGGGTAGTAAATACTTTCCCTAGGTCATATCAACTTTTCTCCATCTAAGCAAAAATGTTTTGTCCACTGCACTGTTGTAGATTTGTCCTCTGAAAATGAAATCCACTGCTTTATTTTTTAGAAAACCATCCCAGAAAAGTCATTTGTGGAATGAATAGAGAAAATATATTGATATTTCCTGAAATCTAATCAAGTCCAGTCGAAGAAGGGATCAATTCACTATTGCACGTTTGTGCTTTTCCTGTTGGATCAGGAGGTAATCTCAGAGCATAGTGTGATCTTATCTTCATCTACATTTTCATCTACACACCCTAGATTTACCAGTATTGAGCTTTGCTTGGATATTGTCACAAATTCTGATTTTCCAAAATAGTCCTTTGTGCTTACTTCCCAGCACGGGGTTTTCAAGAATATGTAGTTGTATAGATAACCTTCTTAATTAGTTTTGTAATAGCCTGTGATTAGCTCTTTAGTTAATTTTCTACTTAGAGTTTCATGAGTGTTTCTTCTCAGCTCTACAGAATAAGTTAATAGCTTGGGGGTTTGTTTGGTTTTTTCTTGAAAAGCAGATGCTTTTAATATCAGAAAATACAGTGTGTTGTTTTATTTTATATTTCTTTGAATCATATATCTGAAACATCATAGTGTAGCATTAGCTACTTCTGACAAGTATTTTTATAGTGGTAAAGGTGTTGTATTTTATAATTTTGAGTTTTAGCCTTCTTTGCAGGATCTCTTCTTACACTGATAACTCGCACTGAAAGTTATCCCAAAGATTTACAGCTTGTGGGAAGTGGGTACAGGTTCTGACAAGTGACATGAGAATCAATATGCAGCACATTGGAATGCAAAAACTTTAGAACAAAAGAGAGAGGTGTGAAATAATTGATATGAACCCAAGTTGTCATGTCTCTCATACCTACAAGGCATTATCAAGACTTGGGGAGTACTTTGAGAAGGACACTGAAATTAACAGTGCTTCAAGGAGTTTGAGCTTTAATTCCAAAATATTGGGAAAAGTGATAGAAAATGACAGATATGCTCCTTCAACCAGTACTCCCAACAACCAGTAATCAGAGTTCTTTGAGGGGGAAAGTTGGTAAGACTCATATGAAACAGTAGTTCTGGCTTGCACAGAAGTCCTGTGTAGATCTACAGTTTATTAGGATGCACAAAGAAGGGAAGTGTGCTAAACTTTGTGGTTTTAGTTTATTTTAGACAGGATTTTTTCCCAATTTCTTCTTCTATGCTTTGGAATCCATAAAAGAACATTAGGTCCTTCAGTATTATTTTGCCGAGTGCTGATAATGGGTGATAATCAGGATTTTATTGCTCTTTAGGCTACCTGAAAGCAGGCTGTAGTGAGGTGGAAGTTCATATCTTCTCCCCAGTAACAAGTAACAGGACAATGGAAAATGGCCTCAAGTTACACCAGGGGAGATTCAGATTGGATATAAAGAAGACTTCACTAGGAACTGCAGTCAAACATTGGATCAATTGCCTGGAGAAGTGGCTGAGTTACCATCCCTGGAGGTAATTAAAAGATATATGGATATGGCACTTAGGAGCAGGGTTTAGTATTGAATATGGCAATGCTGGGTTAACAGTTTGACTCAATAATTTAGAGGTCTTTTCCAGCCTAAATGATTACATGATTTTATGACCTAATAAGAATTTATCTCTTTAACCATCTTATATTTGAAGTCCAATATCAGACTTGTCGTAGAGAGATTGAACACATGACAGAAAACTTTCTTAGAGCCTTACCTACAATACAGGAGGACCCTCTCAAACAAAATACTTGCACTGCCTCTCCTCTCTCCCTCACAAAGGAACATCTATGTCCTCTTCCCCATGAGCCAGCAATATGCCAGTGTGCAGAATCATAAAGAATATGGATTTTAGATTTACCTACCACTCCTGTGGTACCACTGTAAAAAATATATATAATTTCACAGAGCAGGTCTACTGATAACTTTGATGAAATGCCTTTTATATTCCATGTATACTTTGCCTATTTTGAATGCTCAGCTGGGACTGAACCCTTTTCCTTTGGAGGATGGCTGTCTAGGGACAACCATAACATCAAGGTTTTCTGAAAAGCTTCTAAATGTAAAAAAGCACACAAGTTCAAATGGATAATGTTGCTCCAGAGGACTCCAAAATAAAGTACTCTTAGGCTAAAAGTGGGAACAGAATAATTTAGGAAAAATGAGCCCACAGACTCATTTTACATACCAGCAAAAGAAAAAGCCACATAATTCAGAGTCCCTCATAAGATGAGGACATGGTGGAATAACCATTTCTAAAAAATTAGAGGGTATTAAATAGAGGGCTTTATTTTGTGGTATGACTTTGAAGGCAAATAAACATGCAGTATGGAGATATGGAGGGGTTCCAAGTCTGTTAAAGTACTGTTGCAAGAAACTAGGACTGAGACAATTTTATCTAACCCTGACTTAATCGTGTATGTTCTACACATGTCCTAAAAGGATGGAAATAAAAAGTTAGTTTTTATTTTCTTTTGTCTTACTCAAAATTCAGGTTTTCTCAGAGAGGCACTTTATGCATGCCAATGTACATGCAAACATAATACTTTTTCAGAAAGTCAGAAGTCAGGGCTTATGACACAAGAACAAGCTATTACAAAAGTACAGGAGCTAGGAACTGCCTTTTGAAAAAAGCCAGATTTAATTATATGCTTGTGCACATTGTGAAAGCAGAGTCTTTTTGTGAGGGTCAAAGAACAGCACTTAAATGTTGGGACACATCTCTGAATTAAAACCACCTCACTTTTCTCAGTATCCATTGTGGCTCTGTTTTCCTCATGGTAACGCTAATGTTTCAGGTATTTGGAATGGACCGTCTGGGAATATAGAGCATGCATGAATGCACATAAAGGCAGATTCTAAAATAAAGGTTACTGCTTGTCCAAATTTTTTTTTTTTTTTGTCAAATGTAACATGGTGTTTCCAGGTAAAGGATACTTAGAATTTATGTGGAAAGTGAAGGACAAAATGGAGGGTGAGTTAAACAGGTTGTCTATCAGCTCGTTAAAATTATGAAAACTTGTTTCAGTTATCCTGCTCCTTGAAGTAGCTTTGTGTTTTCAGTAAAAACTTCTTGTGGTGGATTACAGGCTGATGTAAATAGGCATACCTTTCTTGACTTCCATATTTTTTCCCACTTATACTCTTTTTAGAATTTGTTTTCTCATTATTTTTAAGTTCTATTACCCGTATATACAACCTAAAGTATTTCCTCAAGAAAAGAATATGACATGCTGAACAGTCTTTCATGTATTAACTACCCTACATTATTGTCTCGTGTGATAGTCTTGGGGACAAGCCATCTGTGCTTTACAATTATTCTGGCAACGTTAATAAAATGTTCACATAGTGGTTTTGCTTACTGAATACACAGAACAATTATTACTAGTTAGTTCTTTTGTTTAAAACATTCCACAATATACTCTTCAGTTGCAACTATAAAATCCACCTTTTCTATACAGGGCATTATATAAGATTATCACTATTTCTACTTGCACTTGGAGAAATTGGAATGGGAGATTTCTATTGCAGTTATATATAATGGTTACCAATTTTGTCTTTCATAATCATTTTTATGCATTTTCATTAAAGACTAGAACTGATACCTTTAAATTTCATTGATTTCTGACAAGATTGTTAGTGGAATAAGGAAGTATGAGGTGTGAAAACAGAAGGCAGGAGCTGATTGAAATACTCATGGAAGATTTAAGCTTTATTCTCTCTATATTCCTTCTTTTCTTTTTCTACAAGTAGAATGCATTGTTCCATTAATATTATCCAATGAATAAACTCAGTGAAGTAATGGCATCTACTAAGATGTGAATATAGGCTGCCATCCCATTTAAGTATTCTACTCTTATTCTTCAATTTGACTTTTGCTAGTAATCTGGCCAGGGTGTGTAGATATTTCTTCTCTTTGATAACATCTTTTCTGAAGGTGAAGACCTTGTTAAGAAAATGTTTGGGAATATAATATACCTGTGGAAAGTCAGGAAAATAAACTCTTCAAGCAAAACCAATATCTAGATTGAATTAAATGATGAGGATGGGATTAACAAAGAGTCTTCTTTGTAAACAAGTAAATTTCTAATAATATTGATTGTTACGAAGGTAGCATTTTCCACAGCATGAACTGGGGAAAAAGAGAGAGGTATTTATCCTGTGTTTATTTTTTTTAAGCATATACAAAAGCCTCTCTTTAACTAAATGGAAACTGGAATAGGTCTAAGGGTATCTAACCTAAGATGCAATGCTGTGCTGCACACAGGGTTGGTGCTCTGGCTGGAATTAGAACAATATCAAACCAGGAACCCGCAATGTTGTTTGTAGAGTATATTAGAAGTAAATAGGAACAGGATTTGATCTTACTCTTCCAGAAACATATTTTAGGACAGCATGAATTGTCCTCTGAAAGTGATCTCTCACTCAAGCTTCTTTACAGAAAGACTGTAGAAAAATAAAAATAGAAATTCAGCAGTTTAGCCTGGACAAGAGGATACTAGGTTTGATAAAATTGCCTTATCTTAATGTATGATACAAAAATTTTAAATTAATTTGAAGGCAAGATATTTATAGATCTCCATGTACGGATCAAAACTCAGCCTCAGGATTTGGGATGATATTTTATATGTACATGATTGAGCTAAGAAGGGTGTCATTGAAAGTCAATAGGATGTGTAAATCTTGCTTAGATTGTAGTTTTAGAGTCCAGTTTCTATTAATGTAATCCATATGTACTATTTAGAAATATAGACCAGCATGTGGGGGGGGGGGGGGGGGGGGGGGAGGAAAAAAA
>JBBMKD010000170.1:37372358-37383103 GCA_037834095.1 Argya squamiceps
ACCAAGGTGTTTATTGCTATGAACAATACTGTGAGGGTATTGAAGCTCCAGACTGCTGGAAAGTCCCTAAACCCACTAAAAAATTTATTCTGCTAATCAGGAAAGCAAAGAGATTTTAGTATTTTTAGGTTCATTCAAACCTATGTTTCATTTTTGTCACACTTTAACAAACACACTTGGATGCTTCTCCGGGCACTTTGATTTATGCTAATGCCTTACAATGAATGTAAAATATGGTTTGTTATTATTTTCAGATCACAGAATATTCTGAGATGGAAGGGACCCAGAAAGATAGTCAAGTCTAACTCTTAAGTAAATGATGTATGCATGGATTGAGCCCACACCTTTGGTGTTATTAGCACCATGCTCTAGTCAGCTGAGCTAATCTCAGGGTCTTTATTCAGATGTTGGTCCAGTTGGAAAATACTATTTCCTTAGTTTCCTCTGTTGAATGTGTTTAGCTGCTCTAAAGAGCAGTGTTGAAAGTTACAAATCAGAGGAGGAGACCGCTGTTGTTTTACGAAAGTGTCATAAGAAAACTCTAGCAAAAAAGGAAGGTTTAGTAATCTATCTGATTTTGTTGGATGAGTGAAATCCTTACGACATATGTTCCTGGAGTCTGGAGATAATATTTTATTTTATAAAAAAATATATTTAAAGCTGTATTTGCTATATTTACAATTTTTTTTTTTCTATTTTAATCCTATTTTTGCCTTGCTCAGAAAAGGAAAGGGAAAAATTCTATATTTGGAGGTGTTAACATTTTTCACTGAAATTTGGTTTTTTCCCCTTATTTTATAGAAATTTACCTTTAGAAAATAATATTAACTATAAGTGTACATCGATGTTGACAAATGTATCTTAGTAATTTGGATTCATGTAAAAATATACACTTAATTTTTTCTATTTTGTGTTCAACAGATTTTTTCACTTTGGTCTCTGCAAAATTTCTGCTCTCAAAGTGAAAAAGTAAGTAGCTAGGTCCCATTTTCATGTGGACCAATTTTAGCAGTGGGCTTAGTTTAAATTTGCTGTATCATCTGTATAATGTTGCTTTTGTGGCATTATAAACTTCTCATGTGTACTGCCAGAAGACATAAAATGGCCCAGTGGCATATGTTATGTTCTTGCATCTGCCTAATTTTCGACTTGAAATACCACACAGCAATGTTTGTGATAAACTACACACAACAAGGTCAAAGCAGGTGCCTGCTGGGATGAGTAATCATCTTTATTTCATCATCTTATATCAACAGGTATCATGGAGACAAAGTAATAGCTTTTATGAGAGGAGCTTCATATGTACCTCTGAAAAGTTATGAGGCACAAGACAGAATCAACTAAGAGATAATGACTGTAGATTTGCTATAGAGTGCCCTGCAGTTCAATTTACATTGCATCCTGAAGGGTACTGGGTAGGAAGGACAGATTTTTCAAAACAAATAGGCTTGAAAGTACTATCTAATCACTACTGCTCAAAATGTGTGTGCTGCTTTTAGAGTCCCCTCTCTGGAGAAGAAGTGTTTTGTTTTGGTTTTTATAAGCAGTTTTACCTCCCTCTTTCCTCTCTGTTTTTTAAATAGCAAATATATGCATCCCCCAACATATATTTCAACATTTGTGCAGCCCTAATTGTCACGTGAAAAGTGAAGTGGTTTTACATTACCTATAAGGAAAATATTGTACCTCTGTGTAATCTCTAATATCTAGGGAGTTACTATATTAGTGACATGGTGGAAGCTAAAGTCAAATAAGTGGGTATAGGTATTTGGAAAGAGATAGAAAACACATAAATACATCAATGCCTAAAAGAGCATGGAGTAAAGTCAAGAAAAAAAGTAGTCAAATGGATGTAGAAAGAATCCTGATACGCAGCTTACAGCTCACAGGTTCAGCTGTCAGCAAGTTTGTGCTTTGTCAAGCACAACAGCATGACTTTTGAGTCAGCTCTAATGAACAAAACTGTTGCTGATCTGTGCAAATACACAAGTCAAAGCCATGTAAGACAAGAGAAGTGAAAAAAACAGAATTTAGTTTTTGAAATTGGTAATAGTAATTCAAAACATTAGGAAAAATGTGAAAACCTAAAGCATGCGATCAGTTTTGAAAGAAAATTACTCACTGAGATAAAAAATCAGCATGTTTTGAGGACCAGTTGATGTTAGAGAAGAATGCATTTTGCTGGATAGGGCCACTTGTTACCAGTTACTGTCAGCTGGACATACAAACCTCAGAGGCTGTAAGCCCACTCTGGCTCCTGGCACTGATGGTTCTGCTCACACACACACAGCTCCCTGTGCCATGTTTGGCCCCAGTAGACATCCCCTCTGTGCTCTTCCCCTTAGACATGCACATGCACTGGGGGTTTTATCTCTAGAGACATCCAGACCCCATGGTGTCACGGGTCACCAGCAGCTGTCCACAACTGCACTGATAGCCAGTTACTCCTGTGATCCTGCCTATGGAAAGAGTTAGAAATTAAATAAATAAGACAGACTGCAGTGACAAGGCTTGGGGAACAGACAGCTAACCAACCAATCAACCAGAAAACAACACATGACCGTGTCTTTTTAATTCCCTTATGTCTCTACTTTCCCACATTTATTCCTTCCCAAACTACTTAGATCCTTCCCCTAAACATAGCCATAAGAATTCTTTTGAAATCCTGAAATACATTTCCTCTGCATCCCTTAATGTGTTTTACAGCCTTAAGCACTGGACCCCCCTCACAACAAAAGGTGCATTGGCTGCATTGGCTCACTCTGATATGTTTCACATTGGGCTGTAGGGCAGCCTTTTCTGGCACAGCCATGGGGGGGTCTGGACAGGCAACTTTTGCTCCAAGTCCTTAATTTGTTTGGCTGAATGACTTTGTGCCCCTGTGCATCTCTGCATTTGTGAAGATGAGCCTTTGATGGACTGATAACCCCCATGATGGGCTCAGAAGATGAGGGCTTGTTTGGACTTCCTCACCCCAAATGTTATCTCTGTGTTCTCCTTTGTAGGGATGCAGATGAGCTTAGTCAGAAAACCTAGCAATGTATAGATGATGCAGCTGGAATTGACCAGTAGCCACTTGTTCAGGCTTGTCTGGTGCTTGTTGAGCAGGTAGGGAACACATTCATGCTTTTATTTTTAGAATATTGGTCCTAAATGTTGACATGGTATACTATATACATGGTACTTGTTTTGTACTATATAGGTTTCATATAGTTCTGTCAAGGATGCCTAAACAAAAGTGAGCAATGAGGATCAAGCTGCACACCAAGCTTTATACACAAACTATCATGTCCCTAAAGAAGAAAACATAAAAAGAAGGCTTTTCTACCATGTGTGCCTCAAGCATGCAAATTTAATTCTCTTTTCCAGTCTCCAGGTCTACCTGAAATATGTTTTTATAGATATCAGCCTTTTCCAACCAGAAGACGGATGGTCAAAAAAAAAAAAAAAATTAAATTTCAGAGTTTCCTTTGCCTTAGTGGCAGGCATCTCAGTAGTGGGAGGAGACTATTTATGACATAAAACCATAAAACACCCTTCTTGGACAAGCCACAACAGTCCAAATTCTATCTTTCAGTCACCATTGTGTCATTAAATACTTGTGACTAACATTGAAAGATGTCTGAGAAAAAAAAAGAGGTTCTATTCTTTCCTAGGAGAATTAAATTGATTGCATATTTTAGTTTCAGAAGCATCTGGGAATTTTTTTAATGAAGAGAAAAAATGCTAATTGTGAGATGCAAACAAACTTGTCTTGAAAAAAAAGCAGCAATTGTGAGAAAATCTGCAATGTGGTTGAAAAATTCCCTTACTCTCTCAGCATTTCTTGACATTTACAGAGAATAAAGCCTTTATACTAAAAAAATTCTTTCCTGGTTTCCATGCATCAACTGTTTTTAAGTAGACTGTAGCTTTTCATATTTTGTTTACCTGTAACAAAATATTCTAGTCTGGTGAAGGTAGATTGCAGAGATTTTATGTGACTGTTTTCAAAATAAGAACATCACACAAGAATGCTTCAAAAAACAGCATGTAAAAATTAACAGTCCAAGCAAGTCCATGCAGAATCTAGCACAACTTTTTTCTTCTGATTTTTTGCGGGTAAATTGTTATGATGTACTTAAAAGAGTACAATTACATAAGAAAAATTTGTATGTGAACCAAGCCTAGTATAAAAGACTTCAGGCACCCATCTACTACACAAAATTCTGTACTTTAGAAAATGCAGTTAACCCTAGATTTCCTCTTATCCCGAGTGAACTGCATAATGAGCCTCTAGCTCTACGGCAAGAAATAAATTTTTTTATTCTTTTCTTAGAGATTGGCAGGACAAAAATTTAGCCAGTCCAGAAAATAATACATTTCCTGGAATATTTCCTCCATCCTGGGTCACAGAGAAAGAAAATTACAGGTCAGGTGAGGTCCCAATTCACCCAAGAGGAAACTTGAATAACTACAGAAACCAGAAGTCTTGGCAACAAGCTTCTGCTGGCATTAGAGTCCCAAAATAAGACTACAGGATAAACCTGTGACTGTGTCAAGACAAGACAAATGGGATTTTTTCTGGAAGATCAGACAGGTCAAGCTGTTTAAACACTCTGCCTTAAATCTGAAGAAAATTGAAGCTAAGAAGACACTCATTGCTCTAATTTCAACTGAAGAAAACAGCTCTGGACTCAAAGATTGAATTGAAGCTTGGTTAATATTAGGCTCTGGACTTGGATCTATATGAAAGGGCAGATACATGCAGATCCAGCTGGATTTCTTTGGCTTTTATCAAATACAGTCTGTAAATGTCATAAATGATACAAGAGGCTTCCTTATGTCCTAACTGGAGTTTTTTAATGATTACCCTATATCCAAGTAGTTGATGCAGCTTGTGTCTGGTTACACAATACTTCAAATTACAGATGAAACATTCAATTTAAACCTACATTACAACTGTGTTATTTTTACAGGAGTGTCTGACCCAGAGTTTGTGATTAAACAAGTGGTTTCTTGCAGGCAAAGCACAAAGGAAAATAAAGAAAAATATGATAAAGAATAAAATTGTATTTTGCTGCCTCCCAAGTTATTGCAAATAATTTTACCATAGATATAACCTATCCACAACATATCAGGTGTCTGATTTACACAGGTAAGAAGCTATATGCAGTAACATGTTCCCACAGATCATCACAGAGGAAGATTCTTTGTATCATTCAAAAATGAGAAAATCCCTCATTTTTCTTCAACTCTCTTTTTGAACTGTTTTGGAGTCTCTGTCGTAAATTTTGACAGATTTTAGAGGGAGAAAATTCTTTTTC
This sequence comes from Argya squamiceps, assembly GCA_037834095.1. NCBI lineage: Eukaryota > Metazoa > Chordata > Aves > Passeriformes > Leiothrichidae > Argya > Argya squamiceps. Next base: position 37,377,665 of record JBBMKD010000170.1, read on the forward strand.
CAAGGGTAAATAACCAAAAAATAAAGTACTTTTGTATTTTAATGCCCCAAACATTACTGGTGTGCGTTCACGAAAAATCAGGAACTTTCTCCATGCATCCCAGGTGAAAGGAGGGAGTCAAACCTCAGCTGGCTGCAAGAATCGCTGTTGCAGTTTTCCAACTGTGGTGAGCTCACTGCCGATTCAGCAAGCCCATGTGACATTATGCTTATTCTTCTTTGGGAAAATAATTAAAAGCTCAGGTTTCATATATTTCCAGTCCACAGTTTATTACATTTCACAGGGGAAAATGCATCTCAACATTCCAAAATGTCTTTAACAACTGATATATGAATACCAAAAAATAACACAGTACAAACAGTTGTTTTTACATGACAAAAAGAAAGAACATCCCTCTCCATCTTAATAATTTATTTAAGGTTATTTAAAATAGTACATGGCATTTATCTGTGGAAGAAAATTCAGTGAACATACAATATTTGAACAGGAATTCAAAACTCTTAAATTCAAATTTTGAATGGGAATCCAAAACAGCAGTCACCTTTCTGATGTCTGCACGACAGACACTTTTATATTTAAAAAAGGAGAATATAGCTAGCAGAATGACATAATCTCTTTCAAGGTCAAAGTCTGCTCACTGACTAATGCACCCCCACACTTTTTAAAATTACATGATAAGCCAAAATTATTATTTTTATTATAACAATTCCATAAGTTCCATAAGTACCATACATATGTCAAATGTGCGAGTTGATATAACAAGTAGACTTTTTGAAGTAAACAGGAAATATGATGAAGTAACAAGCACAGTGTAACAATTTAAGACAAAGTACCTGGTAACCAGACAGATGAGCCATTACAGATGATGCCTAAGTAGTGGCAGAAAAAAGCTGTGCCAGGTTGTACCTCTGCAACTTTAAAGGATCATTTCCACAATGTGTACTGTCTGGGAGTTTAAAAGCTCTATTTCCATTTCCTGTGTTGTTGTAAATATGAATTGACTTTAGTGGATGAAAATTTCTGGGAGAAGGCCAGGAACTGGTGTAGCAATATTTGTTCATAAGAGTTGCTAGATACCTACCTTCCTGCTCTGTGAGAAGAACCACTTCAGCTTCACAAATACAATTTTTCTAGACAGTAACCCAGTAACCCTGGTTTATAGACAGCAGCAGAGATAGAAAGAATAGCAATGATGATAATATCAGCAATCATGTCCCTTTGCTACAGCTTTGTCTGATATTCCAAAAGTTGCAAGGCCTAAGGAATAAATGCACAATGGAGGCTTGTAATGTTTTTGGTTTTGGCTTTTATTACTTCTTGCCATTTCATATGCATTTTGTATACAGGACACATAAATACATATAGATAGCATAGCTTATATAGTGCTTTATACCTAGAAGCACCTTAGAGAGGAAAGAATCCTAAAAAAACAGACTTAAAAACACTCTAGAATTCACAGCTTCATAATATCACTGCTGACATAGCATTTTTGGAAATATCAGTTATGGCTGAAAAGGATTGTATAAGAATCAAGCGGGACTTTTAGGATTCTTGATGTTTACTTTTCCCTGATGTCTTGCTAATAAACATTTTTATATTTAGATTGGGTTTTGATTAGTAGTTTCATGTTCAGTCTCTAGGTTGGCATTCTATTTTGAATGATGTTTTTGTTAATTGGAGAGGACTCCAAATGGGAAGGCCAAAAATTCCATGAGAAGGGAAAGAAAGGGTTTCTATTATCCACGGTTCTTACAAAAGTAGAATTACTTGCAATTAGAGCTGTTTGTCAAAACCACACAGCAGAAGGGAAAAATACCTGGTCATAGGCAGAGAATCAGTCAAGGCATGATCACCTAAACATTCACTGGATCTGTAGGTTTAGCTGCCTTGCTGTCTCACTAATTGTTTCATTTATTTTCCTCACAGTCTTTTCATAACTCTTTAATTCCATTTTATACTTTCTTCCGGCCCTGTTAACTTGTTTACTTTCCTTTTTTACCAGTGTTTATTGGCTCTGACATGTCACTAAAGAAAGATATGAAAAAGATAGTGAAATAATATTTATTGGCACACTGTGATTCCCTCTATGAGCCAACTCCCATTTCCTTTCTCTACCCATTGAAGTTTGATAAAGGATCACTTTGCATACTATCTAGTACCATGGAGGCTTATTTTAAACTGGCTCTTAATTATTGCTATTATATTGCTGTTATAAGAATGATCCAAAAAAAGTAGAATTTGCATGAACTGATTATCTTAAAAAGCCAACAATAAGATCTATGTCTTCCAGGTCCCAATCTTCAAGTTCTGAAGTGGAATAATTTTATATTATATTTTTTCCTTTTTTTTTTTTTTTCCCTAATTAGAATGGAACTAAAGGATTTATAAATTAGGTTCACCAATTCTTTTACGAAAATATTAACCCACTACTGAAAAGTAGTCAAGAGGAATACGGAAAGGCCCATCTATCTTCTGACAAGGACCTTCTAGCATGTGATATTGGAAGATGAACAGCTCAGCAATTGCACAGCCAGATAGCTTCCCAAAGCACCTGTCAACTAACGCTTCTCCTACTGCCTGTGATGTTTTACAACCATATCAGCTTCACTTTAGTCATGGAATCTAAGGCTGACTCTCTGTGGTAAACTCTGTCTTTTTTAAAGTGGTTAACAAGCATATCTGAAAATTCTATATAGATGCAGAAACACCTTCTTAGCGTTGAGTAAAATCCAACTCCTTAAACAGAGAGTGAAGTTCAGTTCTCATGTGCCTTCGTCTAAGTGGGGCTGCAGGACACCTTCAGGAGCTTCCAAGGTGCTGTGGACAAAGGACTCTGAATTAGGAGATCAGATCATTCCAGGTTGTTTCTGTGTGAACTGGAGTTCTTACAAAGGGTTAAAAGTGCTGACTCTCATTACAGCTATGCTGCAAAAAGCCAGTCATTTCATGAAGCAGCAGAAGGCTACCTCTGAACATTTCTAAAAGTCTCATCCACAAAATCTTAGTCACTATGACTGCATAGCTGAAAAAAATTAGTGAGAGAAGATGAAAATGGAGAGAGACATCTTAGGAATTAGTCCTCACCAAAATTAACCTCTGTGGTGTCATAGGAAAAAAAAGTCTTTTGATTTTGATGCATGTGGTACCCATTTTTTCATATTATCTGACTGCTTACATGTCCTATGAGGCAACACCATGATTACCTACACAGAAATGAAACTAAGATGGCAAAGATAATATAAATTACTCAATACAGAATTTTATTAATGATGGAGACCAGGAAAGTGGAAGCTGTTATGAAAGAGAGTTGAAACTTGAACCTAGGATTGCAGCTCTGCATAGTGTTTCTTCACCTAGATGTTCACACATTTCCATTCTCAAGTTGATTTTCTCCCTCTTCAGTAACTGTTGTTAAAGAAGAGTTTGTGGAGAAATGCTGTAGAGAGATGTTCAGGAATGGAGATTAAAAATTCATACATTTTTAACCAGAAAAAACAACTATTGTAAATAATTGAGCTGATCTAGAGATCAAGGCCTTTGACTATTTATTCTCAAAACTAATGCGGTAGCAGGAATGGTTTGCAGATCCTAAGCCATCTTAACAAAGAATAAGAAACAGATCTCTTAGACTTTGCATAAAACTAACTTTTTGCTTGCTATTAGCTGTTTTGCCATAGAAGGAAGGTTTTGGCATCTTCCTGCATCTTTGAGTTAAAACATTTGTTCCTATAAATAAATTTGTTCCTGAAAAATTGAGAGACAAAACATTTTTCCAGGACCCATAGACTACATAGACCCATAGACTACAGGGTAATAATAAAGTAGAAGAGGAAAGTTATCTTGAGTGATTTTTTCTCATGTGGAATTGTTAAAGCTGCTTATAAAAAGCCTTATCATTTTCACCAAAACAGAAACCTGAGGAAAAAATAAAGGAGTGAGAGCACTGCAAACCCAGTAATTTCTGTTTCCTTCATTACAATGTTTTCTCTCAGGCTCTGGAGAACTTCTCATTTGATTCATGAGGCTTTGAGAGTCTCTCCATCACATTCTCTAGTAAAAGCTGAGGAAAATTAGCCTTCTGCATTCTCTTGTGTTTAATAATACTCTGTGGTCTTTCTTTTTCTAGAAGGACACAAGAATTGAAACAATGAAGAAGGTATATACACAGATGAATGGGAAAAAGAAAAGAAAGCTGAAGGAACTTCACCACTCCATATCTCATATCTTACATTTCCCCAAGCAAGAGGTCAATCAGCAGCAAAGCTCTAAAAAGTGCTTAACAGCTTAATAAACATAAAAAGAATTGTGCCAATATGCCAGTGAGTAAGTTACACAGACACAAATATGTAGAAGCAGAACTTATCCATTTAGCAATTTAAAACAACCCATCCAAAGGTAATGGAATCTGGCAACAGAGATGAACTGCTTTCCCAGGAGGAAGACTATTATCATAGGCTAAACAGCTGTTTAAAAGTAAAAGTTGCTTCAAACAAAGAAGAAAACAGATGCTTAACTAATTTTAGACATTTTTTCGAACTTAAAAAACTCAAAACCACCAAATGTATGAAAATAAGTTTCTTTTAAGCACCAAGAGAGTTTTATAGTCTGAGTTGAAAACCAAACAAAAGGACAATTTAATACAGCATACTGTCTTTGAAAACTCTAGGTATCCTAACACTCTGTCCTTAGGCATCTGTAGCAAAGCTTTCTACAACTCAAGAATCCTCATGCTGCTTCTGGGTATAGCTGACTGAGAGCTGCTACAATCAAGGATTTCATTTATCCACAGCTTGTTATGCGCTGCTAGGACATTACAGGCATTTTCCCTATGTTCAGTCACAGAGGGCAAGTTCCTGTTCCAAGCAAGTGAAGAAATTGATGAAAAGAAAAAATCCCACAGACCATTTTCAATCTCTGTAGTACCTTCCTTCTACATGAGGAGTTCAAGTGATCTTGAATATTATAAAACAGCAATTATTAGCTCCTCATACAAAGCAAAATTCTGCTTTAGGAGATACAGGCTTTGGGGGGTTAGCCATGAGTGTAGCAAGCAGAATCCTGAAGTCAAGCACACAAACTCAGCCAAGGGTATGAAGTTGCCACACAACAAATACTGTAGATGCAGAAACTGGAAAGTATAATAATTGCTACCCACAAATAATTTTCTAAGTATGTCCCAATTTGAAGGTAATACTCATGGTTGTAGTTTTTAACTCCACTATAGATACTATTTAACTCCACCACCCACACTCTGAAATCATTGTTTTGCCTATAATTATGTACTGACCCATTCTGGTTTTGATTAGATCTATGGTACTATCAGAGCATAAATAAAGGGTAAGGTAATGTAAAAAACCTAAACAATTGTAATGGTTTGAAAGCAAAACAAACGAGAGGCTCCAAGTCAGAAATACAATTTAATAAGAAAAAGAAAAAAAG
>JBBMKD010000170.1:37383203-37449652 GCA_037834095.1 Argya squamiceps
AATTGGTTTCAACAGATGATGAAGAGGGTGATAGAATACTTTGTGCATATCTTATTCTACAACCCAGGACAACAATACAATTCACAGAACACATTTTAATAGTGTATGCAGTAGCATCTAAAAATTAAAGCAGATAAACATTGCATTAAATAGATGCCCAAGTAAAATTGATCCAGAATTAGGTTTTAGTCCTAAAATATCCTAAAATTTGTGATGTGTAAAAAGGCTCTTGTATGGGGATGGACAAAGCCTTCTGAAGCTCCTTTTTGTCTTTTTCAAGTTTTCATGTGATTAGGGGTTTGTTTGGTTGTTTGTTTCATTGGTTTTTCACGCAACTTACTCCCCAAAACACACCTTTAAAAGTTTTCCCTTTCTTCCAGTTGCTATGAAAGATTCCTTTTGGGACCTGAAAACTTTCTGAAAAGTGTCCCATTAGTTGTGTATTTGAAAATATCCATTCTGGGTAGAGATAAAAATTTTTCCAGAAGATACAGTCTTCTGACAGTTAAAAAGTAGCTTGGAGATTTTTATTTGTCTTAACAATAACAGTGCAGTTTTGGAAGCAATAGTTTGATCACCAAATTTGGTCCAATCTTCTGCTCTTGTATGAAATCATATCACAAAAATAAAGCTGGAAGGAAGTTTCAGAGATTGTCTAGTTATCTAGTCTTTACCCAAATTGTGTGGATATGGGCAGACAATATGGTTTTTGTCTATGCTGTTCTTTAAAGCTTGCAGTAAAAATTTTCTCTTAGCACCCTGTGCAATCTATTTTAGGGCTCAAAGGTTCTTACTGCCAGACAGAAAGCATGCAACAGTCAGGTTATAACCAATTATTGTGCTAACATTGTCCTTTAGTTAAAGAGGTTTCCCTTTATTTTCCTTCCAGTACAGCAATAGAAAGTAATTTTCCTTCTGGCCTTCATTTTGCTATGATAAATAACTCAATTTATGTATTCCCAGAAAAATATCTCTTTATTCCCTAAGATTGCTATTAATGGCTATTCTCTTGTCCAGTCTAATCATTGCTGCATATAGGGGATCCAAGCAGTACTCAGTCTTCTGTCTAGGTCAGGTCATCTTAGAGCTGATTTTCTGATTAAGTCATAAACTAACATCTGAATTTCAATCAGCCAAAATACAGTTTTCAGGCTGCAGTATCACAGAATGAATGGCACACAAATATGCCAGTAACACTAGTGAAAACCTTTCTAGATAAAAGTAGGGCATTAATAGTTCACTAAAAGAAAACATCTCAAGGATATGTGTCATTTGAACAAAGCCATTTTGAAAGAAAATGTGGAGGGAAAAGGGAGGTTGTATTCCCATTAAGTAAACATACTGTTTTGATAATGGATTCTTTTTTTGCCTCCCAGGTTCAAATTGGAAAGAATTCTGGTGAAAATTTAAAATTAGATTCTTACAGATGTCTATGTGTTGGCCTCTAAATGCAGCATCTCGTTTTTGAAAGATGGTTTTTATTATGCCTAAGGTATTTTCCTTCAAGAGCAGACAGTTCTCATTGTACTGAATAGACAAGCCACAAAAATCAACTAAGTTAGGTTCCCTACAAATTTACTCCTTTTCTCAATCCTTTTCTCATTTTCTGCCTTCTTTCTTTTCCCGCCTACTTCTCCTCCCTTGAATAAGGTGTTAAAAGACTGTGACCAAGCGCTGTTGTTGAGCCAACCTAGTGGAACAAATCTGCTGAATATAGCGAAATATAGTATTATACAAATGGAATTTAACAGCAAATCACAGTAACAATAATTAGATGGGAGACCAATCTGGTTTTGAAGACCTGTTATCAATTTATGCCAAAAGATGTGGTCAACTCACTATTTGTCTGTCAAAAACAATATCTCAGTAAAAAATTGAAATATTAATGTGCCTTGGTCTTTCTCCTGAATATTCTGCAGTAGAACAAATGTCCTAATGAAATGTGGGTAGGGATGCGAGACCTGTTAAAGAAAAGAATGCAAGTGTATAGAAAAACATTTTGCTGTGTGCAAAAAAACCCCATAGAGCTTTCTACAGTAGCTCAAATATCTCTGTGCTTCAAAGCTATGGCTGAAATTTCCCCTGAAGCCTACAATACTTCAGGGAAATGGAGAGTCAAAAAAAGACTTGTACTGCAGGCTATGCAGTTGTGTGGGCACTGAGAAGCTCAAGTGATCAAAACTTTGAAGTGTGCATAGATCCTTTGAAAACCTCAAGGGTTTCTAAAAGGAACTGTGAAGGGGTTCTCCAAAGCTTCTGTGAGGGCAACTTGTGTCAGTACAGCTTGCTCAGAGTAACAGAAGTTGTGTAAAATTGCTAGCTATCTTTTAAGGTCAGCAACATGCTTTTCTAATATATTTCCACTTTCTAGTGTTTTTGGGGGTTGTTTTTCCCCAGCTGCTCTCCATTTATTTCCTTACACAAAAAAAAAACCAACAAACCAACAACCCAACAACCCACCATGTCTAGAATCCCACAAGTCAATTGTGGAATCTATATTCTCGTTATTTCTACTGCTCTGTGATTTTATGTTTATGCTTTACAGGAAAGGAATTGAAATAAGAGAGAATCAGGTTGAGTGCTAATTTTAGCTAAAGAAATACTCAAAATTTCTAAATGCCTGGAAGGAATAACTCCTAACTGAAGTGCTGGAGGAAATATCACTGGAGAATGACATGGTGGTTTTCGGGGTTCTTTTAAAATTCATTTTGTTTTGTTTTGTTTTTCATGCAGCTTACATGAAAATGCAACAATACACCTGACATGTCATCCAGCAGTCTTTGAACCATCAGAAAGTCCTACTAAGTACTCATTCTATGATAACACCAAACCTTTGACCTTGGGCACAAGGTCATATTTGAATAATTTGGTTATGTATGCAGCTATCCAGCTGAGCTGAGTTTTGGAATTAGTGACCTTATTTGAATGGTCTGTAGTTTCCTTCTGCTTTCCTTTGCTTTTTTAGCACTGCTAACACTGTGTTTCAGAGACAATTTCTTTGTTCTGTACAGAGAGATAAACTGTGAAATTAAGCTTCATCAGCACAGCTACTTAGTTTATTTAACACATTTTTCTGAGCAAAAGTATGAAAAACAAAGAGCTGAAGCAAATAACTTTCCAGTGAATTGCTATCTGTATTTCAGAAACATATCAGTCTATAAAATTTCCCATAAGCCAGTTAGGGTTTTTTACATATTTACATAACACAGCTAATTGCAGATAGTTATGTATTCTTTCCTTGCATTGCTTAAAATATTGGCACAGAAATAACACTAGATCAATCTTGTGGCAAAATGCCACAGCATCGTCCAATTTCCGAGGAGCCATATGGCAATGATACAGCCATCTGTTTATCTTGATATTCCTTTCCTGGCAAACCTTTTACCCATATGGGTTATTGGTGCCCTCATCTGTGTATATCATGAAGAGGTTCAAAACCAAAATCTATAATTTTCCCTGGTATAACTTTTAACAATTACACTGAACATAAAGATCACACTATCCCAATGTTTAACCTCATCCATTTCTGTTATGTACACACCTGCCTTCTTCTGTTAGATGCAGGAACAATTTGATTTCCAGAATTTGTGAAAGCTGTCATCACAAGCTGTCAGGTTCGAGGCATCATAATCATCTCAAAGGACTGATAGCTTGTGCTTTGTGGATTTGAAACTTCATCACTAAAGAGATTAAATGATCCATCCTTTTACATGCTGACCGGGTAGCAATTTTGTGTCATTGTAGAGATTCACGCATTCAGACAGTAAAGCCATGCCGAATATATGTGGAGCCCTTTTACATTTTATGTGACAGCCATTTTCAATAATGTCTAAAATATTTGACATGCACTGTTTAGAATAATTTTAAATAAGGGAGAGTGTCGACTTTCATCCTGATGTATTAGCAAGCCTGAGTGAAATCATGTTTATATTCCATTTAGCAATCTGCCCCTTAATTTCCTCTTTGCGTGAAAGAGTTGTTGCAAATTGGATACACCCAGACTACAAACCAGACATTTTAAGTATATATATGTTTCAAATCCCATTAGAATAAATAAATATGGCTTTTGTTTATTTTGGGATTTTTTTCCTGTTTTTAAAGTAGTACAAACAATTGCATTCTAGATACCAAGCAAAGATGCAATAAAAACTCATGGGCTAATGAATTTTTGGGGGCTATATGGAATTATGTACATAATGAATTGTTTTGCTGCTCTTAGGTGTTTTTGTTGACTAATGAAATACATCGACTTGTTGCATTCCACAAATTTGCAATATATTTTATTTAAGAAATTCACTGGTTTATTTGGCAACTTCATTTCTTTTCCTTGAAAGATCATGTTTTGTGTACATTAGACTAGTTACAATTCATACAATATACTTTTATGAAAATTTAATTGGATTATCTCTCACATTTTCTGTCAGGAAATTTTTAAAAATTGTGAATGCATTTGTTTGCATTTTAAGTATTCTGTGTCTGCTACTGATTTCAGTTTAGTGACATTTAAGATAAAAATCTCTTTAATCTCTACAGTGGCCCTTGGTTTCTTTTAATTCCTTGCTTTAATAATAAACTATTAGGAAACCACATATCCTGTTCCTTCCTCTTTCAGGTGAATTTTACTAGATTTCCTACCATTAATTTTAGAATCACAATTGTTTATCTCTTCAAAAGCTCTTACTATACCAACCACCAACAAGTCAACCATTGGCTTTGATACTAGCAGGACTTTGAGACATGATTTAATTTTTCATGTCACATTGCATGCTTGTGTGCCTATGTGGGCTTTTATCCCCATCACTGCTCTGTATATCATCTCTCACCTACAGGCATGCTGCAAATTACATGTCTTTTCTTTCTAATTACCTTCCACGTTTGTACATTTGTTCACACACCTCTCTCTGCTATACCTGTGAGCAGACACTTGAATCAGATTTGGCAGCAAACAAGCCCAGTTCTATTTTTGTGCAAAAGCTTCCCATGAAATAGAGAGCAAAGTATTCACAAGACTGTTAGTCCAAGACTGGTGCATCAAAAAGGGAAAAATTTTCATGATTGAGGAGTTAATAAAAATATTTTTTTTTCCAGAAAGGACCCTAATTTAACCTATAAACTTTACTGTGGTGTTGAGTGTTCTGTAACAGGTGCAAATACACTCTGCTTTTCATTCTGAGCAGGATAATTTGTCTCACTCTTTGTAGTTGAATGGTGCTTTTTTCATCCCATATGCAAACAGAATACCCCCCACAATGTTCAGACACTTCTGCCTTCCCTGCATCCTTCAAACTTTCTGCTGACTGAGGACATTTACATTTGAAAACCTGCTTGGCTGTCCAAGGGGTTGAAGTTTCTATTTTGGGACACCTTGAACATATCCTCTTGGTCCCAATTTAGTAAATATATCTCTGTTTATTGACTCAGATTCTACCTTAAAGGTCTTGGCATAAGGAGGACACAGCTGTGACTTTTCTCCCTCTATTGCAACATGTCAGTGTCCTAACAACACATGAATAACACTGTCATGAAAAGGGCCTAGAGCAAAAAGAATAAACAGATAAAATATTGGGCTGCACTGCCTATCAAAGTAAAATAGAGGAAAACACATATGGTATAGTTTCCAGAGTCTGTATTATAACTGCACCAGGTTCCACAAAAGGGCAGAGATCAAAGGCAATATACCTGAATCAGCATGTCGTTTCACCCAAGCTAACACTGCCACTGATAATGTCTGCTAGTTACTACAAGGAAATTCAATGAAATATACATCTTTCAGAACCCAATCTAGAACTTTTGCTTGCTTCTCTACATGGTGAAGCTCTACTGGTATCTAAAAGACTAATCAAAGAGAAAATTTAAAGTAGGGTTAGGTACTTAGATCCTGAGACTACAACTGAACTATGAAGTGAGATGGTCTTCAGCGCTTCCCAAATTCCTAATCCCCAGCATGATCTGGCTGATGACCCAACCAGATCACATCACATCTCCCATCTAGGCAAAAGTCTGCCTTTACGCCTTCTTGACAAGCAGAGGCAGAAAGATGAGTGGAAGAAGGAATCATATGTGTCAAAACTCTTCTCGAGACAAAATTTAGTGACAGCTAGAACAGATAGACAGATTTAGTCCATCATGCAAATACAACATACTTAGGTTTTGAACATGGAATTTGTAAAGGAATGGAGACTGAATTTTTTACAAATTCCTCTGTATCGCATGACAGCTCCTCTGGTAGGTTGTGTATCACTTTCCCCAGACTATATTTTGTGCTACTATGAATGTACCATATAAAGAAATAATGGGCTCTGAAAGTTGAGGTAGCTTTAATAATGAACCTGCAAAATCTCAGTTAATGTTCTCTAAGTAACTTTGGAACTGAGCACTTACCTAGGAATTCCAGCCAGTGTCCTTCAAACCACAAAGGGCCAGAGAAAATGCTAAAGTATAAGTAAGAGATTGTGATGGTTTTGGCAGGGCTAGAGTTAATTTTCTGCATGGTGTCTGGTATGTGATTGTGTTTTGGATTTATGTTAAACCAGGGTTGATAATATAGAGATGTTTTTGTTACTCCCAAGCAGGGTTTACACAGAGCCAAGGCCTTTTCTGCTTCTCATTCTTCCATGCTGGTGAGGAGACTGGTGGTGCTAGGATGTTGGGAGGAGACACAGGTGGAACAGCTGACTCAACTGACTCAAATATCAAAGGGACATTCCCAACCATATGGCAACATACTCAGTATGTAAACTGGGGGAGAAAGAGGAAATTGGAGGCATTTGGAGCGATGTTTGTTTTTCCAAGTCACAGTTGCACATGATAGGGCCCTGCTCTCCTGGAAATGGCTGAACACCTGCCTCCCCATGGGAAGCAGTGAATTCATTCCTTGTTTTGCTCTGTTTGTGTGCATGGCTTTTTTTCCCTATCAATTGTCTTTATCTCAGCCCATGAGTTCTCCAGCTTTTAGTCTTTTAATTCTCTCCCCAGACCCACAGGTGAGGGAGAGAGCAAGTGGCTGTGTGCTGGTGGCAGTAGTTAAACCATGACATAGACTTTTAATTAAATCAGTGTAAAGTCAGCTTATAATAGCATTAATCAATGGCTTAGTGCAGTTAGCAATAATAAAATTAAATGGTCACAGCATACAACTCACTGCAGATAAAGAAATAGGCTTAGTGAAGGCTTTAGTGTTTTCTCCTCTCACTGACAGTAAGCTACGTAAATCTGCAGCTAAAGAACTCATCAAGCATACCCCTGACTTTATTATAAAATGCAAACTTACCTCTTGAGCTACTGTATTTAACATACGAATGCCATTAATTAGTAGTGATGTCAAGAATAATTCCTTTAAGCAGAAGACCAATGTACATGTCACTGTCCCTCCAATCCTTGTGAAAAAGCTCTTGCTCCTGGGCAGGTCTCAGAAAACGCTGCTGTTTTCCTGTGAGAAGGGCTGGTGTCATGTGAAAGCATGCCTGGAAGGCTCCTGATGTATTATCCAGTGTTCTATTAATGCACATGATGTTTGGCATTAGCACTGTGAGCAAAACCATTCAGTCCTTTAAATCCACTCACTCCTTGGAAACAATGTTCACGTTAACCGATTTCTTTGGGCAAAGGCATTAAAAATCCTCTGAGGAAACACAATAAAACTGCAGATAATTACAGATTTTTCAGTAGGCACAGATTTTTGGAGCCTTGGAAAATAACAATATTGATATTGTTTATTTTTTAATTCATGTCAGACTGGGTAAGAATTGTAAAGCCTGATGTTTCATGAAAGAAAGGGAAAAGAGGGTTCTGCTCTACACAAAAAACACAACACCTTGTGGCTCAAGAGATTTACTGGTCTCTCAAGAAAATCATAAGTCCATTTTTTCTGAAATCTTCCTGTACACTCAAGAACATTTTGGAATTCTTAACAAAAAAAGAAGGAAAAACTCCTCAGATAGTAAGTGTTCACTAATCTTTTTACACATTAAAACTCTACTTTTCCTATGCCCTTTTACATGATGATTTCCAAAGACTGACTGTAAGAGGTGAGCAAGTAAAAGTATTTCTTCCCATTTTGTAAAACCGGTTGCTTTAGTAAACAAGACACAAGCTGACTGTGGTTCACAACAAATAGTGCACACAAGATGCTTACAATTTTGCAAGTGTTGTTGGTAGCAGGTAAAAAAAAGCTTCATCAGCACCACCTCCTATTTGCAGAAAAGGAAGACATATTGATTAGGATGTGCTTTTTGACAAACTATCTATACTTGAACTAAGGTTTTATTACATTTATTTCTTACTTTTATTCAGTTAATTAAGAAATTATGTTTTGCCTATAGCGGTGACTGAGGTTAAAGGCCGGATTGTATTCTAGCACTAACAAAACTTCTATCCAGTTTCAGAGATTTTTTTAAGTGCTAATTTCAGTTTAGCTTTCCCTCTCTTGTCCAAAAGTGATAAGAGACCAAAGCTGTAGCAGAGCCTATTTGGGACATTAAAAAGATGTTTTTTCAAAGAAGGGATGAGAACTGATTAGATTAAAAGTAAAACATGCAAAATACTAGTTGAAGAATAAATTGAACCAGGCATTTAATTATGCTTAATCTAAGTTAAATTTTGAGCTTTTTGGGGCAAAAAAACCCCAGCACTATAGGTGAACCATTGCTTGGATGTGTTTGTTAAATCATCACTGCAAAAAAATAAGGAAAACATAGAGTGATACAGTGCTTCTTCTTTTCTCTCCCTTCCTCTCATTACCTGTCTGCTGAAGAGTTTGTGCCACAAGGACTCCAGGACAAAAGAGAGCTTCAACTTCTTAGCACATCTTCAACCCCATTTTTCAGATCCAGAGAGATGGAAAGCAGCTGTGCCAGTGTGAGAGGAATGAGAGCATGTAAAGGCTGAAAAGGAGGGTAATACTCTGCCCTGAAAGATCTGTCTATTGTTATTTAATCTTTTCTGCTGTTTAAAATTGCATTTTTGAAAACTGGTCAACTAATGAATTGTTCTAAACATTATTGTAATAATACAACTTCAGCCATTACTGCAATGGAAGTGGAAGCAAATGGAAAAATCTGCTGGTTTGTTCCAATTAAGACAATATAGAAAAGGGAAATAGAGAAGTAAAGTCTCTGGTCCCTTTCCTAACATGGGACAGCATTACACAGTGACAGGATATTTCTGATGTAATGTTTTCCTTTTCAAGATAGTTGCAAGTGATTTTTGAGAGAACATAGGAAATTTCCAGCATAAGCATACATAAAATAATTTATAGGTTCTAATATCCTTATGCCCACATGAAATACATTAGTACAATGGCAAGAGCTTGAATTAACGATGAAAAGAGAATTTGAATGCACAAAGATCACAGAAAGATGGGTGCAGGGGAAAAAAATTCTGCATGTATGACTGTAATTTGTATCAAAAACATTGGATGTTTTTCCAGTTTTCTTTCAGAAGAAAATTCCAATTAATTGACCTGATTCTTTAAACATGTTGATTTTGGCAAGATTTTATATTTCAGTGAAAGCTAGTCCTGTGAAAACTGTTGAAACCAGCTGTGTTTGCAGGCTTAATGACTGACATGCCCTAAAGCACAAGAATTTCTATAGAGTAGGTTGGAATAGCAGTAGTAGTCCAAAAGCTTTTGATGGTTTAGAGGGGCCTGGATGAGTCACTCATTGCTTACTTTGCTAAGAGACTAAGAAAAAAAAAATAAAAAAGCTTTCTCATTATATTATGTACATAAGATTTTCCTTCTACGTCCATCCTAAGCCAGTCTCCTTATATAGGTTGAGATCACCTCTTCATTGACTTAGAAGGCAAGTTTCCAACTGGCTATAGCTCATTAAAAATTTGTCTTTATACCATATTATCCCTAATTAAAGTGTACCTAATTAAAATGGCAGTATTTTCTTGCAAGTCTGCTATGCATCCTTTAATTTTATTATGTCCTGATGCCCAGAAATTCAGTAGTAGACTGGAATCACTACACCTCTTTTTTTTTTTTTCATTTTTTAAGTGTTGTGTTATGAAGTTTTAGGTATGAACTGTGCACACAATTCTCGAAGACCACATTTAAAAAAATCATTTACTTTTTAGAACTGGTACAGTGTGATGGAAGCAAAAAGCAAAAATCAAAAAGCAAACACTGACATCTCTCATGAGGACTTCATTTTCTTTGTCATATTTTTCCTTATGGTAATTTGAAGTGCGTCTGCTAGAACAGGAACTTGTTATTCTTGTTTGCTGGCAGAATTCACAGAATGGTTTGGTTAAAAATGTACAATAAAAGCACTGGTCATTCTGATTATGTATTGAGTTAGAATGAAAGATACTTTTTAAATGTACAGTACTCCATGGCCCAGAACACTTAGCACTGTGCAGGGTCAACATTCATAGATTACAATTGGATAATGTCCTTGAAAAATGTTTAACATGAAAAATTACAACAGATTGAGAAGTTTTTTTTTTCCTCTGCATGTGGCTAAAAAGAAGAGATTATGAAAAAAAAAATTAAAATTAGCATTTATTAATGAAAACAGAACTAAATATCACTCAAAAGACTTCCATTTAACCAAAATTATAGGTTCAAATAGAGTTAGTAGGTAAATACCGTGTTCCTATTATTTCTTTTTGTTAAATAATAAACAAAAAAAAATATGAGTGTAAAAATCCAGTTAGACAAATGTCATAAAATTCTCGGTAATTATTTAGATTCTTAGCAACCCTTACAGAAAGACTAAAGGGTACCTGATTATGGAAATGAAATGATTCTTTTTGACACTTCCAGCTCTTCCAGGCCATCAGGGCAATATCAGATATTGTCTCAGCTTTACAAGTAGAAAGTATTCAAATGATAGGTACGTGACACCCTTCACAAAAGGAAAAGTCACATTAAAAATTGAAAATATTTAGAAAATTTAGACAAATGCAGCTGTAAAGTGTGAGTGGCTAAAATCAGAACAGAGGGAAAAAATGTGAATTAGCATACAGAAATGCTTCAAATGCCATGACAACACAAAGACAGGCAGGCTCAGGCTATTTCATATCATTCCATTTGACTTGTTCTTGCCCCCTGCCTCTCAACTTTCAATCCAGGAGAACAAATGCTTTGTGCAATATTTTAATGAATTCTTTGCACATTTACTGTCACTAAAGCCTATTTTCTCAGTGTTAATTATAACAGTCCTCCTGTTAGTAAAAAAATAAATGCTTTCCTAATGGTGTCCAATTCTTGATTTTCTCTCAGGAAGAAAACTGTATTTTTGTACAGCAGCATGCTTAAGGTGCTTCAGTAAAGATTGTGTCAATATTTTTATTAATTTGTAATTTCAGAGGTTTCAAAGGTCACAAACTATATTCTATGCACAACTGGACAGGACTCGACAGTGCCTAAGACCTAAGCCAGGGGCCAAAGTCAATACACCAATCTAAGAAAGGTGAGTGAGCTAGGTAATTCTTATTTATACAAAGAATTTCTATTAAATTATACAGAAAGATCTGTAAAACAATGATATATCTACCATGGAATCACAGTCACGTGGTGTCTTTGAAGGTACAACTGTATTATTGCTTATACTATATGTTTTGTATAAATCAATGACTGACAGATAAATACTGATTTTTCTGAGGTAATCTGATTGTTTTCCCTGATTCAGCACTGTATGCTGCTCATAGTGGGCATATCACTTTTATTTATTCTGAAAAAAGCACAGGTGTCTGTCATTTTAGTTACAGTAATCTGTATTTCTTCTGAGGAAGATGAACCTTTGTAAAGCAGAAGCAGTTGTCTGCAACATGATAAATCATGTAATACAGGAAGTTTTATGACATTACATCAGTAAACTACACAGCTCCAGGTCTTCTTTCCCTAAACACTCAGTGGTTTAGGAAAAGAAAAGTCTGGATTACAGGCATGAGGTGAAATTAGTAAATCTGTTGCTAATAAATAGCCCAACTGAAAGCACATTCATGAATGAAGGATCTTTAAAAGCAAGATAAGCTAAAAAAATCTCAGCCATTTTTAATTGTTAATTATACAAGCCCAAAACCTTAAAAAAAACAAACAAAAAACCCAAAAAACAAATCCACAACTTATCAGATTTTGGAGTATTTCTTATTTTTAAGAAAGTGAATCTTCAACATGGGAGCACCTTCCTGCCCTGTTACTTATAGAGGACCAAAACTGATTGTGTAGGAACAAAGAAGGCTCCAAAGGCAGGAAGTGTCATTTCTAGCAGAAGCACATACCCTATCAATCAGAGGGGCACTGACAGTAGTTGATATGCTTAGTGCTGGCTTTCTCCAGACTACTGATGTCAGTTCTGTACAGTTTGAAGTCAGGCCTTCTTACCTACGCCCTGTGTCATCTTATCTTAAGAAAACACAGATAAAGATGCCAGATGCACAGGAAGAAATATAGACAGAAGTT
The DNA here is from genome assembly GCA_037834095.1 of Argya squamiceps. NCBI lineage: Eukaryota > Metazoa > Chordata > Aves > Passeriformes > Leiothrichidae > Argya > Argya squamiceps. The sequence continues at coordinate 37,395,619 of JBBMKD010000170.1, forward strand.
TGACTGGCATTTTGAAGGTACAGGCAGGGTGTTCTTCCAAGAAGCTTGGACTTGCTCTTGAAGACAAACCCAAATGATTCTTTTGGAAAATGTTATCATCACCCTGAAGTCTATTGAAAGGCTAAAGTATACAAATTTCTTGTTGCGTTTGTGAATATTTTAAAATTAAATATTAGTATATTTTTTTGCATTTAAGCAGGATGTTATGAACAACTTTTGATTTATGTTTTTAAAACCTGTCTCTAAGTATTAGCATATTTAATTTACAATTCTAGTAAATGCATGTTTTAACTGCAGTGATGATTACAGCTTTAGGTAATGACAGGTAGTAAAGATATTTTCATCAGGTTGATATTATTGATACTTTTGTAATGAAGAGCAATCTTGACCCATTTAGCATTCTAGAAGTGTTAACATACACTGGTACTGCTATTTTGGAAGGGCAGTCCTCCATGACACTGGGAAAGGTAGAATTGCCATGGCCTTCCCTAGGAAATTAGGAAAATTAATTCAAGTCTTATACTTGAATTATGGATTTGAGAATTTGGCATTTAGAAATTAAACCAAAGCAGTTTGTCCTGCAAGCAGAGAGTTACTGTGAAACAGAACTCCATATTTAGAAAGCATATTACTAAAAGAGCTAACTACTAAGAAGCCCTTGTCAGTAAGCCTTTTAGTTCATCAGAAAGAAATCTTACACTGAAAAACTCCCTCAACAAAACTTCATTGTAATTCAATATAATAAGAAGAAAGGATATTGATATATGACACAGTCAAAGACAGTATGGAAGTGTGATTATGGTTTACTGCATACTCAATGATCTGAGAGCATATTTTGTGAAAATTTATTTATAATGAGATGGGTACCTAGATAGCTCAGTGGTCTTACTGCCTGAATTTAGTGCTTCAAAAAATGCTAGACTTAAAGGAAAGTATTTAAAGATGAATCGTAATAGTCAAAGCAGAATGAAGTTGTGAAAGCAATTTCAATTTTTTTATTATTGTAGTTAAAGTTTATGGTTTATTTTTGCTTCCATTGAAGTGACTAGCATAATTTCCATTCTCTTCTTAGTTTCCTGTTGCCTGTTTATTTATCCTTTAAGTTGTTCAGACCTAGTTGTCTTCCTCTTAAGTTTAATCTCTACTGTGCTATTTTAAAATCAGTTTATAGATTCTAGTTCACAAGGAAATGAGCAACTACTTTCCCTTACTATGGCTAGACCTTTTGCCTAGGTAAGGGTACTGTATTTGAGTCTGTATTTATCACAGATAAGAAAGAATCTGATTGAAATGTATTAACTTGTTGCAAGAGAAAAGGATCTCAATCTCTTGTTGGTGATTGCCTCATTTGGTATAAATAATTTTATTATTAGAATCGGAAGGCTCGAGTTTGTGATTGCAGTCTTTGTATGTGGAGGTTTTCAACTGCTTACAAAATACTCAAATATTCAGTGGGCTAAAATAAAAATATATATTATCTCATGGTCTTTGACAATGCCATTTGCCGGGTTCCTGTTTCAGAATATATTTTAATACTTCATGTGAAGACAGAGAACATCACTATAAGGCATCCAAAGTAACTTACGACAGCATTATTTGCTTGAACACCTTGGACTTTTCTTCTAGGAAAATCTGAATAACGTTTAGAGCAATGGAGGAATCTCCAACTGGTCCTTTGATTTGTGAGGTGAATGTGTTGAGTTTATACATTAAACACATTAACTCCTTATTATTAGTTTTAGGAGTTTTTTTGTTTTCTCTGTATATGGATTGAAATATTTCACACAAAACTGAATAATGTATTTAGTGTTGACTCATGGAAAAAAACAAGCAACCCTGATTGTCATATGCTCACTGAACAAGATTATGTCAATCAGAAGCTTCCTTTCCCAACTTATGTGATCAGGTGAGCACCTAAGGAGTGATTATTGAAGTGGTTCTGTTTCTATATTTTTGAAAGGGAGGTAAAAAAGTCCACTAGAAACTCTTAAAAGAGACCTCAAAGAACCACTCACACATGGAAGCACTCCTCCCAACTCTCATTTCCCATAAGAAATAGCTAGTTGTGGCTGATGTTCGTATGGAGATTTTTAAGTATTAGTTCACATTCTTATGTATGTTTATTAAGTAAGGAGAAAAATCACCTAGGTCCACTTTGTTTTGCAGAGAAATAATTAATGATCTCAGGTCAAAGCACAGATAATTAAAGATAAACAAACCAAGATCTAACCTAAAAAAAAAAAAAGAAGTAATGCAAGAAATTACTATTCCTGTGGAACTTTAGAGTGTTTATTTTCAACATAATGTTAAGCCAAATAATTTAATAGTTCTTTTAAGCTATTTCAGGGAAGAAAATCTGAATATCATACAGTCAAGTTTCCTGTACAAAATAAGTCAGAGTGTAATAGTAATTTCACTCTTTACTTTTCCTATATGAAATAAATGTCCACAAAAATTTTAAGCAGAATGCTTTGGGATCAGATCAATATTCAGTTAAATCTGATCATCTATAGATTGCCTGCGTATGTATGAGGAGATTTCCTTCAGAGAGAAGGATTTTCAGATCTTTGAGTAAACAAGAAAGGAACTCATATTTCCTTGAAGCTATGTGCCCTGAGTATTTGGAGCAGCACAATTCCTACACATGCTTCTTGTTTACAATATTCTCGTGTGCAGATGGCAGATGTGTTGCCAAAAAAACCCCGGCCTTAAGGACTGGGGGATTATGGTATGGTGGACTCTAAAAATGCGGTAAGAATTCAGTCTTTTAGCCATGTGTTGTAAAATACAGAGGTTAAGTCTGCATTAAAAGATAGCACAACCCAGAGAGGGACAGACCTACAGAATTAAATAGACCATACAAAGAAGCTTAAATCATTCCTTGTGCATCTATTTCATACTTGCTGCAGCCGAACCCCACTGTGCAAATGACCATTAATAGCTGGAGAATATTCAGTGCCTTCCTGAGGAACATGTTCTTGTTTGGTTTCATCTGACAGGAAAGGATCAGGGAGCCAGCAAAACAAACCATCTGGGGAGGACCAGGTGACTGATTCCAAACAAATGCTAAAGTGTTTCTCTAACCATAGCACCATTTTATCAGTGCAGTTGTTCTCTAACCAGCCTTCAGCATCCTTCTGTGAATCCCATTCTTACTAAATATATATATATATATTTAGGTAGTGAAAAAAGGTCTCTTATTAGCACAACTTTAGGCATCTGAACACCATAAAAGGATTTTCAGGTGCAATCAAGTAGATATTTAAAAGGCATTTAAAGGTTTGAGGAGGTAATAGATCACAGACACTACAAAAAATTCTTACTAATTTTTCCTACAGAAAGATATAGTGGGAAAAAGAAAGGAAATAAGAAGGCATAATTTTATTAAATTTATCAGAAAAAAATCTGTTCCCACAGATACTGATGCATTTCTGCAAACAAAATCTATAAAATTCTTCTCATTATGAATACTTTTAATAATCTGAAACTTTGTCAATGAGTATATCTGAACTTGCTTTGTGGTAAAAGCATTTTCCATCTCTCTACCTCTGCCCAGCTTCCCACAGAAACTGAAATTCATATTCCATGTACTGGCAATGATGTCAAAAGCCTACAGGTTGACAAGCTAAAGTGATTATTTTCATTATGGGTAACAGAGTGGTTTGCGTCTAAAGGGTTTGTACTGAAAAATTCTGCTTTTTGTCCACTGTGATTTTCTGGTATAAGCACATACTGAAAATGGTAAGCGCAACAATAGATTTCAATAAGGAATAGAAATCTCTTTCATGCCCATAATTTAGCTTGTTAAAAATGTTAAATCCACATACTTCTATCTAAAAGCATTTGTGACCTTTGATGTTTCTATATTGGTAGGAACATAACACAGAGCTAAGGCTGTAAATTGAGAAAAGTTACAGGTATGTAGCTTTTTCCTTTCTGTTAGTTTTATGTCTGAATGTGTCTGAATAGGCTGGTGCTAGAAAACAGTGTTATCACTCAAAAAAAAAACCCAAATAGAAAACAATTCCTCATTTTTAATAACTTGGGGTTTATCTTAGCACTCTCTGCAAACTATGGGAATGTACTAACCCATTAAAACATTTTGCTAGGTTACTACTAATATAAATACGCATTTAAAGGTGATAGTATGATCATGACATTTCTTTGAAACACTTGGTTGGTTTTTTTCTATGCCATTTTTTATTGGTCTGAAGATCTTTCTCGTTTCCTGAAACCCTTTGATTGTAATAATACATTTTAGATCCTCACTTCCTACAAGGTTGCTAGAAGCGCTCCTTTTTTTGCTCTGGCCTTTGTATAGTTGTACTACAAAAATCAGTCTGATTCAGGTGTGATATCAGAGCACCAGGGCTGGCTGATATAGGCAAAGCTGTTGAGTACCATATCTGGTCTTGGACGTTGACTTTATTTCTAGTGAAGGATGTAGTTAAGGATCATGTAGTCATATGTCATTTCTCCCACCTGGACAATAGAGCAGTAAAAACAGGTTCATCTGGCTGCCTACACCGGTAAAGACACAGCTGCTTTCATGAGGAAAGACACAGAGCAGAGATCCTCCAGGAAGAATTGTTCATTTCTCTGAATATCACGTTTCTTTGGAGAGAGAAGTAGAAAATATCCTTGACCAAGTTTTTATTTTGTTTTGTTTTCTCCTTTTTTAAAAAAAAATACATCATAAGTTAGCATCTCTCCCTATCTTCACTCAAGTGGTTTTAGCCCAGGCTGTGCAGGTAGAAGATATTGCATTAACTTGCTTAGGCACAGAACACTTAATGATTAGTCAAAAATACAAAAAGTAGAAAAAATATCATTGCCCTGAGTGCACCAGATAATTTACCATTATAAAGCAGCTGCTCCAGTGAGCACCTGAAGGTTATTTTAGAACTATCAATTTTGCAGAGAGCCTAATTTGAAAACAGATACTCTCAGATTTATGAAAAAAATATATATTTATTAAAATGAGAAATAATTACACTTGCATCTCCAAAGGAACTTGTAGAGGAGATTTAATTTTTCAAAGAACTCTTGTTCCAGAAATTGTTACAAACACATATCTATAAAAGAAATTAATAAGGACACCTGAGGATTTAAATTATTTAGATCAGCATGGGAGATGCTCCTCTTAAAGATATGCATTATTATGTGAATTCAGAACTTGTTACAGCCCATAATTATAACAAAACAGGTCTTGTCCTTCCCTGAGGACATCTGATGTTGCCATGTGAGCAAAGACCAACTCCATTTCCCTTTTTCTAGGGTCCTTCAGCTGTGTCCCACTTTGCTTCCACTTCTGTTACCAAACTTCAGTTCCAAAGTAGGACATTACTAGCTCTTTTTTGATTATGTCAAAATGCATTGAACTTGGAGAATGAGTTTAAAGGAACATAGCTGAAATGTTTGAGACTTGCAATTCAATATTTTCAGCAGATGGAGCTGGTGGTCTCGTTTCTATCTGAATTCTTATCTCTTTCTAGCAAAGGTAAAAATGTTCTGAATGAATTTGCAAAAATTTCTAATAATATATTTCGAGAGGAGGCTCTGATAAATAAAGACCCAGTGCATGAGATAAATATTAGTATGTTTACACTGGGAAAAGGAAAAATATTTTATGACTATGGTCAAATGAAATGAACAAGTAATTTTGGATAGGCTAAGTAGACATTCTTCAAGGAGGAATGGCACAGCAAACATAGGTGTCAATTATCAGTGTCAGACATGAAAAAGTGAACAGAATGAGCAAGGAGAAATCCCCAAGACAAAGAAAGATAAAAGAAAATTTAAAACACTGCTTATTTTAAAAAAGTGTCTTCCTGCCTGACACTGGATTAAAATAAGTTAAGGGAGATTGCCAGATGCTGGAGAGTCACTTATACAGAGCTGCAGACTGCTGCAGGGTAGTGCTTCAAAAGCCACAAATTGTTCCAAGTGGAAAGAACTGTTTACCAGCTCATATAAAAACACAAAACACACCTGAGCAGTAAAAAAAAATTTACTGAATCACAACTGATGATGTTGATACAGTAGATATTCCCATCTGATCGAGACACTTAAGTGAGTAGCTGGGGCACCTTCTGCCATCAGAGCTCCCTGGAGCTCTCCAGGGTACCTGGGTCTGGTAATGAGAGCAAAGTCTTGGTATTTCACACCACTCTCTGAACTTGTCATTAAATAGTCTGGGCTCCTAATGCAGATAGTATATGACTGAAATTAGATGTTGTAGATAAATTGCCTGTTTCAGCCACTGTAACCTTCCATTTTCTTTATTCTGAGCATCTGGGAAATATCTGAAGAGCCAATGTTCAACCTCTGTTATTTGTGTAGTGGGCTTCAGAGGAAATGGTAGAACTGCAGATTAATTTGTACTGCATTGTTGCTTATTGGTCCTGAACGACATAAACCTTTATGCACAGGAAATTGTATCCCACTGCAGATTTTCTAAAAGCTTACCTTGTGTTACCTATTGGCAAACATATTGCAGGATTTGTTAGACATGCATTTTCCAATATGCTTTCGTTGGATTCATCAACTGTATGTTTATTGTAAAATCAATAAAATATTGAAAAAAATTTGTTGAAAAGTTGTTAGGCAGCTGGCTTTTGGTGGTCTATAATAAATGATCATGACTGGCATTTTTAAAACTTACATTTCATTCAGATGCCTAAGTACGTATTAAATAAGAGGATAAAGATGCTATGCTGAATAAGGTAATGTGTTTGTTACTCTTGCAGATCCATGCTCAGCTGTGCTGATGTTTTCATCAACAAACATTTGCTCAGGAAGTCCACAAGCACAGTCTACAATCCACCAAGTTGGTGCAGAACAAAATAAATTAATAAAAATCTGGTTCATAAAACCTTCTTTGGGCCCTCCTCCAGCAATTGTTTAGATGGAAAGTTAACTCTCACATTTGAGAAATCCACCTGCAAAGGGACACATTAAATCTCACATATGTGTAAGAGCTTGACAGTTCCAGGCCTCATTTACAAGCAAGATTTGTGATCTGAATTCGATAGAATGCAAACTAAGAAAGCACGAGGTGGAAGTGGATACAAACCTCCACAGAAACATCAAGATTAATTGCACATAGGCAGGAAAACATTATAAAGTTGATGAATTTTTAATTTGTCACATTTTTTGTAAAATCAGCCATGTTCTTTTCCCCTTTTCAGTATTCTAAAGTTATGTTGGGTTTTTTGAAAGAAAAATCTCAAAAAGAGAGGGGTTCATCAAGCTTAGACTTAAAAATTTCACTTTAAACCATTGATGAAACTTTTGCCATGCAGATACATTTCTTTTCCCCCAATACACAAAGGTAAAAATTGATTGAAAACGCACAATGTAGTTCTCTGACTCTCTCTTGTAAATGTATCATTGTTTGCACACCTAATAACCTGATGACATTCCTTGTTCAGAAATAACAATAACATTACATGCATGGGCATCTCACTGGCAGTAGAGAGAGCTAGGGCACTGACATCTGTGAAAATATCAATGCAGAATAGGTTCCCAAGAATCCAGGTTTTTCTACTACTTCCCAGACTATTGGTTCATTTTTGAACAACTGATTCTCAACAGCATATTACTAATTACAGTTACAGGGGGAAGGTTTCTCTCCAACACAGCCATTCACCCTGCTTAAACATTCAAGTCATGTCAATTATGTACACATTCAGTTCTCTCAAACTGTTAAATTTTCATCTTTAGTAAAGAAGACAATGCTCATGGAGGTTTTGTGTTGTCTACATAAATATTTGTGCAATATACTTAGTGTGGCAACATATGATTGCTGAAGATAAAGCTGATTCTTGAGGCACAAGAGTACTTGTAATAATAGAAATGAATGACAATTCAGTCTCTGTGCAGGTTGGGGTGGGAGGAAGGAGAGGTAGATGAGATGCATTAAGTGCTCAGCACAAATTCCCAAAAGCTTATGAATATGCAGAAGTATCAATGAGAATGTGTGACTATGGGAGTATTTTCAGATGATAATTCCAGAGTTTTCTCAACAATCTGTATGTAGTTTGCCATCTGCAAATCCTCTTAAAAGAGTATGAATATGGAGTAAGTGCAAAATGTAACCAAGGCCTATTTACAAAATGAATTGGCAGATTTCATATTGTTTGCTCTGGAGAACTACTGCAAATATGTTCATTCAAATTTTTTTTATATTATGCTAATAAAATAAGACAGATCAGTAATAGGGAAGAAAAATGGGGCATAGTAAAACATTAATAAGTGAGATCTGAAAGCTCCACATTTTTGTAATTTTCATCGAGTGTTATGTTTTATGATTATTTTTTCTTCCCTATGCACCTCTGGGACACCAGGAATCCAAAAGAAATTAGAGTAATTGATTAGTACTTGCCCAAGATCACCATTGATCTGGCATATATGTTGCATCAAAGCTGACATATTTTCAAAATATTTTCATTTGGCTGGTGATATAAGCAAAACACTAAAAGGCAAATTACTTCCACGCAATCAAATCAAATAGAAGGTTCACTGCCAATACTAAGAAATACTTTTTACAGTCTGTTGTAATATCTTTTTAGCAAATAAAACATTTTTTCTCAGTGACAGACAGTTGGAAACACAATTTACATCATTCAAGGTATAAGCTGACTCAAAGTCTATGAATCATGGCCACAAATATTCCTGGATTCTTGTAGGTGTGAAATTTCACCTTGGTGAAATACTGAATGCAACAGATCCTGCTCTGAGGTGGTGATATAGCCACACAGTTCCCCTATTGCTGGGCACTACACGAATGACTTGTACCTGACCTGAGAGTAAAGGCAGAATTGTAGCACATCACATTAGAATTTGTCTCCAATTGCAGTCTCTTACTCACATTGGAGCTGGATTAAGCATATTTTTCAATGTATAGGCTTTATTGTTAGCACTCTGCCTGTGGCAAACTGATTCTGTGAGGCAGGGCAAATGGGTGAACTAAGTAGGGGGAAAAAACTAAACCAACCAAAATAGTCTTAGAGGCACTTAATTTTATTTTCAGGCTCCAAGGACTACAAGTTTCCTCTAATAAGCTCATACTAATTCATGTAAATTTTATATGTGTGGTATTTATATGTCTGATTATAAATATTAATATATAATAATTATTACATTAGTTATTAATAAAATCTACTTACTTATATTTAAATATCTTGACTTTTCTTCCCTGAGGGAACTGATACGAGATAGTGGATTCCATTGCTGTATACACTGCAGAAATTATCTGCAAGTCTGGAACTGGTCCCCCTCTCTTCTTGCTGTCTTTTATTGTGGAAGTGTATTTTTCAACTTTAAGTTTAATTCATAAGTTAATGTTCTTTTGTAAAATGGTTTGTTCTCTGTACCCCTTTTGTTACCCACTTTTGGTTTATCCTTGTTTTTTCCCCAGTGGCAGTTCTGTGATTGGTTCTGTATTCTCCCTAAGTTTCCCCCCCCAGAGGCAGTTATTTGTCCATCACTTCACAGATAGCCTCCTGTTGCTGTCTATCATTTTGGGGGTCTCTCCCCACTTCTGGAAGATTCTGAGAGAGGCATTGAGTGATTGGACAGAATCCTGACTGTCACCTTCTAATGTTCACTGTATGGCTGTTTTATATGTTTGTTTATGATATGAGCCACCTCCCTGTTAAACCTTATTGGTCCCCTTTTCTGTGTAACACCCCCAGTTGTAAGGTCTGACCCGAGAGCTAGCCGGGGTCTTCAGCACGCTGACACTCGAGGTGAGGACCCCACACCAGGGTTCCAATAAACTTGTGTGACCCAGCAGTCCCGGAGTCCCCCTTTTCTTCCTCCAGCCATCGCCACGCGGGTGCAGCCAGAGCGAAAAAGATGCCACTGGACAGGAGTGTTACCTGTGCCAAGCTAGCCAGCTTGAAAAACAGGCACGGTAACATTTTATCTTTGAGGAGGCAACTCAGGGTGAGATTTCCAGAGCATCTGAAGTCCCACAGTTCTTAGAAAGGCACAATCTCACCTGACTTTCTGTTCTCCCATGTACATCTTGCTGACCCTCCACAACTGCCTCTCCCTAGCCTGCTGGGCTGTCTGAAGGGTAAGTTTAGATTAGGTATTAGGAAGAAATTCTACACTTTATGAACTGGAACAGGTTGTTGAGACAAGTTGTGCACTCTCCATCCCTGGAAATTCTCAAGACCAGGTTGGATGAGGCTCTGAGTAACCTGGGCTATTGGAAGTTGTCCTTGCCCATGACAAGAGGGTTAGAACTAGGTTATCTTTAAGGTTTCCAACCCTAGCCATTCTATGATTCCATGAAATTCCAAAAGCAATTAATTTATTAATTCCATAATTGTCCTCCTTGTTTCCCCTGAATTATATTGTGTTGAGCAGGCTCAGTAACAGGTTTGGTGAGATGAGGATTGGAGGGGTGTAAAACAGATCAGGGACGTACGTGGCTGGCAGCACTGGGGGAGAAACTCAAGGGGGGAAACAAGACCTCTTCTTTTGTTGGTAGGCTGCTAGTCTGGCCTGCTCTTCTCTGGAAACTGTTGCCACAGGTTTCTAAGGAAAGACCTAGGTTGGACCTCTGGGTCCTGGTAACTCAGCATTTTGGGCAAGCCTGTAAAATTTGGGGCTCTCTTTCTTCAACATCCTTCAGGTTTCCTGAAGATATTGTGAATTGCCATCTCAGATCCTGACAGTGTTTCCTCCTTTAGTTATATAACAGAGAATTTAACTACCAATTAATTGCTGCTAATCACATATCCACTGGAATGCCAGCAACAACACTGGATCCAAATGCCTTTTGAGACGTTACCTGAAATGTCTTCCTGCTGCCGTTTCACCTTAGTAATACTTTCTCTAGGTGGGCCAAGGACTGTACACATCTGCAACATGTGGAGCACTGAAAAAGATGATTGACAGAAACAAGAGAAAAATCACAGCTCTAGTGGAGGAAACAAAGGCAACGGGAAGCTTCAACTGCTGCCTTCCTCTTCCACACAGACCTAGGTCTGAATAATACTTGAAAGGACATGCAGTGCTGTTTATGAAGGGTGATTGATGGTTATCACTTCCCATGTGTGGATCATCCAGAGAATCTCTGTGCCTGAATCATGCAGTTTCCTAGGTGTTAATGGTAATACCTAAAATTGAAAGTACACAGATTGCCTGACGGTAGTCAGAGGCCTTAGTGAACATATATGGGGATTTCAAAACAGAAAATATTTACAGATATTCAAGTGTATAGTGATATAATACAAGATCATGTTCCCTGTCATTTTCAATCTAATACAAAATGGTAATTATTTCAAAACTGTATAAGAAAAATAAAAGAAGAGATCTCTGATCTTACCTCTGAAACAGGTAAGATATTTGCCTTGATAGCATAGCGTTACCTGAATAAGGTGTCAGGATGTTAAAACTCAGACACAAAGGCAATAGATTTTATTAATATGCTTTGATCCTCATCTGGAGCTGCTTGATGTTTGGTTAGAAAATTTTCATAAGCCAGAAGTGTTATTTCTCTGGGGTTGATGGTTTTCTTGTATTCTGTTAGTGCCCAGATTTTATAATGATATACAAAGATTTGTCATAAACAGACATATTAGGAATTCATAGTATCTATGTCTTACTTTGAAGGTGTTCTAGTGAGTCTTGAGCTTTGATCCAACAGAGTTCACCTCAAAAGCAAATTAATATATTTTATGATTGTATTTTGAGTTCATTTATTTCAGATAAACTGCACCACATTAGATCAATTGCAGAATCACTAAATGTGAGCTATGCAAGAAAAAAAAATATTGTCATTCATTGAGTTCTTCGAAATTAGCACAGAAAAACTACTTTGTTTGTGTTTGTCAATTTTTGTCAGATAAAATGAAAGATAAGCTGTAAGGTATGTAATTCTGAAACTAATTTAGGAACCTTATTTTTTTAAAGCAAAGTACAGTTTTTTCAGCTATTGAAAATCAAGCTATAACAACTGACTGTTTTTGTTAAATAACTTTTTTTATGTTCAGAGTAACAAACCATCATCCTTAAAGATAAACAGAAAGGTAACAAGGGTGCCTCAGGTATATTGTGACTGAGACAGATATGTTCTCTGGTAAGTCCTGAAGTCCTTATTGCTTTTCATGCAGCAGAGAGGATGATAATAATCTACAGTTCAGTCTCAACTTATAAAAAAGTTTGATCATATTTATTAAATATATTTGAGTAATAACTTATCTTAATATTTGCATGCTCAAAGTCCTAAAAATCAGAAGTCCAACGAAATAGGAAAAGCAAACATGACATGAAAAGAATGGGATTTTTAATTGAATAAGATATAAAGATCTAATTGCAAATACAAACATAAAGATCCCTACTAAAATCAGAGACAGCACACAACGAATTGTCCCCAGCTTCTTTACCAGTAGCTTTCATGCAAGGGTCAATGCAATAGTAGACCAAGATATGGACAAGGTGAGTCACAACACAATCAATAAAATGCCAAATAACTCTTCCCTTGATGGGAAATTTTCACCTTAAGGATGGATCATTCAGAAATTGAATGCAGTAGAAGTAGAGTGTCATTTCAATTTTAGCTGAATTCTCTCTAGAATCCAGTAGATAATTTCTCATCATAACAAATAAACATTCTCATGTTTGGTGTATATTTTATCTGTCATCTGAGGAAAAGGCAAATATCAAAGTATTTATTTACAGAACCCATTTTGATCCTCCTAAATTACATATCACTTTGAAAATAAGCAACCAACTACCAAACAGATGCATATTGACAAACATTCAGTGAACTCAACCAAGCTCTGCCTATTTACACCCCCTCAGGATAACACAGAAGTGCATAATATTCTAAGATGAGATTTTAAATGTAAATGCACATTATCATTAAGGAATAATTTCATACGAGAATGGCAGAATTAGTAAAATATACAGCTGTCTTAAGAATATGAAGTCTAAATGTGTCCAGCTGCCAGAAAGAATGAGAATATCAGAAAGCTGTGAAGTGTTTCTGTGATGCTTACACATTATCTGCCATAAATGTGCAGTATAGTAAAGATTACTTCCTTTCAATAAATAGATCAAGATATTTGAAATTAGAAGGTTCTATATAGATATTAAATAATGTGTCTTACACTTTTATGAATCTTCTTCCAAAAGCAATCTTAAATTATATTTCGCAAGCTTCTGTTTAAAGTAGATAAGGTTAATAATCTATCTTAATGAAAATACAGAACACTGAAACAGGTTCAGTGATTCTCCAAAATGACAGAAACATCATGTCAAAATACTGTTGTTATTATAATGATTTTTGTACATCTAGAATTACTCACGTGTGTTCGTCTAAATGTCTTTCAACATCCTGGGGCTAAAACTTGAGCTCCTGACTCTCTTCTCAGAGAGCTCATTGACTCTTAATTTGAAATATATTGAGAAGAGGTTGTTTTCTGAAGGAAAAAAAAATCCCAATAACTACTTGTAGAGTTTAAAAATTTGTACAACTCCTATTACCCATCTGCATTATAAAATGCAGCATAGCACCATTTCTTTTGTCAGCAGGAATACTCATCTGTGGAAAAAAACTATCAGCAACAGCAAACCTCTGCTGATATAAACACAATCAGGATTTCACATCAGTTTTGCTTAGACCCCTTTTTTTTCATTCCAGACTGCTAAAATGAGGGTAGATGCAATCCAAGTAGTTTGTATCTATTTTAAAACTAATGTTAAGGAGAAAACTAGGGTGCATGTAACAAATGCATACACATGCTTAATATCTGAGTCCCAGTAATTTTGAACTAGCACAAACTTCTATGGATCTAGAAAGTATTGCAAGTCCTATATTTCTGTTAGATTTTAAAACCTTCAAATTCCAAGTTGAGTTTGACGGGCTTTTTTCTTGGTCCAAACCTACTACATTATATTATCACAGAAAATGGGCTTAGAAGGAACCTCAAGAGATTATCTTGTCCATCTCTCTTGCCTCAGGCAGGATCGGTTTTCCCAATGACATTTCTGACAGATGTTAAACCTGGTCCTAAAACCTTCCAAAACTATATTCCTTATATCTGTAAGGAATATATTCTCACTCATAGTAAGAGCAATGTACAGATTAAACACTGCCTTAAAAACCAAGCAAACAAAAAAAAACCCCCAAAACAATAAATACAAACAAGCAAGCACTGGCCTGAAAAAACAAACAAGCACAGAAGATCTTTAGGTTTCCTGATTCCTATCTGCTCACCATTAACAACTCTGAAATAAGAAAGTAAATAACATTGCTGATTATCAAGGCGGGACAGATTTCATTTTGCAATTTATTAGATACAAAGAAGATGCAGCCCTGATAGGGCAAAAACACGGTCTTTCTGGGTGGAAATCAGCGCTCACAGAGACTGACTCTGTGTATACCAGCACGTATTTGCAAATATGAGAATCAAAACAGCTGTGTGGGAAGGACACGTGCCCATGGTAGGGTCCATATACATCCCTGAGTATATGAAAATGGATGGATATTCAAATGCCACCTCTGTCTCTTTGAAATTGTATTGTATATGGTACTTTGCATGCCATAAATACCATTTAAATATTTTTTTCTCCTACTGATCCTTTGTTCTGTGTCTCTTGTACGTGGATAATTATGCTGGTAATTTGGCTACAACATTCTGAAGTTGCATGATTTTTAGTAAGGACTACATGGATTTGAATCTGTCAGTTTGTCATAATGCTTCCTCAATATTACCCATTTAGTGTCAATTATAAACAAAAAATAGCCCACTTATTGTCTCATATTAGCATCAACATCAATAATTGTGCAGAACAAAAGGCATAAACTGAGACCATCTGCTCTCACTACAATAATCTACCTAAAAAAGCTTAGCCAGTAACACAGTAAAAGATTCTGATGCATTTGTCTGGGATCAGGCTGCTTAAGTGTCTTTAGTGATTAAAATCATTATTTTTTTGGTCCATCACTATTAAGACATATGTTTCCTCATTTCAATTAAAATATTGTCATATTATTTTTAATACTGTAGTAAATTAAGATAACATGTAAGAAAAAAACTGTATTTTTGTTTTATACTTCATTGTCACACTCTTTCCTGCTGATGTCAACAATACTTAGACATTTCTTAAAAAAATCACATATGCTGCAGATTTTTATCTTTTTCACAAGTGCAGAACACTTAAACTCCACTAAATTCCAGTATAAAACCATATCAAAATGTAAAATGTTAACCAGAAGGGCCATCATGACCTGAAAAGTTGAAAAAAGAAAGAAAGAATCCTACAATCAAAGATGGTTGATGTTTAAAGAGAATGTATTGTGAGTTTTCTCAGCATTGACTATGTGGAATTTTTCTGGCAGCTTGCAAGAACAGATAGGAGTTTAAGAAACATCCACATGAAAGTACAAAAGGCAGGCAAATCCCTGCTGCTTTATGCCAGTGTCATTCTATTCTCTATCACATCAGGTCTGTCAAGACATCTGAGTTTTTCACTTCTAACAAAAATAAGTAAATGAAAATAATGCAATGTGTATGCCCATTGCATTTACTACTATGTCTTAAATGTTTGTTCTGATCAACTGCAGATCCAGTAAATACTTAGATGTTCCCCAGCCCTCAATGGCGGCCCCTGAAACTTGATTACAGGCTGGTTTTCAATAGAAAAGTATTCTTTTTCTCCAAAAAGGTAATATAATGCTACACGTTCTATGTCTGATTTTCTAATATTCTCAGCACTGTCCTTCTCCCTTGATTTCAAATGGATTTTTTATATGCTCACAGCATGATTCATAAAGTGTGTGACTTCTTTTCCATTCTATTTATGCTATGAATTCAATAACAATTTGCTTCTCAATATTCAAAATAAAACTAGGATAGAAATCAAAGTAAAATTATCTCTTTAGGAAATTGGTTTATAAAGTATAATAGTATTAGTTCATGAATTGACCCCATGAAACCTGAAAACAAAATTCAAGAGGAAAGTCAAAAATTCATGTTTATTTCTAGTTTTTTAAGCTTGGGTAACATGCACAATTTTTGGATTAGGCACTTTTTATCATTTAGGCTAAGTATTGATGATTATTGGGTCTATGTATCAGTTCCTGTGTCTTGCTGACTTTTAAGTAAATTTTGGGATTAAAAGTCTCTTTCATCCCAGGTATTTCAAGAATATGGACTGGGGATCTCAAAAAGAAGGCCTGTAGAGTATGTATGGCCATTATGTACTGGCCAAGAGTAGCCAGCATATATAGCACGTGTACATGGGCACCACATCAGTTTGTGTGTAGTTGAATCATTGGTTTGAATGTGTCAGTGAGACCCATGTGCTTTTTTTTAACTCTCCAAGGTTCCCAAAACACACTGGAAAATGGTCAGGGGGAACTGAGGGATGAAGTGTGCTTGTCATCAGTAACCAAGCATTTCGCTCTGCTGCTTGTGTGCCGACCTGCTTTTCTTTTTCATTTATTAACAACTTTTAGGCAACTCATGTGTAGTAATGAATCTCACCTTCATAAGTAAGAAAATTCTGGTTATGCATCTTGTATATTGATAAGTCAAAAACTACCTATACTTGATAAATCAATGCATTTCAAAATATGCTCTTTTGTTTAAGGCAGAAATGTGATCTATTCCTTCTCAAAAAGTGGCCAAATAATAAGTTACAAATTCAGCTTCTGCTTCTGCTCCCCAAATTCAAACATACTGCCATAGTGAAAGTAGACTCATCTTTGCTTTTCCAACTGTTGGGTAGAAAGAGTTTCACTTACAAATGCAAAAAAAAATATTTGAAACTAATAAAATGTTTTGGCCACTATTGAGGGTCTTATTTTTTTAAGTTCTAAGTGGTTATTTTTCAAAATTCAATCTTATATAAAAACCAAAAAAATAAAAATTGAAATTGAATTATCACAATTTGGCCAATGGATGTTGGAATGCCATTTTTAATTTTTTGGAAGGACACTATATTATAAATGTTCCTGTCATTTCCAATTGGAAGGTCTTTCAATTTGTTCTGGATCATACAATTTATTTTTCCCAAAGTCTGCATATGTCTATACAACTACAATGTGGAGTAATGTGTAGGTTCAGAACAATGGTTAGCACCATGGCAGGTGAAAAATTGGCATGTCATTATTTCAGCTTTCATCTCCTTCAAAATTTGGTAATGTGGGCTGTATTTATGAAATCAGGGCTGAAATATACTGTGCTCTCCACCTGTTCCAAAAATAATAAAGAACAGACAGGAATAAGTGCAATAAGTGGTAGCAATTTTGACTAGCTATGTAAGCTAAGCATTTTACACTCATATGTTATGATTAATAATGGTGTATATAAATGCTTTTCTTGAGAACAAAAACTTACAAGCAAAGTAAAAAAGTAATAGGAAGCAAGGAAAACAAAACCTACAATTTTTTTTGCCATATATCTGTAAGAGGGGGAAAAAGAACATGGATTCCTCTCTATTACTTTCCATTAGCATCAAACCAGCAAACCTTTCCAAACAGGAATAATTCTTTTGTTCATATTAATATCATCCAGCAGCAGAAGAGACATTCCCTGAGAGATAATAGAACCATATCCTAATATTTAAAAACTATGTGTATATAAACTGTGAACTATAACATAAACTATATCCTATTTTTAAAAAAGATTAAATGTATAGTGCTTGGTTATTTTCTCACATGCCAAGACAAACACAAACACGAAGTTGGTTTGTATTTTTTCTCACAAACTGCCTAGTATTTTCATATACTAAAGGAGATGATCTAGGGACCTTAAGATCAAGGCAGTATTCATAATAAAACCTTCAACTGGTTGCCCTGGAAGCTGACTATATCTGGACAAAAAAGTGTAAGTTAGAACTATCTTTGCAGAAAGAGATCAGCAAGATTTCCTGATTAAAATGGTTTCCTTCATTTCCCTTAGTATTATCACCATTTATTAGACAGCACAAGCCCAAATATGAAATGAAATGACACAACTATGCTTCAAAAGGCTGCTACAAACTCTCAGATACACGAGGAAAAAATCAAACTTGTCAATTAAACAGAGATGAGAGAGCATATGCATTTCAAAAACTCTTCTGGATTTGGAACAGTTAAACTGATTTTATTTTCTTCAGAGTATCGTTATGTCAGGTTAAATATTTGATGATTTTTTGTGAATTATACCTTGGCTTTAGAATGAAAAAATATCTGTTATAAACACCAAAATTATATAATTTTTTAAACCACTTTTTAAACAGTTGTGATTTCAAATGTGGTTTTTATGCCAATATGTATTCTCACTGTTTTAACATATGTCCTTTAAATATGTGGTTTATCTGAGCTGATAATTTCTATTCAGTTTGTGTTAGTTTATTTGTAAATTCGAGATTTCTGCTTCTCTAAGAAGAAACAATTTGACACTTTGAAATAGGAAATGAAATATTCTGATATCTTTTTATATTTTTGTTATTTGGTTTTGTTATTTCACCAGAAATAACAAAAGCGGAACTGTGTGGGACTATCATCAGTTTGTACTGTAACTTTATGCATAAGAGTTGGGTCTTAAATCTGTATTTCTAAATATTTCAGCTTTTTGAGATGTGAATGAACAAGGTGGGATCTCATCCAGGTTCCCTTTACCTCAATAGACTGGATGAGATGATATTGTCAAGTCCCTTCCAATCTGGGCTGTTCTATATTTCTATGACTCTATAAGTGTAATACATTTTGTAAATTATTCATTTCAACAAGATAACTGGTAAGAAATGACAGGTACAGGCCATTCACTTAGTAGTTGGTCTTGATGATCCTTGTGGGGCCCTTCCAACTCTGAATGTCCTGTGATTCTTTTCTTCCATGTCTTATGGTATCTACTAACATGTATGACAATTCCTGGTGTCTTGGCTATATTCTATATTATGAATAAAACACTAAATGAGTTTCTAATGAGTAAGTGATGGTAAGTATGAAGTAAAGTATGATGAGACATGATAAGACATAATGGCTTTCATGTAACATAATTTCTTTATTTTTGTAGGATTTCTAGGATTTTGGTCCACCTGAAATCAACAGGTTTTGCAGACTCTATGCTCCAACCATTCTGTGAGGGTCGTTCCTAAGTGTCTGATAAAGAAGGTGATTCCAATATTATGCTGTGAGCATAGTTAACATTTATTCATATCTTACAACTCCCTGGGCACCCCCTCCCTTTGCAGGATCAATCTTGGAGGGCCTTGGGCTGGGTTGAAATGTGGTCCTAGACCACAGGGTGAAGAGAGGACAGGAACAGTAAGAGAATACCCTCAAAGCTGAGACATTCACTCTGTCATTCTTTTAGATGCTATCCTTTACAATTTGTTGTTTAGGACAGCAGTGAGAAGGTTTTTGAGTTTGAGTGGGGTTTTATCTGTTTAGTTTGGGGCTTTTTGATTGTTGTTTGCTTGTTTTTTAGGTAAATATATGAAAAGGTTTCCTGTGTTGCTCCCTTTGGCTCATTTATGGCTCATGCACAAGGATCTATACTTCACTTGCAGCCACTTATAAAACTCCTTCCAGGAGAAATGAAATGGCTTATCCTATTTACCTTTTCCATATGGTGCATGCTGTCTTGCCTCAATAATTGATTTGCTTCTAGCACTTACTAATTTTCAATATTGTGCCACTTTTCTAACAATAACAAGTAGAAACATGAACATTGAAGGTTATTATTTACTAGCCACAGCTCAGTGCACCATATAATCAAATCCTTTGTCAGAGCATCCTGCCACATAATCAGATCTTGTGAATTGTCAAAGGCAATTTTATAAATATATATATTCATTTAAAGCCTCAGTAAGCTTGTCATGGCATGAGATAAGCACATTTTTCTTTCATTTCCATGCTTTTACAGTTCTTTATATATGTAGTAATTACATTGTCTTCGTACAGTTTCTACAATGAAAAGTAACACTACATATGTCTATAGAATGTTATACATACAGTCTAATAACAAGAATTATTAGATGGAATAGTTGATTTAATGGTTATTTTTTTCCCTAAATAACATCATTTAAATATTTATGTCATTAACCAGATTTTTATGACAAGCAATGTAATGCACAAAATTGGAAGGATCAGAAAACCCCACAAAGAGGGCATATCTTCCACAAACTGGTGTAGTTTAAAATCCCATATTTACTTCTTGCTCTGGCAAAATGCTGAACAACTTTGGAATTTTTATTTGCTACAAGGAACAGGTTGGAAGATTTTTCATTATTTTTGATTTTAATGATTAGAATAATAAATTCCAAAATTGAAATAAAATTCTGTGGAGAGACTGGTTGGTTCAATGTAGGAAAAAAGTTATTGGACAAATATTCTTAAAAGGAAAATTTCCAAAAAAAAAGCTGGAATTATTGCAATAGAGAATGTTAAAAGTTAAAAAATATTGGAAAACACAGGAATTATATGTAAAAGTTTTTTCATAATGTTCTCTATATTCAAAGCTTATTTTCAAAAATTAGGTGAGAACACAATGGCTTTAGAATCTCAGAGAAATACCTGAAGTTTTCAGAGGTCTGTTCCATATAGATCTCTATACAGATGTATATGAGGCTCTAGTGTTTGCAGTGGTATAGCCCTAAAGAGGTATTCTGTGGGTGCTGCAGAAAGCATTTTATAGTTCAAATATAGTGTGTGCTTTGCCTGTAGTCTCCATAGATCCTCATTGACTGTCTTCTAATTGGATGGTGATTCTGAAGGCATCTGCAGATAAAAAAAAAAACATAATCAAGTAATATGTCAGCCAGAACAATAGTGAGGAAAAAATAGAGAGGAAAGATAGAAGCAGTAACAATATCCCAATTAAAATGAAGAACAAAACAGTTGAAGTGCAGATGAGTATCAGCTTTCTTCAGACAGTACAGACAATGAGACCTGTACAAACACATCTAAGATGTGTTGGAAAAGAGGTGGCTGTATCACGGAAAAAATAGTCCTGAAATAAGTAATTGAATAATATTGCCAGGATTTAGCTGTAACAAATGAAGCAATGTATTTTCTCAGATGCATATCCTGTGTGAATTGGCATTCAGGGGATGAAGAGTTAGATAAACAGTAACCAGGTCTTGAAAATAATATACTTTAGCCTTGGCTTTCCTTACAATCCAGATTATTGGATGATGTGGTTTATTAATTTCCTTTACATGAAAAAGAAAGAAGGTTATAGAGAGACCATAGTTCTATTTGATATATCTAATGTGATATATGCATGAGGTGTCATCTGCATCATCAAATTGCAGGGAATTTTATTTCATTTAATTTTTGATTGTTTCTAACAACAATTCAGTCAGGGTATGGGTATGGGTAAATTTGAAAGTTTCTTTAGATTCAAAGGATGTTCATTCACTGCTGGGTAGGTTTATGCACTGCAAAAGTCCTCAGGTACCTAGGCTAAATCGTCTTTCCAGATCTGAGTCCACAAAAAGCTATCCTGCTGCAGCTCCATGTCCCATGTTCAACAAGTGGCAAGGCTGAAGACACACATTCCCATGAGGCCCATGCACAGATATGCATGTGTGTGCACCACACACAGACAAATCTGGACATTGAGCACTGACATGCAACCATTTACACCAACACAGCACCAGCAGCCTCATCAGCCTTCCTCCTCCCTGGCACCCAGGCTCACGCACCCTCCAGCCTGTCCAGCTGCTCACACCCAGACCTCACTGGCTCCGGTGCTGGTATCACAGGGCTCTACTATCCACTCCAGTTGCTGGCACTCACATACATGCAGACACATGAAATAGAATTGCTCATCCAAGAGCTAGAAAGGAATTTCAAAAGGTATACAGATCACAGTGGTTAGGCAAAAGGCATGTGTGGAAAAGCATACAAAACTCTTTAATCACCACCATCCCTTTTCATCCCCGTATTATTCTTTTCATTCACATTTCCCTTCTCAAATCACCTAGATCCTCCCACTTTTTGTTCCCCCTCTAAAAAGTTCTGTGCAATTCCAAAATTCCCCTTCATCCCATAATGTATCCCCTCCTGTAAACAGTGAACCTTCTCATTGCAAAATGTACTCCTGCAGCACTGACACACTTTGATGTGATATTAGAAGGTCTTTTATGTCCCTTCCAATCCAGGCCATTCTATGATTCTATGTGTTTCACAAGTAGGCTTTTAAACTCAAGCTTTCCTGAGAAAGCTATGGAAGGGAGCTGGACAGGACATGCCTTGCTCTGAAGCCTTACTTTGTGTACCTGTGCTCTTGGTCTCCTGGGAATTTGTGGAAATCAAAGCTTGATGGGCTGATAATATCTGTGATGGTCCTGGGTGTAGCTGAGGCAAGGGCTATTTGGGCTCCCCTCTTGCCATGATCTCTGTGCCCCACAGATGAGCTTTTATCACAAATCTATGTATCACAGATCTCTTATGCGTATTTATCTCCACAGTCAAATGCCTGAAGAAGTTCTGATTTAAGAACAGAGACAGAACTATACAGATATCAGCTGTACTGTGAATAAAGTTAATCACATTCTTGGACTTCAGTATGCAGAACACAGTTGAGACAGCCCAGGTCCAAAGTGACTGATGTGTTGATGTTTCTCTCTCACAGGACAGAGCAAGCTAGGGGAAGGTCATCTGGAAGCATATTCCTTATTATTATAGAAGGATGCACCCTCAAGAAGTGTTGACGCTTGTCAATCCATTACAATTTGCTAGGAATTTTTTCCCTGCCTTCTATTTACCTGTGTAGACATATCTATACGACTGATGCAAAGAAAAAGGTAATGAGGCAGAATACAATATTGGGGTGTATTTACCAAATTGTTCCCTCACAATGGGATTTTATCAAACTGGAGAGGTTTTTGCAGGGCTTGTTCTTGTTTTGGCAGTATTCGGTTTTTAATTACTTGAGTGATGGATCTGTAGTACATTTTGGTTAGTCTGGAGGAGTTGGCAGGCTGGGAAGGATACCCTTCTAATGGGCAAGGTTAGAATGTCAAATGATTTTGACAAATTAGGAAGCCTCACTGAAATAAATAAGATGTCCATCAAGATGGGCAAGTGCAAAGCACTACAATGAGAAGTAAGAGGCTGAAGAAAAATGATCTGGAGGATGACTGGCCAAGCAGCAGTTCTGCAGTTATGACCTGGTCTTAGATGAGCCTTTATAGATTCATGGAATCATGCTGTCATAGTGCTTCTGGGATGCACCAAGTACAGCCTGTACAGGATACTTCCAGTACTTCCAGCACTACATCAAGTCAGCTGTTGCTTTTTTTTTTTAGGCAGCATGAGTAGAAAACATCTATAACATCTTTGTTCTCACTCCAAAGTGATTTCTTCATGTCTGAGCAACAGGTTCACTGTTACCATCTCTTCCTAGTCTTTTTCTGAACAGTCTGGATTATACCACTTAATAACCCTTGACATGTCTAGTACTACCTGCAAGAAATTTGAATGTTTTCAATTTCTCAGTCCATACGTCTTTCTAGATCAATTATCTACTCTGGTGACCAGCTTTCTGACTCAATATTTTTATTAGATTATATCTTGATATGAAGCTTAATCTAGTAGTTCCAAACTAGATTTCATGATAAGAAAGACCTGCTGGAATAGCACTGGACACATACTCTGGAATATGGAAGCAGCAAGACCTATTGCAGACCAACGTGTACTATTGCCCAGAGAAGTCATGGATGCCCTATCCTGGAAAGGTACAAGGCCAGGCTGGCTGAGGCTCTGAGAAACATGGTCTGGGTGTCCCTGCCCATGGCAATGAAATTGGAAAAAGATGATTTTTAAAGTCAATTTAAACCCAACCATTCTATGACTTCATGATTCCATGAATATTACAGAAAGAGTCCCTAGCACAGTCAAACATAGAGTTAAATGGAGAAATGTTTGGACAGTTTAAAGCAAAAAAGATCCCAACATTCATCCCACATGAGTACAGTGTGGATGCTTAAGCTAAGAGGACCCACAAGAAAATAAGTCTGAATGTAAAAATCAGAGTAAACCTTGGGGCATGGCTTAACAAAGGACTATTGCAGAAAAAGACTGGTAAGAACTGCATGAAAGACACTTGAAATGTGTCCTCTAGTCTGCTCAATGCTGATAAAGCATATACTAGATCTTTTCATCCTACTGAAGTCATCATTCTTTTGGAAAAGATAAAACAGAATTAACTAGTGGGAGATCAGTGCAGAATGGTAATAATGATAGATGACTACAAAGACAGGAGAATTTGGGGCTGATTAGTCTGGGGAAGAGAATGCTGAGGGTATCAAGATCAGACAACTGAAAATGAGAAAAGCATAAACTCCCTATCATGAGACTAAGGCAAGAAATAGCAGGCAAACGAAAATCAAGGAAGGTACAGTATTAGATATCAAAAATAAAATTATTTGCCAACAGTAAGGATAACTCAGCACTAGTTTAAGAGAGAAGATTGTGGACTCTCCAAAACAGGGGATTTTACAAAGCAAATTAGACAACTACCTGATAGGAATGATTTCACTACCCTGGGGTGGGTATGGATTAGACAATTTTCCAATGACCTTTCAAGGCTTATCTCCTATGAAACAATTACAATGGAAATATCCAAACATACTAGTAATACTGCCTCTGATACTATAAATTCTGTAGCTAGGGAAAAGCACACTCAATGCTTCTAGACAATGCTACAAGAGGGAAACCAAACAAAAACACTTGCACTGTAGAGCACTTAGAAATTAGAATATGAAATTATTCACTCCTAGATATAGAAGATAAATGGTACTCCTAGTAAAGCAATACTTTCTAGTCTGAAATCATAAGATATAATTTATTGAATTGAAGCTGGATTTGGCCCTTCATTTTGTCTGTCTTGACTTTATCCAGGAGCAATTTTTCACAGTGATAAAACTGGAGAAAACCTTAATGTCTGAATTCTTGATCTGCTTATCTAATAAGAAATGTGATAAAGGGTTACATTTAAGATGTTTTTTGTTCTTGACCTACAATGTGTCATTGTATCTGCTTATGATGATAAAGAATTGTATAATCTCATGAAGAAAGAGCAAGAGGCAGCTGGTTAATTTTCTTATCAACAACCACTACAGTGCTTCGTTAAAAATGAAAACTTTAGACACACATAAGAATTGAAACTGATAAAAAGCATCTACTGGTTTCTGAACTAAAATTGTTAATCTTGCAAAAGGGGGCTGTTGTCATCATGACCTTCTACTAATAAACATTAAAATACAGAACTATTTAACTTAATTTTGTAGTTATTCCTGCAGTGCATGCAAATGGAATTTAATTAAAAATGAAAAAGTCACATTAGATAATGTTTTTGACCTCCTGCCCAATTATTGTCTATAAATAAACCAACCTCTGCTTTTGGCAAGCATATTGCAAATGAAACAAAAAATACATTAAAGAAATATATCTATTGAATAGAGTTTGATAGCATTCAGAAGCATTCGACACTCTCTAAACACATAGGTAAAATGGTTTTTGCATCAAAGACCTGGCAATTTCAAGTGCCAAAGCTGAGAAATGTGCAAATAAACACAAGCAACACAATCAGGATAAAAATAAGCATGTGTTAATACTTGTGTGTGACTTTCTGCTTTTTTTAAAGCTGAGCTTATATATTCCATCACCTATTCTTCTCCTAAGTTCTATTAAGCCATTTTGTCTTTCTTTAGTGTTGAGCACCCATTTCTTTCCCTACGCTTTTTTTAATGCATTTCTGATTCATCTGAATCAGTTACATTATTGTACGTATTTTTAAGTGGAGAAGTAGTCACACTTTGCCATTGCAGACATGTACATAACTGTAAGTGAACCTTGTTATTGCACTGTTTGTTTCTTTGGATACTTGCAAAAGGTGATGGGATTCTGGGTTAAAAAAAAAAGAGAAGTAGAGTAGTAACTGTCATGCTCTAGTTTCTATACTGGTTACTTTCATGGTTTTCAAGCTTTCCTCAGCTATTCATGTGCAGTCAATTTGTATTTTAAAAAAGAGCATTTAAAGCCTTTATTATCGAAATTTTCTGATCCTCTTCTCATGAGCAGATACAATATATGGAAAAGAAGACTATCTCTGCCTACCAATCTCCAGAACCCATTTTGAAGCATTCTTCAAAGATTTCAGTTACCAAATAAAAGTACCTAGGAAGTCCACCCTGCCTCTTTCTTTTCTAACAGACACATCTAACACAGGTACAGGAGAAAAAATTGTTTTCTTAGAATTTCAGTTTCTCTGTAATGGCTCAATTTTAATTTTCTTGATTGCAAATTTTTTCCTACTGTATGCAATTATGTCTTACTCTCACTGTTGATGAAATGGCAGTACAGCATTCAAAGGTCAATCTTTCAGCTTTCATAATAGAACCGATGGCAAAAATAGTCACAGGCACAAAGCAGATATTTAATTGTATGTTTAAAGAGTTGCTGCTGTTCTCAGTAGAGTTGAAATTGCCATTCATTAAGACATCAAAAAAGCCCACAGTTACAAAAAAAGAAACATCCAAAATAACTAAAATCACAGCCAAATGCAGTAATATCCAGTTTATCATCAAAGCGATAGTAGTTCAATCTACTCAAAAAGTGTGAATAAACTTTGTCAGCTCCTGCACTCAAGATGGAAATCAGTGACAAAAATCTTATTTCAATCAGAAAATGAAGCATATTGAGTAGTTTAACTGTCTTGAAAGATTAAGATCCTGAAGTAGCTTCCAGACCGAAACTGAGAAGCATTGCTATGTACCAACATTGATCTACTTTGCAAAGAGTAAAGAATTTGTAGAGAAAAAAGGAGACAAATTTCTACTTGTTTCCAGCGGCCATACTAAAGCACAATCACAGCCTCCCATGCATTTTTAGGGATGAATTTGCACTAAACCTTCTCTTTTGTCCTCAGTGTTCTGTGATGTTTAGATGTTAGCTCTTTTCTATAGTTAAATGAAAAAAGACCTAAACGAATAAAAATCTGTTTGGATCTTACACCTTTCTGCCCACAGGAAGTGGAGTGAGACAGCCAAGTCAGTTTATTCTGAAATCTATGACGTTCTGATAGATATTAGCAAATTAAAGAAACAAGACTAAAGCAGTTTTAATCTATGACTTATTCAGCCAAAAAGCTAGAAAATAAGAGTTGTTCAGATTATTTCACTCTGAAATCCATCTATTTTAACAAGACGCTTTAAAGTACATGCTTTATAAGATATTGATAGCTACAGAAAGAAGACTAAAAGAAGAAATGTGTGCAGTTTGTCCCAGTGATCAGAACAAGTCGATTTACTACCATACAACACAAATTACTGCTATAACTACAAGTATAGATTTAGCCCTCTAAAATTTGAAGTAGGATTATGTTAATTTTGCAACAACCAGTTACAAAACCCATTTTCTGGAATGCTTTTCTCCAGACAGCACTTTTCTTTAATTCAGAAATGCTGGGCACATCAAACACACTTGGACACCTTTATCACCTATGCAGAATTCCATATATGAGTTCGAAAAAATGTTGGTTTTACTGTTAATATAATTTCTACAAATATCTTATAACTTTTTCACAAGGAATAAGACAGTAGTTGAAAAATTATGGAAAACTGCCAAAAATGTTTTATTCCTTTCATAATTTGAAGTGTGACATTCTTATTAATAAAAACATTACAGTAAGGAAGATAAATAACTATTAACTTCAGATCACAGCAGACAACATGTAAATACCAAGTCTTGTTCAGAAGACTGCTAGTAATAAAATTATAAGTGGTTTACGATCACATACAGTTAAGTTTTTGAAATTTGGATCAGTTAGAGTAATCTTTTTTGTAGAATACACTGTTTACAAGGCAATGCTATCTTTCAGAGAGCAAGAATGCATTCTATCCCTCATCTTTCTTTGATTAATTGCAAAATTCAATGTGTCTAGCCTTTTCCCTTCTACAACTGTGCATTCCCACTTGCAGGAGTGGATAATTCAAAAAGTCATTTATGTTCAGTGTTTAACACAACTTTATGAACTGAGGACATGGGACTTAAGTTAATGACTTACTATGGGACTTACAGAGGTCTTCCAGTAAGATCTTTTCTTTCTGAGCTTAAAGTATAACAACAATTTTCACCTAACTTTTTTATTAGATCAAGAAATGATCCTGAAACCATAACATTTCTGCTATATTCCAAGTTATCTACATTTAAATATGCATTTTGAAATGAAAGTCTTAGGATTTAATTTTGTGTATAAGTGTATGTTAAATTCAAAGTTTCCTGTATCAAAGTCTTGAAAGATGATATAACATGAAGTAGCTATGCTAATAATCATTGAATAAAAAAGTATCTTTTTGATTTTTTAAAAATATTTACTGTATATATTTTTCCTGTCAAAACCAAACAAAATCTATAAAATGTCTCATCGAAAGAGTTTGGACTTTTTAATATTTTGTGTCATAGGTTCACAAAATGTAAGGCCAGAAGATCTCATTTCAAACATCTAATCAGACTTCATAAAGACCTAGGCGGAATTAACTTAACTTCAAAATAACTTGAAAGCTCCCAGATTTATTCCTGTTACTTTTAGGGAAGTAACAAATGATGTCCACAAACAACTACTTTCTTATTAAAACCACTTTAAAAAATAAAGACCAGAAATGTGCTGATTGGTCTGTTTTATATGGCTAATATTTACAAAATACCAACATATTAAACAAGTATTTCTCTCCCTTTTTGAGGATGGAAAAAGAGTATAAAGAGAAGGCTGACAAAATTATGAAGAAATCTCTTAAAAGAATTCAAGGTTCTGGCCTCAGTTAGTTAACAATTTTCTTATTGTAGCAGTAACTTCAGATTTTGTGAAGTTTTAGCTACCAAACTTAGCTCATATTTTCTCATTGAGAATAATAATTGCAAAACTTGTCATTTTTCATGCAAACATAGTCATACTCTTGTTATGTGAACAATTAATAGGTTCTGATTTAAGAGGAAAATGAACAAACTTGTAGATTTGTAAGAGAATAAGAATGACAGTGACTGTGAGATTGAAAAAATATGTTTTGCAATGAAAAAATACATGAGTTCAGAGAAAGAGCAGCCTTGACTTGGTCATACTCGCGTTGTTGTAAAGAAAACTGGTGATGGGATCTTCAGCCTACAGAGATATTACAAGATTCAGTGGTAAACATAAGAACACCAGCAGTGCAGCATAATGTTAAAGACAATCATAAAATTTATGGTGTCATATTTCCTCTTCTAACACTAAAAATGTTAAAATTAAGTCTGAGTGCTTTCTTTAGAAGACATAGCTCAGTTCTTAATACTTCTTCTTCATGCCAAATTTAATTTCATGGCCAGCACAATTTTGGCCTCCTACACTTGTCTTCATTCGACTGGAACTCAATGGTAAAGAAAAACAGAAAGATAATGACAGTCAATTATGACAATGCCTGAGATAGGGACAGTCTAATAGGGAAAGCAAAATCTGCATAGGAAAATAAGAAATTCATCTACTCTTTCCCAGGGAGGGAAATATTTTGCCATTCTCAGGAAGTTAGGACCATCACATGTAAGATTTACTTGGGAAGAGAAATGCAGTTAGTCCAGACTGTCCCCATTCCTCCCTCTTTCCCCCGGCTGTTTTTGCCAAGCAGGATGACAGACATTGTGGGACAGTTGGGGTCAGCTGCCCCTGCTGTGTCCCCTCACAACTCTTTGTGCACCCCCAGACTATTTGCTGGTGGGGCAGTGTTGGAAACAGAAAGGACTGTGCAAACCCTGCTCTGCAACAGCTGAAAAATCCCAGTGTTGACAACACTCTTTCAGTCCCAAATCCAGAACACAACACCACACAAGCTACGAAGCAGAAAATTAACTCTATCCCAGCACAAACCAGCACAACTTATTTCTGCAAGCTGTACATACCTATTCACTCTATTCCTGATAATTGTGAATATTTACAAATGGGCAAGATATTAATTGACAAGATTGTCATTGTAAGTTACCTTCCTCATTTTGAAAAACATTTCCCTAACTTTTATAAAATAAAAAATAAGTTTCAAAAGAAACATTGCCATGAGATGTGAATTTAATTCCACTACTTTTATTTTGGCTTGGCTTCTGCATCCTTTCCAAAAATAAGTGGTGTAAATTACTTCATGTTTAAGTAAAGAATCTGTAAGTGCTTAATCATATAAAATCACCTAAACAGCCCTTTCAAAGTCCTTGAGAGAAAACTCTTCTTAAGTAGCCTCTTACAACACAATCTCATTTCTTTTGATTGTCTCTGTAAAATTAAATGGTGGAGGCATGCTGACCTGAAAACTTGCTATACAGATTCAGGCTGGTACCACAGGGAGGAAGGAGAGAGTTGCTTCAGCTTCTGCTTTCTTTGAGTAACAAGACTGATCTGGGAACAGTGATCTTGGGTTGAGAAGAAGGTCAGAGAAATGACCTGGATCAGCTCCTAAGGTTTTAAAAATATCCCTTATCTCTAAATAAATGGAAAAGGGAGGACACCCTCATTCATTGTTTTCTGGATTCATAACAAGCTGTTGTCATCTTCTGTTTGGCCTCATTTCTTCCTAAGATTTTTCATTACATGTTTTAGCTGATGAATAGCCAATCTGCTATTTCATATGCAGTACATGATAGGTAGATAGTCCTAATATCATAGGTAGATATTTTCATCAGTTATAAAAAGAGACAAAATGTTTGTTCTAATAAATCCAAACAGTCCATTACATATAAAAACTTTTCAGCTCTTTAATTTTTTTGTTATAACTCTATTGTTAAAAGTATCCTTCTTTTGAATAGCTATTTGGTCATGTCATTTTATTGAGAATAATTACATTGCTTCTTCTCAGCATTTTTGAGGGTAGAGGCCATTGACTATTCAACAGATACATAAAAGAAATTTCTTAACCATTGTCAGAAAATGAATTAGTCTGTTAGTATATGGGGGCTTTATGCTTATATGGCTTTTTTTCTATTTGGCACCCTAAATGGTCTTGCTTTATTATACATAAATGGTTTCATCACTGAACAGTTCAAGTTATTATAACCCATAATTTCATGAAGTTTGTCATCTCAATTATCTGAGGAACAAAAAACATGTTCTATTTGGAAGGAGATGTTATTTGTAAGTATTGCTAGTGCCAAAATAATTCACAATTGAAAGTGCAGTGATGTTATATCTCTTTACCATAAATATCTACACAGGACAGAATTTATAATAACACATAGAGTTCAGTGACTCTTCAAAATATTTTACTTAAATTAGCAAATATGTTAGTGTTTTTTTAAAAAAGTGAGATTTTTTTGCAGACTTTTTTTTTCTTACAAAGATGACTACAATTGTCTTTTCATATCTTTGTGCATTGATTTTTAATCACAAGACTAATCTTGTAAATTTTGCGTACTTTCTTTAAGAAACAATTTTTTGTATGTTTAAGATGTGTCTCAGAAGGACAATCGGCTTTTCAGCAAGACATTCTTACTGTTCACTTAGTTATTAAACAAGAGATTCATAGTTATGAAATCTGCTATGCATGATATACTTAAAATGTCTCACAGACTCAGAAAAACCATAAATATTACAAATAAATGTTTTGGGGGTTTTTAAAATAACTTGAATTAGATGAGACAGAGTTAAAGCAAGACATTATATTATCTGTTTTATTGTCTGTGGCAATATTGCCACTCATTAAGCTGGCTTTTTCTTAAGAAATACACAGATTTATTGAAAATTGTTATTTAAATGGGATAGCTTATTTATAAAAATAGATATAAAATAAAATAGATAACAAAATGTGTGTGAATCGATTGCTAAATACTATAATCATGGATATAAATTACAGACAGCATTATTTAATGTTTGATAATGGCATAATATTTAAAGAGAGAAGCCTAACAGTCCTATTCAAAATAATGATGAATTAATATTGAAGCTCCTCTCCCTTCATCTACTTGCCAAGTTTTACCATGTGACATTTACAAGAAGGGTTCATTTCTTCAGACCTGTTAATGGTGGTTCTCATCCTTATTTTCCCATGACTTAATTCTTCTTGTCTAATTGTGCTACACTTGCTATGATCTGAAACAGCTCTGTCCTAAACAGGAAAAGGTAATAATTTTCTCATTCTTTATTTTGGTAATTCCAAATGAGATGTAAAAGCACTGCACAGCTCTCAATTCTTTCTGTTCTTTCAAAACATTTGTTTGCATTCCAACAAGAATATTTTTTCCTTGTTTGAAAAGAAACAGCACATGAAATGTACTTAAGAGACTGAGATTGTAATAATCATATTTGTTCTAAGTATTCCTTTGAAAGTTGGAATATTTACTACAGAAATTTATTTATATAAATGTTACTTGTATAAGCAAGAAAATTTCCATTAACTCATATAGAAAGAAAGATGAATGATATTTTGAAAAAAATAATCACTCTAAGAACTTTTTTTGTACAATGAAATTTGTGGTTACATATTTTCATTGACAATACTGGCTGATTCTAATATTATAACTCTAGATTAGTTAGCATTTCTTAGACAATTACAAAAGACAGTGAAAAGGACTCTGGTTTCCTCTGTAAAACTCTCATGTTGCAGTTATAAAAATGTTTTCATAGAGAAGTTCAGTGTCATGCAAAAACTCTGATGCCCAATATTTTAGACTTTTAAGCAGCATGATCTCAGTTCCAGTTAAGAATTAAAATAAACTTAGCTTTAAGGATACAAATAATCTCTTAAAGTCATATAATTTCAGCTCCGATGAGACAGTTCACATGATAAAAGCTCTGCATAAAATTGTATATTTTCCTGAGCAGAATACAATAAAGAAAAGCAGCATAACGTTCTTCTGCAGATGGCATGTGAAACATAGACTATTATGTAACACTGGAGAAATTCCCTTCAATTTATTTTAGAAATTAGGAATGAAAATCTTCATTCTACACTTTTCATCCCATGTCACGAATGGGAGGTCATGTTTTCTTCGTAAGTACCTCATTCTTTATTGGTCGCTAAGAATTGCTCAAATATC
This sequence comes from Argya squamiceps, assembly GCA_037834095.1. Taxonomy (NCBI): domain Eukaryota; kingdom Metazoa; phylum Chordata; class Aves; order Passeriformes; family Leiothrichidae; genus Argya; species Argya squamiceps. Next base: position 37,428,629 of record JBBMKD010000170.1, read on the forward strand.
ATTCTGCTAGAGAATAATAGAATTTAATGAATTTATTTAAATGTATCTTTTTGTTCCCTTATATCTCACTTATTCAAGCTCTTATAGATTAAAAGAGACATTTATTAATAAAACTGAAGGAAAAGTTATAAGAGATAAAAACAGCTTTCACTTTCTCTCACAAAACTGTTATTAATGAAACGTTCACAAGGAAGTTACCTGGAATATTAGAAGTTAAGGCTGTATTTGTATACCTTGTGACAACTATAATAGACAGGTTCTTGAGTGGCTGCCTGAGAAGCAAAACTATGACTTGCATGGGAAGACAATTTTATTTAGAGGTTCTAAGAGGAATAGTCTGCGGATTTCAGCATTTTTCCCTTCTAGAGGGAGAATTAAATTGTTCACTGAGCTCTCTTGGGGTTACTGAGCTGGGATTCCTGAAGTTAAGAGAGAAAACAAAGTACAGAGTTGCTGTTGCTTGTCTCTTGAGTAGACTTGTTGATGCAAAATTTTGGTGTAGCAGTAAATTGTTTAAAAGCTTATTGTTTCTCTTTTTCCAAGTTTTGTACTCCTGGTTAATGTTAAAAAATAATACTAAAGTAGCAGAACATTTCTGTTCAGTGGTTTCCATCTATAACATATATATTCCATTCCTTCTATCTCTTTCAGTCATATTTTTTGCAGAATGTTTCATAAGAAGAGGACCAGAAAATATAAATGTCTTGTTTTAGTCACTAGTTCCAAAGTGCCCACTTTTAGGGACAGCACTCTTCAATATTTCCGTGAACAACTCAGACACAAAACTTGAAGTTAAGCTGGGTAAGTTTGCCAATGAAATTAAACTGGGAGGAGCTGCTGACTCTCTCAAAGGCAGAGAGGCCCTGCAGAGAGACCTTGGCAAATTAAGTCAGCTTGGTAATCACCAACTCCATGAAGTTCAACAAGAATAAGTCCTGGATTCTGCAGCTGGGCAGGAGCAACCCTGAATGTACATAAAGACTGGGGAACTGTATTTGTATACCTGTATACAAATTCACTGTAGAGAGGCGCTGTGGAAAGGAACTTGAGAGTCCTGGTCAGGACAAGTGAACAGTGTGAATGAGTGAATGTAAGGCCACCCATGTCCTGGGGTGCATCAGGCACAGCATGGCCAGCCAGGCATGGGAGGGGATTGTCCCACTCTGCTCTGCACTGGGGTGGCCTCACCTCGGGTGGTAGAGGCAGTTTTGGGTGCCACACTATAAGAAAGATGTAAAGCTATTAGAGAGTGTCCAAAGGAAGGCTCTGAAGATGATGAGGGGTCTAGAGGAGAAGATGTGTGAGGAGCTGCTAAGGTCACTTTCTCTGTTTAGCCTGAAAACAAAGAAACTGAGGGAAGACCTCACTGCAGTCTACAAATTCCTCACAAGATAAAACCCAAGGACAGGCACCAATCTCATTCTTCTCTGTGGTGACCAGCAATAGGACTCAAGGGAATGGGGAGGAAATTGTGTCAAGAGAGATTTAGGTTAGATATAAGGAAAAGGTTTTCTATGCAAAGAACAGTTGGCACAGGATAGCCTCCCCATGGAAGGGGTCATGGCACCAAGCCTGCCAAATATTCAAGAAACATTTGTACATTGCTCTCAGGCAAATGGATGTGATTCTTGGGGAGACCCTGTGGAGAGACAGAAGTTTGACTTAATAATCCTTGTGGGTCTCTTTCAACTCAGGATATGCTAAAACTCTATGATTCTGTTTTACATGAGAATATTTTTGTTTTGGATCCTATTTGTAAAATACAGAAAGTTTTTAAAACCTGAAAACCCTGGAAGAGAAAAGCCTGAAAGTATTGTTCAGTCAAAGGAGGTGTGACACTCAGTCAATCAAACATTCTAATTTGTGCTTACCCAGTCTGAATGAAGTGGGCATATTTCACTTCCCTGTCATGCTCTGATCCACTGTTGCTAGGGGGAGAGGATACAGTGGTAAAATGATATTATGTACTAAAATTGATTTAAATTACAACAGTCATTCTCACAATAATACTTTTAATTGCTCTTAGGAATTATGAAATTAATTAAGAAATATCTTGTGGCATCCCCTCAATTTAAAAAAATAAAATACTGGTTTAACTCATTGAGTGATTACTACCTTGTGAAAAGTAATCATCTTAGCTTTTTATTTCTATGAAGGAAAAAAAATATCAAAAAGAAAATGAAAGTTGAATGTGCCTGATAAAGAAAGATTCCCCTTTTGAATCCATTTCACCATCTCAGTGCCTACCTTATCAGCTAAACCAGATGAGATTAGTGGTGTCTTGAGTCCCATTAAGAGAAAGAAAGCCTTTGTTTTTTACTTGGTAACACTCAATTTCCTATCATTTTCTCTCTTTCTAATCCTTTGTGTTCAACTTAAACTGCTGGCAAAATACATTAACCTTTAAAGGGAAGTGGCAAAATAATCTATTGTATGAAATATAAATATATTTTCTTCAAACGATACTCCTCCAAGTATTTATCTTCCTTCTGCACTCATTAAGTGTTTATGTAGTGTTTACAGTTGCACACTGTTTGCCAGATTTCATTAGGTGACATAGGACATTGGAACATATTAAGGACATAGGACATTGAAACATATCTTTGGCCACAGCAGAAGATACGTACCAGGAATCAGCTGGTGACAGGAGTTGCAAGGGTGGCATTGAACTTATAACTGCATTGCCCAGCCCTTGGTTCTTTGAATTCTAGAGTTCTTTCTCTGTAACATTTTAGAGTATTCTCAGTCTAATTGCTAGTCACACTGCTTGTCAATGACTAGAAGGTAAGAAAGGATCAGCAATTCTTGCTCTCATTTCTTTAAACCTTCTCTAGCAATAATACAATGACAAGGTAGGAATCATTATTTTTTGTTCAGAGTACTGGAAAAGTCCTTATTCTGGAATTGATATTTTCATAGCGAGTAATGCCAGCCAGGTTCCACCAGATGTGTGACACAAAACCAGTTATTGCTGTACCTAGAATCTAAATAAATGCTTGTTTTGATCCAAACCATACATTTTACTAATTCTGGTATTAAAGACAATGAATTCTACATTTATATCAAATGCTTCTCTTAATGAATAGAAATGAGCAAAGAAAGAATTACACTAAAAAGATAAAAGTAGAGACAGCTGGGGTGGGAGAGAAATTCAGCCTGTTCAATATAGGCAAGATTCTGAATAAGGGTCATGAATACTACTTAAGCAATGGGCCATTAGGGCAGCATGGTTATTGTGAAATAATCTTACCCCTGAAGAGATAACTATGGGCCAGATGCAGCCATGTGCTTCTAAGCACCCAAGGGTGTAGTTTTCATAATAAGCACACCTGCTGATTTTCCTTCATTGCAGTATAAAATTTCCTGTACTTTGTCTCAGTACAAACATAACATAATATTTAAGTATATTATTCTGACCACTGAAAATTGCCAATTAATGCAAGAACAGTTAAGTAATTTAAGCTGCAATGTTACTGAAAAAACATATAAAAATGTGGTGGAGAGAGTAGTAAGTAATAGTTGTAGGGTAAGCTTGAAGGAAATAGATCTTTGTTTCAGGGCAGAAAGGGTACATAATCAGATGTCTGACATTTGAAAGAGAAGGCCCTATGTTTCAATGCACTGGGACAAAGCCAGAGCTCCTGTCTTTTCTTCCCCACTTGCCAAATATTTGACGTCTTAATGCTAAGATACAAAGGATTCAGTACCTGTAGCAAAAACCTTTAGGTAACTTTTTCCCCCCCGCCAAAAAACCAACCTTCATCAAACCCCTTTGGTACCTATCTCCTGAGAAATCCCAAAGATTTGAATTCATAGTGTATACATCAAAGACCCCACTTTCTTTTGTCTGGAGACAATGGTTGGGATGGCTGTTGGCAAAATATTCACAGTGCCCTCAGGGAGACGAGCTGTCAAGTAATAATAAGGCAGCAAGGAGCATCAGGGAACAGGGTCTGTGCTTCTGTGGAAATACCTCTGAATATGACTTGTTTTAAAGGCTAGGGGCTCCATCTAAAGAGTATATGGTCCTCTCTCTTCACTGAAGCGGAGTTACTTGACACAAAAGAATACATTAGGAATAAAAATGTAAACAGATGGAGTTTCATCTTCACAGCTTTAACCAAATGAAAGGAAAGGAGGGGCTTTGTTTTCTTTCCATAATTAAATCTGATTCTCTTTGAAGTAAATTTCTGCTGTCTGGAAGAGGCCTACATTAAAAAAAAAAAGCTGATGAAGCCCGGACAAAATTAAATTAAAGGTTTTCAGTTCGCTGAGGTTTTAAGACAAAGGATGATGCTTGAAATATGCCTGAAATTTTGACAGCCTCATCATAAACATGATCTAGTAGAATTAGGTCTGTAGGTTTATCAGCTGAGTGTCCTGTAATTCATTTAGGATGCACATTTCAGTAGGCATATAACACAGATAGAAATTAAGTGCAGATTTTATGATAAATATTGGTGACAAACAGTACTTGTTAAGAAGAAATTTTACCAGAGAGAAAAGCTAAATAAAATATTTGCTACATGCACGTAATCTAATTTCAAGTTTTTAAAATATTTTAAGCTTTTGTATCTGGATTTCTAAAGGAATGATTATGGACTGTCAAATCATAATGTTATAGCAAGTACTGTCAATCACATTAGAACAGCATGATCAGAAGCTGTTAGTGTAGTTGGGGTTTGGTTTTGTTTGTTTTTGTTTGGTTGGGTGTTTTTTGTTTGTTTTTGTTTGTTTGTTCAGTCGATCAGTTGGATTTTTTTAATCCAGATTCCTGAACAAATGACAAGACAAAGTGGACAGAACCAAAGACAAAACTTAGCAACACAGTTAGAAATATAAACTACGTAAGGCAAAATATCATTCTATTTTTAATACCATGTTTTCGTTGCTTGTTGTAGTCAGGGGTTCATGAGGGAAAAAATAACAAAGAAAACACAATGAAACATAGTCAGAAAAGGGACAGAGGAAAGAAGTTATGAGACAAAAGAGAGTGGGAAGGTATCAAAAGCAAATAAAAATTGTAGAGAAAATCTGAAAAAAAAACCTAAGAAAAATTAAGCAACAAATAACTGAGTAAATTGTACCAAGAATGTTATAAATAGCAAGACAAAAATAATATATAATAAAACGTTTATTATTATAATTATTTTAATAGACTATATAAATTAATGAAAAATAAATAAAAAAATAATATAAATAAATCTTAGATTCATTAATATTATTAATTAATATGATTATATTCCCTGCATTTTAGTTAACTTGTAGCATTCACATACTACTAGGAATCTGTCTGAAATGTCCTTTATTTAAGTCTGAAAAAATAAAATACATTTTTACAGCCTTTGTAAAAAACAGAGTTCATTCTTCCACATTCCTAGCTCTTATAGGAATGGCTGAGGTAAAGGCATGCATCAACTTGATCAATAAATAAATTTGTGGAGACAGAATTACAAATATCTTAAGGACTTGTCAGTTTCATACATTACGTTAACCCCCAGCTGCTTCTATGCTTTAAAAAGACAAAAAATTCTGAAAAACAGTCACCTGAGCATTTTATCACTCCTCATATTTTCCCAAATACAAAATTCTATTTAAACACACTACTATCTTCCTGTGCCATATGTTTAGACTCCTTTTAACATGCTTTTCATATTTAGATATTATTTGCTCTGAAAAAAAATTCATCCATATACTTACTTGAGAGTATTTTTTTCCTTTATTGGTGCTCGAGTGTCTGAATTTTATGAGGGGTTTTTTTTGTGCTGTGTTGTTTTGCTTCATTTTGTTGTGTTTTTCAAGAAAAACATATAAAATATTTTTTCAAGATAATACATACTGGTGCTGACATTCTCAGATATCATTAATGTGATCCAAAAGTGACTTAGTTACCTTTTTTCTTCAAAGAGTTTAGGAAAAAAAAAATCAATATTTGGTTAGGGGAAACTGAAGCTAAGTACTATATAAAATTATGTGAGGGATTATTTTGCCATGCAAGAGGTAATTCGTAATAAACAATTGTTAAGGAGAATGGAAGAGGAAAAGGAGAAGAAGGAGATCATTTGTCAGAGAGTCAAACTCTGGCAAAGAATTCCTTTAATCATGTGGAATTGAGCTTGTAAGCTCATCCTCATTTGACCACTAAATTTAAAATAAATAGATACAGATGGGTCTGCTAAGGGCTCTGGTAAACTACCCCCAGAAAAATTGGTAACTCCACATATAGAATTTTCAAAGTCCACCTCTGAGTCCTTTGCTTTTGGAGCAGGGAAGGGGAGAAAGCATTCAAAAACTTTGTGACTGAGCTCAGTTTAGTCTTTGGTAATAGGAACAGGGGGCTGGAAAATTATGTGCATCTCTTCTTTGTCCATGTTCCTAGTACAAAACCAAAACATATTAAGAATAGCTCATGCAGAAGCAATATTTTATGGCTTTTTTAGCATTTATTTTAGAGTCTTTGTGCAGTAGCTCTATTAACCTGATCAGATATTTTTTCACAATGCTTAGTCACCAGGTAAACTTATGGGAACGTAAAAACCTTTAAGAGTTAATTTATCTTTCCTCTTCCACATGTGTTCTCCTTGAAATATTCTGGGCCAAGGAAGAAGAATCTTGTAAGGTAATTTCCTTAAGAAAACAGGCAGATGTAAGATTTTCTAATTAACTCCTCTTGCTTATTTTAACTTATGCATATGTAAGTTATCTAATTGCTACTTTATTGGCTCTGAATAGATTGGTTGTGTTTTAATGGCATCTGTACGCTTTTTGCTTCACTGGTGTTATAGGAACCATTGCTGTAATCTGTATAGCAAAGCTGTATTGACTGAGTTTGAGACAGCAGAAAATTACATACTAAAAGCTCAACACACAATTTCTTATTTTTTTACTATTTAGTATAAGAAGTAGAACATTCACAAATCGAATAGACCAATTTATCTATCTGCCTATTTGCTCAATGTCTATAGTGTGGGAACACATAATTGGTTTATTTTGTACTAAGAAATAATATGTACAAATAATCTGATTAATGTAAATATTCCACAACACAGAATATTCTACTGCTTTGATAACGGCATTAGTAACTCCCTTACTTTCCTTTGTCTCATTACAGCTTCTCCTCCCATTACAGGTCAAAATGCAAGCACCATGAATAGCTTTCCCAGACATAACAGGAAAGTAATAGTAGAGAACACAAAAGTACATGTCTGAAAAGGTGGGGAGAAGACAGGCGTCTTAGAAAGAGAACAAAACAGAATAACCCTATCGGAAAGAAGAGGCAAGAGGGGGAGAATAGAGGGAAAGGGGGAGAATAGAGGGAAAAATGTGAAGTATTATAAGCATTAGTAAGAATTTGCAAACTGCATTTCAGAAATAAAACATGCTGATGAAGGTACTTTCAGCTACTGGCAAGATGGGAGATAAAATACAAGCACAGTTGTATTTGATATAGTGTAAAAAATTTATAAGACCAAAAATCTTGGAAAACTTGCAATGACAAGTGAAGAAAAACTTGTTGAACACCAGCCCTTTGATAAGGAGGAAACTTGAAAGACCCTTCCAAAAAGAGAAAAAAGTCACTATAAAAGAGAGTTATATGAAGAGACAGAATGGAAGAGTGGGGATAGGAAACTTGAGTATAAATAAGGAGCAATAAGCAGATACCTAGAGCTGTGACAGTGAGGATTTGGGTTTTAACAAATCTATGAAAGAGAGCAGAAATAGTAGGGAATAATGGGGTTCTGAGACAATCCCTTGTCATGTTACAGGCAGTCTGACACTGTAGGAACACGCATCATTGCCAAATCATCTTTCACAGAGTTGCAATAACACAATTTACCATTTATAGTGATTGGTTCACTTTAGACTGGGGGTGTGTTGGTTTTTAAGGACTTGTGTTTAAAAAACAGACTGTGCTCTGAAGAAGCAAGCTGTTAAGGTTCAATTGTTTTAGTTCATTGATTTATATTATTCTAGTAAACCTGGCACTTCTGGTCTATAATAACTGCTTGAAAAACAAGATGTCTGTTTACTGAAAATAGTAAAGTTGTGTTTTTAATACACTTCAATCTTTGCTGTTAATTTTACCTGATTCATTTTTGAAATTCATTTCCTAACATTTATCAGCATTTAAACCTGCTATCAGAATTGAGAATGAGTGGTTTCCTCAAAAGCAAATGACAATCTGAACTACTCATGTTCAAGGACAAATAGTATTCAATGAAGATTGCTTTTGTAAGTGACTGAATAATGAAGTGAAGCTGAAGTCTCTGGCAGTCACAGAAACAAATTTTGAAGACTATATGTTATTGTTACAGAAGATCTTAGCTCTTTTCCTAGAGTTCAATGAGTTTCCTAGAGTTGAACTTCATAAAATGAAAAAAATAATATGCATAAACATTTATAAAGAGAAAATAAAGGTGAAAACTGCCACGCTGAAGTAAATTTCATATCCCAAATGTAAATAATGGATGTCAGTGCTCTAGAAATCCTCAGGCATCTTACTTTGAACATGAGAGAAAAGTGTCTTGCATAGATAAGAGAAACTAAACTCCAGCTTGCGTACAAGAAAATGTTGTTCGGTGTTGATGAGCTGTCTGCTGCCAAGTCATTTTTCTTATTATGTTTAAGTTAGACCTTACTCAGCCTGACAGCTGTAAACACTGCCTTTCATCTAAGACAGGGTAAGTAAGAGCATGGTTAAACCACTAAGTTATTCCGTTCCAGGAATACAGCTCTGTCCAAAGAAGAGCTTACCCAGGGAATGACGGTGCTTTTTGGGCCAGTATTTGTCTTGAAGACAAAAAAAAAAAGGAAATGTTGGTTAAATGGCAAAGTCAAATTAATAATTGCCTGCCCTCATACATTGCTCATTGCCCTCCTTAGTCATGTGTGTGGCACTGTGTGCCAAATCAAATCCCAATAATAATAAATAATTAAACAATAATAATTTTTGCTTACAATATGCCACAAAACTTGTAGCTAGGCAGAAAGAAAAAACATCTGAAAAATAGGAATGTAAAGGTTTCAGGCTGAGTGGGTGCAGCTTGCTGAGAAATATGTATATAACAATGAAAATGCATAACTTTACCCTGAGCTAAAAAAGAATCTAAAAGAGTTTTTATGTGCATCCTATTTAAAAAGGTCTCAGCACTGAACAAAAGTAGTTTTCTTTATTGTTTGGTTTCTGTTGTGTTCAGGGAATGAAAACTGTATTTGCAAGGAGGATTTCATCAAGGGAGTAATACCTTTTTCTCATCCTAAATAGATGACTCACAAAAAGTTAAATTTTTCTAGCTCCACAAAAGAAGATAAGATAGAATATCAGCTGCAACCATAAAGAGATGCAGCCTCTTATGACTTTTGAGATTTGTTCCCATTTTCATGTGAGTTCTGACTGTGCTGATAGAAACTCTCATTGATACTGCAGATCTTACTGGAAGAAAAAATTACACCAGTCTGTGCGCTTCAGTAATCTTCAGGAAAAGGTAATAATTGAGCATAAAATAAAGAGTTCTCTAAAATATCTACCTCTTGTCCTCCCTATTTATCCTATTAAGGAAAGAAGTACTTATTACCAATCCAGTTTGATGACGCAATGTCAGTAACTTGCTCACACTGAGGTGTTACACCAGGTAGCATAGTTAGATTAAGCCGCTTGACCTTGTGAATTTGAGTCCTATCTCAAGAAGCAGCAAAGACCCAATAGATACATCCAAAGCAGTACTAAGCATCTTCCAGAGTCCTGTAGAGATCCCACACTATGCTAAATGCAGAACTTTAAGCCCTTTAGACACCTCAGAGCCCTTAGTGCTACGCTCGTCCTCACACTGTGCCCCTCAGTGCCTGCCACCAAGACACAGCCGCTATCCTGTGCCTTCCTCAGCTGCTCCGGCCCCTTGACATGAAGACCTGTATACATGTATTTTGCTGGGTGCAGGAATGCTCTCCCATGCTAACAGACAGAGCAGTCTCCGTTAGAATGCATTTACAGAATTCCAGAGACGGATAAAAGCCAATGGAGAACCACTATGACTCTCAAAGGAAGGCTGCAGTAGTCTCTTTGTGTCCAGTAAAAGATAATTTCCTGTTAGGTACAGATTAACCCTATCTAGCTATGCTAATTACCACCCACTTAAACCCTTCTTTGCTCAGCCTGTGTTTTTTTGCAGGTGTGAATTTCATGCTAAATGAAAACACTGTTGCTGCCTTCATGCCTGGGGGAACAACAGAAAGATATCAAAAGCATTGTCAAACTCAGGGAAAAAGGCACTGGCTTGTGAAGAAGTCATTTGTGGGTAGATTTGACTTTTAATTTCAATTTAAAGAACGGCTTTCTGCTTATGAAAATAGAGTATAATTCTCAACTGTTTTTATAAATTCAACAATTTAGCAACAACAATGGAAAGATAACGTGCTACATTTTGGAATTAACTCTGCTTATAGCTGGGTTTGGATAACCAGTGTATGTAGAGAAAGAAAGTAGGGAAATGTACTTAAACATTTATTGAATTTCAGGAAATGACAACTATATTGTATCATGAAATTGCTAAAACATCACAATTACTTTAACAGTAAAAAATATTGTGATTAGGTTTCTCTTTACAAAGGTAAGATGTGAATCACATTTTGCACACAAGTATGACTGAAAAAATAGTGTTTCCACCTTGGGAATGCACACATGCATGCACAGCAGTTATCCTTGAAAATACACACAGTTGTTCTGAAATCTCTGCTGCTTGGAATTCATACAGAGCACGTCCAGAAATAATGCTATCTCAGCTGACCAACCAAGATAATATTCATGGTGCATATTCCCAATTATATTTGTCTTATTGTAATAGGGGCATATTTGTTCATAATTTGTTCACATAAAAAAGACACAAAATACATTACTGGGTAGGAAATAAGTAATCTTCAAAATGAGCACTATGTAGGAAAACATTTTACTTTTAAAAAATAAGTGCTGGGTATAAAATTCTGACTTGTTTTTGTTTCATATTCTTCCTCTAAATGTATAAATAAACATATTATTTTTAACAATTACAAGTTACTTAGCTCCTCCTTTGTACATTACATATTCTGCAAATTGTGTTCACATAATTGAATATAGATTTTATACCATTCTTCTAATTTCTTTCTTTTGTAGTATTATTTGCTTAATAATCTTTTGTTGTTGCACTGTGATACCCAAGAAAAAATACTCCTACCACATGCTGAAGTAGCATTTGAAAATACTGAAGCCATAAACTGTACTTTAATTGTCAGTGCAGAGGGAAATCAAAGGCAGCTTTTTGCAGAATAAGAGCTTTATTGAAATATGGTTTATTCTTTTTATTATATAATTGTTCTTACCAGTTTTCCATTTGGGAGCCATTTTTATAGGCACTTTACAAATGAATAGGGAGAGAAGATTAAATTATAATATCAATTTTGTATGGTGAATAACCTGCATAATTCAGATGGAAGATAAGCCTAAAATCGCATCATTGACACCAGAAAAATATTGAGTTGAAAATAAAAGAGGCTATGTACTGCCTTAGTCCAAATCTTTTTTTAACCTTGTTTATTGTGAAACATGAGTGCTCTGCTTGCTCATTAGTATTCATATCAATGTTTGTCCAAAGAAGAAATGGAAATGTACTCTACCATCTGATGTCCTGTTTTATATTCTTTTGCTTTGTTTTAGTTTATTCATCAAACACTGAGAATAATAGGCAGTGAGGAGAGGTGAGCCAGCTATGTCACACATTTTCCTGCATTGAAGCTGTAAAATTATGTGACAGAAAGTATTGATAAACTTCAATATAGCTGTAATTTTGCCACAATATTCGAACTAAATTCTACTAAAACGTGAATTGTCCTAGCTCAGAAAGCTTAGTCCTCAAGGATTTCCCCCTGCTAAATAAAATGCTATTTTAGGTTCTCTCAAACAATTTTTTGAAGAATTAGATATCAAAGAATCCTATTTCTTGATAACTACAAATTGCAAGGTTTTGTAAGATGACAGGAAAAAGAAAATAAAATTGATCTTCTGTGGTGAAATCAGAGACAAAACTGAGGTTTTAAAATAACCAAATTGAAAATATATTAACAAATTTTCAAAGTTAAAGTAATTTTCTTTAAGAATAGCTCTAAAAGGTAAGGATTTTTTTGTTGGTTTTTTTTTTTGCTAGTTGTACAATTTTTAACATCTCTGAGAAGAGTTTTTTGCCACAAATTCTTTTGGTAATATATTTGGGATTTACATTTTCACCTTTGAAAACCTGACCCTATCTTTCCAAAAAGCACAATACATTTTCACAAAGTGATATAAAGTCCTGCTACATTTTAGCATTATTGGAGAGCAGCTTACAAGGATACTTTTCAGGGAAATTTTTTTTATTGTCAGAGGCTATGCTAGTATTTTGCCTAAAGGACACACTTTAAATATTGGAGTTAATTTTATGCATATATATATATACACACATTCTTGCAATGCCCCTGACTGTTTTGGTTTTTTTTCCCAAGATTCACATCACAACATATTGTGAGACAGAGTAACAGTAAAAGAGTAACAATATTTACATACTCCACACATTTCTTTTTTTTGAAATAATAATCTAGCTCAGTGCACTTAAAGTGATGCAGTAGCTGTTTTCTTTCCTCTGTTTTTCTCTTTCTTGTACAATTTTAAAATTAGTAGTTTGCCTGAAAATCTTTGCATATTTTGGTATTTTAGGTCTATCCTGACAGATAAAGACTGACAAAAGTTAACCCCTATTTCTCACTTTTGAGCAGTAACACAGCAGTATTCTTCTTAGTATTTCTTAATGACTCAGTAACATAAGAAACATAATTAAGCCTGAAAAATTATGAGGAAATTATGATCTCTGCCTCCCTCCTCTTACACTATTATATATTAACATATACATACTGTGAAATAATCAAATATCACAGAGCTAGAACGGGAAACAGATAAGAAAATGGACATGTGTACTTGTTTCTCACTAGCTTAGTCCTCAAAAATAGTTCTAGAAACTGCTGCTGGGGTTGTCAGGCCATTCTGAGAGAGATGTAATCACACATTTCCTGAGCCTGAGAGGGTAAGAAAATTTAACCCTACCTCAGATCTTCAATTCTTATTCATATATTCATTGTGTTGTACTTGTTCATTTCTGCCAGCTGTTGACTTTAGGATTGCCTTCATTTGTTTGTCATTAAAAATGTTATTTTCTAATCAATAATAAATATCATCTAGGGAAAGAAATAAACAAAATAATAAACAGACAGACACAGACCAGAACTCAGTATCTAGAGAAATACATCTCTCTATTAAAAATATTCACAACAAATGAATCAGTTGTAAATAGAAGACCCTCATTCATCATCCATTTAATAATACCTGCAGCCAGCATAAAATAATTTTGTATTGTTTGTTTTTCTAATTCTTTTTCCTGGCTGAAGCTTTTGACAAGCCTATTTCTAAAAGCTTATTTTTCCTACCAGCTACTGAAATTCTAGCCCTTCTGCAGAGCTCTGAGTGAGACATTGAGAGTGAATATTTGGTGAAAAGAGATTTCATGTTAGGAGCTGAGATGGTGAAGTTGATGTAAAAGAAACATTCTAGATTTTGATCTGGTCTTCTTTCTGGTTTTTCATATTTTGAATAAAAACTCAAGAGATCAGCACAAGAGAAAAATATTGGAGCAGTTTCTGCTAACAGCTTTTTAAAATATATTTCCTTGAGAAACAGTAATTTTGGGAATTAGTGACCAAGATATACAGTTAATATTCTTGCGTTATTTTTTTCTGTGTTTTTAGACACGATTATTTAGTCATTCTTTCTTTCTTTTCTCATTGCTCTATATGGAGCTGTTCATACGCCTTCCAATAAATGACTCATGAGAGCTTGTGATCACCAGTATAAGAGTTTCTACTCTAACTTAATATATTAGTACTTGTACAATGAGTAGGTTTTTCCATAAGTGCTAATGCTTTCTGTGTGTCAGCATGCCTTTCTCTCTTGTGGCTGACCCACAAAGCTTTAAGTCTGCTTCTCTTCCAGCTGTCAACTCAAGTTTTATCATTGCAGATGAGAGATGCAACTGTGGAATAGGCTTTTATTCCAACATTAAACTTTCCACTAGGCTGGATCAAGTCTGAGACCTTGACCATCAGAATCAAATTTAAATAATTACATACATTGCTGATTCTGCTCTCTGGCCTGAATTTAGTTTTGTTTTAGCAATCAGTCAGCACAGAATGTAATGAGAGTTTAAGCCTTTCCTAAGAACAATTTTTGACCATATTTTAAAAAATGCCATAAATCTCGGATACATTTTTCCTTTTCAGAAACCGCATGAGAGATTGATATAGTATATTTCACAGTAAATATTGGTATAAAATATATATATACAAGATCCCCTGATACTCCTGAAGATAAACCAAATGTTTTACCTCCTCAGTGTCGCTGAAAACAGGAAAATAAAATTTCCAACAAGTTTGTTGGGTTAGAAAAACAGCATTTAGCACACTGAGAATGTGGGGCAATCTCTCCACCTAACATGCACAGCCAGGAGGTTAACAGACCTGGCTATTTTAATGAAACCAACACATACTCACTACATCCCTGTTACATATTCATTACAATTCCCGAATACATGCATATATGCTACTTATTTCAGTGGACTTCTTTGAATGTGGTTCTGGATCACCTAAAGAAACTTTTCTCCTTGAGACCATCTCAAAGATAGGGTCAGGTCATAATGTACTTCTCTTACTAGTCCTTGCTGTGACACTCAACCCTTTTTCTCAAAACAAAGACACCTGCTTATACATAATAATCATTGATATAGGTAAATAAGGAAGCAATAGCTGGTACAAGACTATTAGTCACAGATATAGAGAATTAACACCAAGCAACATTAATCTCTGGCATTTGTACTAAGCACTATGTAGTACAAAACCAAGCATTAAACATGGATATTAGAATCAAACATTATTGTGCTAAAGTTAAAAGAATTTTTCAACACTTTCCCCCACTACTGCATAGACTCAGTTTTAAATAAATACAAATTGCTCATTAACATTGGGTCTAGCATTAATTCAGTACAGAAGCTTAAAACTTAAAACCGAGTAAGAATATTTCTAGGACATGGTTTTCTTCAGAACTGGGTGGAAACATGAATACACAATTCAGAAGAAATTTTGAAGGTGAAAGCAATACAGTATTTTCTTCCCTCATCTTTCTGCAGATGGATTTTACTCTGTAATTATTTAAATCCTTTTGCATTCTAGTAGGTTTCTCACATTACTTCCTCCATTCCATTCTATTCAAGAGCATTAAGGTGCTCCTTTAAATTGTTTTGGGGAATAGTAATCATTAGTTGAATCAAAGTGTTTTTATATAGCTGTCCAGGATGAGATGAGATCAAAGGCTAGAGGATTCTTAAAGCAGTCACTGTGGTTACTACTGTCACAGCAGGGTCTGTTATTTTATACAAATTTGAGAAAAGTTACTAGCTTTTACTTGCCTTCAAAAGGTATAAAGCTTATTTGATTGTGAGAGGGTTTATTTTTTGTTAAAACTTGAAAGAACTGTTTTTAATGCATACTTACTTTTTAGGTTCCCTACATATTTAGAAATTTTTACCATGTGACTGACCTCATCTGGGCCACTTTCCCAAACCTCACTCTACTTACTAATTAGTTTTAATGCCAGAAGTCTAGGTTTTTGTTTTATTATGCTAGTCTGGTATAGCAAAGTCTTACCACATGATAGATTTATAAAACCTTAAGTAGATCTTAGCAGATGCTTTTGCTGCCAGGCATCAAATTTATTCCTGTCGGTGTGCAGCCAATACTTTGTTAGGGAAAAATTTATCCTCTCTTGAGTTATTAAAGAAGAATTAGAACACTCCTTCCCATGCCTGCAATATATACTCTCTAAAGTTTCTTTTTGTTTCCTTCTTTGACTGCTACTGCTGAAGAAAAATTTCTCCCTAATCTATTTTTTTAAATGTTTTAAAATATTTTTAAGGTACCTAGTAGTTACTATTTGCTTTTTGTACATTTCCTTAGTCACTTCTAAACCCTGTAAAAATTTCTTTATCTGTTCTCTGATTTCAGTGTTTGTGGAGGTTCAGTGGTGTTCTAGGCATCACACGATACAAGATTACAAGGAACACTGTATATAAACTTCCAATTTAAGGTAAACTACCTGATCCACAGGGGAAAATACATAAGCTTTTCTAATTCACATTATTGTTGCGATATGCTCATATTGAATCTCCTCATTGCAGAATAAACTTGTGTCCATATTTTTTCTTCCTGTTTTACATCACAAACTTTCTTCTTTTTTTTTTTTTTTTTAAATAAGAGTCCATAAGATGATACTTTCATTTGTTGTGACAGACTCGCACTACCAGATGCCATTTAAATACTGTACTAGCAAAAGAAAATTTTGGTGTCTGCTGTAGAGTACAAGTCTATTGCCTTTTTCTATTTTATATCATGTTTGAAGTTGATGTGAAATAAGCATTTCTAGTTTTATGTTTTATTTTTAATGTATTGGGCTATGTAAAATTAATTATCTGGCTGAAGCAGGAAATTATTTTGAAATTATGGTTTTAATAGAAATATTCTTTGTTTTAGTATTTTAACTATGCCAAAAAAAAAAGTGTTCTTCTGTCTAGTATATACTGTAAACACTAAAGACACACCTCCTGGCCTAGGGATCCAAGGAAATCAGGACTGACAAGAAAGGGAAGTGAAAAAATTGCATGAATTTTTGTGACTTCTTGGAAGAACCAGTGACCATGAAATGGACAGAGAAGGGAGAAGAGAATAGAAAAAAGTGAATACAGAGTAAAGGATAATACAGAAAAAAAATATTAATGTGAAGCTTTTCCTAAAGAAGCAAAAATCCCAGAAACAACAAAGGCAGGAATTCACAATGAACATGGGCTATAATCATTGAATTGGAAGTGACCTTTAAATATCATCTAATCTGACGCCTCTGGAATGAGAAGGGACCATTTTTTCAACAAGACCAGGTTGCTCAGAGCCCCAGCTCTGAGCATAATCTTAGATATTTCCAAAGATGGGGGCAACTTCAACTCATTCCAGCATTTTAACCCTCATCGTAAGAAGTTCCTTCCTTATATCTAGTCAGAATCTACCCTCTTTCAGTTTCAAATCATTACCCCTTGTTTTATCCCAGCTCTACTAAAAAGTTTGCCCCCATCTTTCTTGTAAACCCCTTCCAAGAAGTGAGAGGCTGCAATAGGGCTCTCCTGAGCCTTCTCTGGAGTGAACAACCCCAACTTAGTCTGTCATTATGGGAAATCTGTTCTATCTCCCTGATCATCTTTGTGGGCTCTTCTCTGGACTTGCTCCATGTCCTTCTTACATCAGGGACCCCAGAGGAGGATGCAGCACTCCAGCTGGGGTCTCACTAGCGCAGGGTAGAGGGACAGAATCACCTCCCTCCACCTGCTGGCCACAAATGAATTAGTGCCTCTCAGCTGCACACAAAACTTGATCTGGAAGTTTAAGAAATGTTTCCTAGATTTTCCCAGAAGATTTTTTGTCAATTTATGAAAACCAAAATGACTGTACTAATTATTTATGGCTAAACATCTGGGCAGATAATGACTTTTGGAAGCAAACTAAAGCTTTGCCTAGTTGCTTTATTCTGCCACTAATTTGGTTTGGCCTAGTATTTCTGGCTTTAATAATGTAGTTCATTACAGTGAAGGGCCTATCTAATGAGAAAGAAGGAATGGCAGAATGTTGGTTTCAAAGCAAAAACCTTCATCTACAACACAAAGCACGGGACAGGATGCAGAACATGATGCATCTGGAAATGGTTTGTTCTCTTTTCTCCCTTTTTCCGAGCACAATGTAACAAGGCCTCATGTAATGGTTCTATCTTGAGCTATATTCTATGCATATAACTCCCATGGAAATCTGGAGAAGCTTTGCTCTTGTCAGAACATCATCAGCTACTGAGGCATTATACAATTGAACGATTAAAAGAGGAGTGTGTGGGCAGAAGAGAGATAAAAAACAATTGCAAACTGGCTGTATAATTCTTGGAACATCTGTTTTGAAGCCATGTAGTGCCTGCCAGTGTGCCAGGCTTTAACTTGGGGATCTGGCCAGTCTAAAAGTACTAATTGGTGTGCAGTTTTCCACTGAGCATTAGGCATGGTAAGAGGGATGATTAAGATGTTAACTTGCATGAGCAGTTTCTCCTCTGTTTTATTGGATCATATTCAGCTGTTTTCCCTAGAAAAAGAATTTACTAGGTACCCCATTCTGGATTTAGATATTTATGTATTCGAGTTGCTTCAAAGTTGAAACAGACCTCGGTCTTAGGTTTGTGAGATGCACTATGAAAGATATTTAGCCACATGTGTGAAATGGTGACAAGTCTTTTCAAGGAAAAATCCATGTATTTGTATAGAATGGAGTGCTGTTAGAGTTTACAATACATGGACCACAATTCACTCACTACCAGTCTTTAACAATAGGTAGATGATCCCAGATCATATTTAATTAATTTTTTGGATATGTGTCATTCTGTCTGCCTATGGGCCAAACTTTCAAAAATAGAAGTGTATCTCAGAATACAATATTTCATAAACAATAAAAATACCACTAAATAACTGTAGGGTTTCTGTTTCTAAGGGCCAGATTTCTAAATATATGTAGCTACCTGAATCTAAATTTTGTTGTTTTTTTAGTTCCTAGGTTGCTCAAACACTGAAAATTTCACACCTCTGGATAAAAAGAAGAGCTTGAAGACATGAAGAAACACAAAGCAATCCCTACAAACTGCCAATAGAACTGCAGTAAATTGCCACATGAAAGACTACTAAATAAAGGTAAGAACACAAAATTGTCTATACTGCTATAGTGTATCATTCCTTAGGCCAGCTGCTGCTCCCAATACACTTATCAGATTGTGTCAACTTATTTAGCTACATCTCCTCTGCTATTGTCTTTAATAAGTATTTTTTAATATCTTTCTCTGATGCTGTCTGCTGTATTACAACCTGACCCCTAAAAAATCCATGTTATTCTGTTATACCTATATTGATGCTATTCACACAGGATACAACACTGTATTCAGGGGTAATAGTACATTAAATTTTAAGTGTGCAATTGTTAGTCATCTCCCTTCCTTCCTCACCTTATATATGTCCTTAAGATATTTTCTAGCTTCACCCACAAACAGTATCTTTTCCATTCAGCGTGAAATACGGCTATTGTATTTAATTCCTTCCCTTAAAACTGCTATTCCTGGCTAAAAAATATTGTAATTTTGCCATTTTTTAAATGCATTTGAATCTTTCTTCATGGTTCCCTTCTTTTTAATGGTTTTTATGCCTTTTCCCAAACTGCTGTAACATTGTACTGTAAGCTTGTGGTGTACCACCTCTTAGAGTTCAGCTACCAATATCAGTTTTCTTCTTACAATATCTATCACTTTCATCTATCACATTTTTACCTGTTTCTATACCAGAGATCATTCTACACTTTCATCTCACAGTTTTAGCCTGAGGATCTTCTGTGATGCCAAAAAGAAATCAGCCAACTAATAATGACAGCAGGTACGATCTTCTACAAGGTTTGTGTTTGTTTTCTTTTTGTTTTTTTAAATGCTCATCCCTTTTCATAATGGCTTTTTCATAGTGGATTTTCATTCATATTTGTTATTTTTTACCTTATGTCTAGAAAATGCTACTTACAAAACCTGATCTATGTTAAAATATATAAAGAGGGGCTGACATTCAGGTATTCTTTCAATGGAATAGGGCATCTTATCCTTAGATAAATTTTTCTGAGACCTGAGACCCCTTCCATCCCTCTTTTCTATACACATCCCTCTCTTCTACACACAACTTAAAATCATTGGTAACTGCCATAAAGCATTCAGAAACTCACTTCTAAACATCTGTGTAACTTTCAGATGAAAGCATAACTTCCTGTCTATCAAGTATCTTTCTGTTTTGGGTTGAATCCCAAAGCATGAAAATGATTTCTTGAAACAAATTGGGAGAGTAATTTTTAAGTATCTAAATAACACTGATGAAAATAGTTGCTTGTACAGCGGCTCTGAAGCTGTTATCCTAAATAAATGCCAACTATATAATTGTTTTCCTTTCCAGCTGGCAGGGGAGCCACAGCGATATTGCCAGAAATAATGGCTGATTACTATAGACAAAGATGCATTTTATCTTAAAAAAAACCAAACAAAACCAAAAACAACTGAACCTTTTGTTCTCTACAAAATGATTGTCATCATTAGGGAGTATAAGTGTTTATTTCTATGTGATAATATAATTCAACTAATATAGATTGTAATTGCTTTGAAAAAAAAGGAGAAAAATAATCTCAAGTAAGCTTTGTTGGTGGGTGGGGAAATATAAACTCTGAATTGAACTTAATTGTTATTACAGATGAATGATATGGGACTCATTTGTATGTGATTTGTTTTCTTCTATTAGTTATGTCTCACCTTGCATTATACATTTGAGCCCAGGTGTTATGACTTAATTTTCATGCTGCCCATACCCTCTGTATTGCCGTTAAATAGATAGCCTCCAAATGCCCATGTAACTAGCAAGTTCTAGACATAAAACTGGTATAGCTTTATTATTCACCCACTTTTCCTGTGCTTCTCTTTTATCTTTTGGATAGTCTACCTGTAAGCACTACTTTCACAGAAGTGTTTTACTTTCATTCAAGGAGTATAATCCCCCACATTTTTAATCCCTTTATTTTTCTTTGAATGGCTAAAAGTTTCTTTATCACTTTTTGTCTAGGATTTTGAAACGGAATGTAAAGAATGATGTCCTAGACAAATAATTTATGTTCTGATTTTTCAAAGTCTTTGCCAATTCTGCCTTACTTTTAGGAGATAACCTTGTGACCAAGTTACTTGTAGTGGCGTGAGTTTCAGGTTTTTGAATTTGTATTGTATTTTGTTATTTGTCTTTACTTGGTATGTTCCTTCCACCCCCCCATTCCTACCCC
>JBBMKD010000170.1:37449752-37576934 GCA_037834095.1 Argya squamiceps
AAAGAAAAAGAAAAAGAAAAAGAAAAAGAAAAAGAAAAAGAAAAAGAAAAAGAAAAAGAAAAAGAAAAAGAAAAAACCTGGTGTACAAAAAGCCCTTCCAGCATGTCTCCAGTTTTGTTTCTCATTGACACACTATTCTTGTTCTGAGCTGACAGCTGCAGTCCAGCCTTTGTCAGGTAATTAATCTGGGTAGTTCATTTCCACAGGTGAGTAGCAGGTTGGCACAGTCTCCTCTAGCAGTGGTTTGTGGGTTTATTTTTTTCTTTTTTCAGAACAGTGTGGGTATGAAAGTGTGCAGGTATGTGTGTATGAATATGGCACACAGCACACTGACCTGGCCAGTCATTTGCTCCTTTCTCACTGCAGAGTTATATGCTGCAGGTTGAACTCCTGTGCTTTGCAAGGTGAATGGAAGGAAACCTCATACAGGAATTTAAAAGCATCAGACTTGTTCTCATTGATTACAACTGACAAAACACCAAAACCCCTCAGGTTTCTTTGCAAGCTTGAGCACTGCTGGTTTCATTCACACAACAACCTCTGTGTATGCTTAGAAATGAAAGTGATTAAAAATAAGAAAAAGAGACCGTGAGAGACAGAGAGACAAAGCCATATCTCTTGGCAGGGAAATGGTGGGTGATCTACTGCATTTTAACATTTGGTTAGTTGGGAAGTAATGCAGTTATTATAATATGTAAGCATATTTTCTTTTATGCAATGCAGACAGTGCACTGCAAGGTCATTGATCTGGGAAACGTGATTCTGTGGGTCCAGTGTCAGTACAAAAATATCCTTTTACCAAAGACATACACCTCCAAGCCATCCCCGAGCTTCACAGAGCCACTTTCTTCTGTTTGATGATTTTTCACCATTCCCACATTGTGCCCCAAGATATCTATCTTGATAAATGGTTGGGTAATACACGGCTGGCCAACACAATTGTATCTCAGTCTCTCTGTCCCCCATGGCCAACACAGGCCTCTTTACATCTTCTTTCTTACATTTCCTTCTTCCTTAGATTTCTTCTTCCTTGTTCTTATAATCCAGCATGTTCTTAAAACCTAACCTGCATATTAGTCAGCTTTAGCTGTGTCCTAGGGTACCACACCCCTCCTCTGTTGCCATGGGCAATCAAGAGACGGTTCAGTTCAGACTGGGCTGTGAAAGGATGCAATTTATGTCACAAATGTTTGTCTCCTTGATTAGTAATACAAACAGCGTGGTGAATGTCTCTGTCAAGGACAACAAGTTTTTGTCTGGAGGGGCAGAGTGCCCTGATGGAAAAGCAGTGTAATGATCCCTAGGGATCATTTTTAGGAGAGGTGCATTTTAGAAAACTGAGCATTCTTCACCTTTTCTTGATTGTTTGGGGTTGTTATCCCTGGACGTACACTCATGAGCTACCCTCATTTCCAGTGGTCAGTCCACAGAGTCATGCAAGACCCATGAGCAAAGGCTGTATTTTGGTCATCTCTTCCCATACAAGATTATTTCTCCCACTGACTATATGAAGAGCCCTGTTGCAGTGCATGATTAAGCCTCTCAGAGTTTTATAAGTATCTTATTTGTATCGTGCTGGTTTGTTCCTTCCCGATCCCTCACCCATCCCCTGACCCCTAGATATCTCCCAGAGGGGAGCCCGTTGTCAATCACCCTGGAAACTTAAAGAGAGATCATCTCTCATTTGGCTAGGTGCTCAGGCACTTGCCCGGTTCAATTGCCCTGCCAAGTCTCCCCTTCTAGAACACCCAACCCCTTCCCATGCATTGGTCCGAATTCTCCTGTTGCCTCAGGCTATGTCCTGGGGTACATAAGGGAGAAGGACAGGCCAGTCCCTGCTTTTTGCACGTGGAAGCTGCCTCAACAAACATCTCCAAACCCACGGCAGGAGCCCACTCTTCATTCCAAAGCCTCATCCACGCTTCCAGCTAGCAGCCAGAGGGACCCACAGGAACTGTCGCGGGTGGTCTGGGGTAAGCAGCCTCAGCCGGTAAGCTGCTCCCAGCAAGAAACCCCCACAGAGCCCTGATCTACTGGCTCAGCAGCAGATTAAATTGATTGTCTACCTCTTCAGTTTGGGTGCTGCAGTAATACTGAATAGGTACCAGTAGTAAGATATCAGAATAAAATTATTTCCTTCCACCTGGAAATGGAATAAAATCCCCTCACCTACACAGCATTTAACTCTACATTCAGCACATTGCCATGCTTTTGTAGAGAAATGTTCAGATGCTATTGCAATGTCCTAGATATTAATTTTCATTGCCAGCAACAGGAGTCCTGTGCGCTTAACACTGTCCTTGGAACACAGTAAAAATATGTTTCAGCAGCTAATGAAATTATCACAGACCCTTTGACCTGAAAACCAAACAGAATAAGAAAGGCTTACCCTTGCTAGCTAAAATGATGTGGTGCAGCTGTGTTTTGTCATGTACCTTATATATATGAGCATATATATATGTATGTGTATATATATATATATCTGCATATGTCATGCCAAATTGTAGATTGTCATTTTATATATATTAAGGTGGCTAAGGAGGCTTTTTATAGATGACATTTCCATCACATCCCAGCAAATGTTTTGCTAAAATCTATGCTATGTATCATGTATTTTATGGTTTCTTTAGCACATATAGGGTTTAACTGCTGGCAGACTAACGCCAACTTCTAACGGAGATGTAGCAGTGTTACCATTTTTCTCTAACCAAACTTTCACATCTCAGACTTCACTATTTGTTTTTTGTCCTTCATATTTTTTGTCTAGCTAGAACTGAAAAAACCTACAAAACAAACTGTCATCAAAGAGCTACAGAGAAGTTTTTCAAGGCAAGGATGATGGCAAATATCTCATGGGACAACTGGGAGACTTGAAGGATATTATTGTCATTGCAAAATATATTGCCATACCACAGAAAAGGACAAATCATGAGCTTCCCTTGTGTTTTTTAAGTATCAGGCTTGCAGAGGGAGATGGTTGGAGGTCTTTGAAAAACTCATTCTCACTGCAGGCACAAACGAGATGTAAGGTTGTCCTTGTTCGTTATGAGATGTTAAGCATCTTTGGTATAGGCATGACAGATCTGGACAGAAGCTGAAATCATTCTGTTGAAGCAGCTATGGAATTCCTGTGCCTCAGCTTCTCTACCTGCATTTATCTGCCTGCAGTTCCCCAAGGATCACCTCTCTCTCTTTTGGCCTCAGTAAGAAAATCTCTGGGCTAAAGCAAAGCATTGCAATTACAGCGTTGGCATGTCAGCAACATGGAACAGGTTATCAAAGAGACAAAATCAACATTTTTTTCCTTTGCAGGTGAAATTCAGCTATAAAACCAATAATACAGAACATTTAACACCAATGGGAGATGACACCCCAAAAATATCCTTCTATTTTTGTTCCCTTGGGTTTAAAATAAATGGTCTGTGGTGCTAATTTTGCCTTCTTGGTTGCCCTACAAGGAAAGCAGAGGACTGCATGGGCTGTCACACCTCACAGGAGAGGGGACAACCACATTTCACTGTGTAGCTCCAGCAGCAGCTGCCGGCTTTGTGCATTGACTGATAAAAAAATCATTATCCATGAGCTCCCCAGGGAGTTACACACCGGTCCTTCCAGAAATACAGCAGACTTTGTCCAGACATCACTGGTCAGAGACAACAGTATTTGGGCATGGGGCTTCATCACAGCCAGCAACACCAGTGCCATTAAGGACTATTTGTTTTAAAGGAGAAAATGGCTTTCTTGGTCTTATGGAGACTGTGGGCTGATTCTTGTCCTGGTTTAGTGCCTGGCAAGAGTGTTTTTGCAGCTTGCAGCAGCTTCACAGGCATACATGGAAGTGTTCAAGGCCAGGTTGGATGGGGCCTGGCTTGTGGGTGGCATCCCTGCTTATGAAAAGGGGGCTGGAACTGGATGAACTTTAAGGTCTCTTCCAACCCAAACCATGCTCTGTTTCTATGATTCTACATAATGCAGAATACAGGAGGAGCCCTCTTATCTGCTGACCTTGGTTTTTTCACCCGGAAAGTCGAGGATTCAGGAACATTCATAGCACAAAATTTTCTAACAATCTCTTAAGAGATTAGCAAAGCAAAGAAACACTGCACAATCTACTCTGAGAATTTTAGTTTAGAAGCCTCAAATGTAAAACCCAGCTCAAAAGGACTACCACTACGTGAAGAGGAAATAAACACTTATTAAGAACTGGCACATGTTGGTGCCATTTTTGGCAAAGGACCCGCAGCTGCTGACGTCCTCAATTAGTAAGAACAGGGTGAGCTACATTCATTTTCATGTGGCAAGCCCAGTTGTACGTGGCTGAGATTGCCATCAAACATGCTTTATTTTTAGTGGAGAAAGCACTTATAAAACCAACTTCTAAATCCACCATCACTGACAATTTCAGGAAGTTTTTTTTCTTTCTCCCTCCCACAAAACCTTTCTGCTAGAGTGCAGTCGTTTTACTAAGGAAAGAATTCAGGATCTGAGCCAAACTTTGGAGAAATCTATTGAGACTTTTACCTTTGCTTAAGCAGGCTTTGGTTTAGACTTGTTGCATCTTTAAAAATGGAACACTTCTGCTATTTTATGAGTTAAGCATTTTATGCAAAGCTTTTAAAAATTTTTCTTGTGCATTTAATTTCAGTTTACAGCTGTAGAAATTTGGAATAGCTAGTGGCTATCAGTGTTGCCTACCAATACATTTTTTTCAGGCCAACTAGCATTGATAAATATCTGTAGCATATCTTTTGCTAACAAATACTATTTGTAAAAATCTCAATGGCTAAAAATCAGTGACTCAGAACTTACTGCAGGGGATTGCAAATAGCAGCTCCCAAATAAGGATTACAGAGAGACTATAAACCACCATATGAAACAAAGAGTGGGGTATTGAAACAGACTCACTCAAGAAGAAAAGACTTCACAAATGTCTCTTGAAATAAGCAAGAGGAGATGACAGCCAATATTCCTTGTCCCCTACCTTTCCTTACAGATTTTTTCCTTCTTCCTCATGCACTACTTGCTTGTTTACCGTTCTTTTTCCTCTACAATTTTTTACTGCTTCTTCTGAATAACACTGGTGCTCTTTACACAGGTTTATCTTGTTATCACACACAAGTTCCTTCCCCTCTTACCCTCCAGATGAGTTTTTAAATTTCTTTTTTCTTCTGCGACCATTTCTAGTCTGCTTGGAGTAGGGAAGATCTTGAGCATTACACGTACATGGGGTAAGGGAATGAGAGGGGAATACTATGATGCTGTATCTGGGTGGTACAACCTAGTGTTGGACAGAGACAGAACCTGCCACACATAGAGCCAAGGATTATACTCAGAGCACACACTGGAGAATGTGATCATCCCTGTTATCAGTCATGAGACATTTCCAAACAGATTAATACAATGGGTATTGTTGGTCCTCAGAGGAGGTCTACCTGTTAGCAAGCCCCGGCTTTGGATCAGGTACTGGATGAGGAGGAACAGCATGTGACAGGAATTAAGCTCATTTCCTTCAGTGACTTTGCAGCTTTACCCCAGTTTCAGAGCCTGCTTACAGCTCCTCACAACCACCCATTGGTGAGCAGAAAAAATAGACCAGCAGTAGGAAAATCATTGCTCTGTAGTTTACAAAAATTGAAAAATTCTGTCCTAAATCCTCCCTATCGTGCTTTTTGTGGGACACAAGGAAAAACTTTGAATCATATTTGAAAATTAGTAAGAAGGAAAAGTCCTGAAGTCCAAGATAAACAATGTGGGTTAGATAGATGGATGGAGAAAAGGGACTTTTTTGCTGAGATGTGCTACAAAAAACGCAGGTGTTTAAGACTGTGCAATTTTACCAATTTTACTTTGTTTTTAGCTTTCTAAGACCCTCCTTTTACTTTGCCCTAAGGAGTGCTTAGTTGAGGAGCAGAAGGGGCTGCTGTACCAACTCCAGAGTGAATCAAGATGCTCAGAGTCCCAGTATGGACATACCAATTGCACAGGCAGATGGGTGCACATGTGCAAATAAACACGAGTTTGGCAGTGGCTGGGAAATGGCCCTGCTCTGCTGCATGGATCCTCTTGGATCTGTAGGCACATCCCTCCCCATGGGCACTGTTCTCCTTCCCCTCCCCACACATGTGGGCACACACCATGGCTGGGTGAGCGCGGAGCAGCTGGGTGTCACCTCTGCCAGGGCCAGCGTTTCCAATGCCTCCCAGCAAGCCACATATTGTCAAATATTGACATGGTTCCATTAGACTGACACTCCTGACATTTAATGTATGGCTTTAGGTGCTGTTGCTTTAATTCTGGGGAGTCAATGAGGAATTGAAGGAAATGTATTTGCCCTGTCAATGTGCAGTGTGACACACCTCGAACTGGCCAGGGGGAACTACAGGGCTGCCAAATTCCCACCAGCTCTTTCCTTGCCATGGCCCAGTTTAGAACATTAAGGCCAGGATTTTAGTCAGTAAGTGAATACTGCTGCCTGCCCTCCAACATTTCAAATATTTATCATGTTAAATATCAACTTGGAGAATATTGCATTCATTTAAAGTTTTCACGTTCCAATGGTTTTTTATTATTTCCATTGACCAAAATAAATGAAGAAAATGTTTCAGACTATACATAAAAGCATGTAAAAATCAGTAACTGGATTTTAAAAGATCTAGAATGTCTTGAATACATTCATTTTTCAAACATTTTTCTCTGATCTTTAAATAGCTTTTCTCGGAGCATAACATTTTTTTTTTTGAAAAGTCAAACACAGAGCATTAAGGGTATAATTACCATTTTAATTATAACTCAATCATCCTATCTACTTTGCATAGAAATTACAGCTTTTATGTCAGGATTTTGGGTACTCACAAACATTCAGGAGTAATTAATGCTAGAGATTTTCACTGTACATGAACTTTACTTTGTAGCACATACTTCAACTGGACTTCATTCAGACTGTGTAACTATACTGAATTTTATATTCATGATTTTCAAACAAAAATCTTTCTACACAAATATCTGTAAAAAAAAAGAAATCAAAACTCAACAATCTTGAAAACCAAATGTATGTCTCCCTCTTCAAATGTGATCCACTCATGTAAATGTGGACAGATGAAATTCAAGAGGCAGCAGTGAAAAATTCCCTCCAGTTGCTCTCTGACTAGACTCAAGAAGTATTTCTGATAATTTTACAAATACTTCTGGAAGGTATTTAAAATTCAAAATTTTATTTCCAGACAGCTCTAACATCTATTTTCCCTGTTTGAGATTTTATTAAAAAAAAATTTGTTTTAAAAGATTTATTTTAGAAAGTGAGCTTACCTCACAAATTTGCCTGTTGTATCCCTCTGCATTTGAAAGCATATGTATGGGTGTGGGTGTACATGTGAAATTGAGAAAAATCAATTACAACAAAGCTGCTTTTCATGTGGTTAACACTACGAGATCAGAATTAAGCTACTTCTCCCTTTCAGTATCAAAACAGAAAATAAAGTATTTTATGGATACAAATACATGGAAATAAAATGATCCTCCATTTACAAATGGGCACTGTTTCTTCCTTTACTGACTTTTTGTCCATTCTGCATGGACAAACTAGTCACAAATATTCACAAAAGACTATTCTGTGTTTTTATATCATCCTCCACATGTTTTGTTTTGCATTGTGCTGGAGCAGCAGATGCCTTTTTTCTTTCCTTTAAAAGCATGATAAAGGTATACAAATTTTACAGTCTCACAGAACATGTCCTCTGTCTTTGTTTGGACATTAAAGATATCACGACTTTAGCATTCCTGGCTCAAGTGTTTCAGGGGAGAAAAGACTATTCTCACAAGAACAAAGCTCTGGCTCAAGCTGCAGTGCTTCACCCCCCAGAATTCGCTGTCTTTGTGTAGTGCAGTGGGCTCTTCTGCACATGGAATTGCTTTTGCCTTCAGTGAAAGCTTTGCATGAAAACCCAGGCCAAATCAAACCTGTCGTCTGGGAAGTGCTGCGGGATCTGGAGAGAAGATTCATGATGCTTATTATCAGCTGGCACTTAAGACAGATGTCTCACACTCTCAGTTGTGCAGCTATGAGTAGGTTACATCTGAAATGCATGTGATTAAAGCATTTGTGCCAAATCACATTGGGCATTCTGCATATGTATGTGTAAATAGCTCTAACTTTTCTGATGGATGAATGAAAAATATTTTATTATACCTATCAACGGTGTAAAGTGAAGGTGAATAGCTTTTACACTTGGACTGCTCCGTGTTCTTGACAGTTTTGCAAACAGCCTTCTCAATCTCTCTCTCTGTCCCTAATCTTTGCCAGATAAAACTAGGATCCTGAAGTAATTTTAATGCTGGTATCTGAAAATAAAATAAAAAGAAAGGAGATGTAAAATGGGAGGCAGAAAACAGATTTTATCACAATCATCCAGCTGGTCTGACTCGGTGTTGACCTGCACATTGTATAGTCATTTACCCCAGGGCTACAGAATTTCATACTGCCTGGCGCCAGGGAAGAATTCAGAAATGTCTAAACCCATTGATTTTCTATCAACTTGAGTCTTGTCCACACAGAAAACTTGCACCCGTTGAATTTAAATCAGCTGTTAATCTCTGTATGAAGCTACACCAGTGTAAACCCATGTGCGGGTGTGTTATTGTCATGTACTTACAAACCAGTGGGGAGACAGGAATGGGAGCTCTGTTCTCCCTTCCCCTTCTCATTTTTTAAGCAAGAGTCAATCATAATTTCACCTTCAGGCTCTGGAAAGCAGGAATTGGGCTGACAAGGCTCAGTTATCCTAGAGGATGAGTCCAGTTATGCTGCTGGACAGGTTTCTGTGTGAGAGGTGAAGTAGAGCCGGCTGCCCAGTGGGAGCTCTCCAGTGCACAGGGACTGGGCAAAACGGCATCCTGTCCCATTCCTGTCCCTGCACACAGACTCTGCTGGTCCAGCACACCATGGGCAATAGGAACAAACTAGATTAAATCCAGATGGCTTACACCATCCAGCACAGCCTTCGCTCGGGCATTCTGCTTGGTAAGGGACAGAGGGACAGACTAAGCCAGGGCCCTGGCAGAGACTGTCCAACACGTGTCCCTGTCCTGAAGGGAGTAGATTGGGCTGTTTTAGCTGGTGTTTGTGGAAGGAGCCTGCTCCTGTCTGCTGCCAGGGCCCTCACACACAGTTAGTTCCACGGTGGCACTCAGCCAGGATCTGCTGGGCACAAGGACACAGAGGGGACTGCAGCCCCTCTCAGTTGCCACAGAGCTGGAAAATGCTGGAGTCTGCTGGAAAAAGGCTTAAAAGAACATTTTTCCTCCCTGGAGCTACATGGTGTGAGCCATAACATGAGCTGGAGTGATGGCCAGGCCTCCTCTACCAGAGCCAGCCATGCTGGCTGGAGATGTCCCCAGCAGCTCCTCAGCAGTGCCAGCTCTGCTGGCAGCAAGACCCGTCCTTGTCCCAAAGCACAGGCTTCAGTCACCTCCACTGTGGGCACTTAGTGCACTCCTGCTGTGTGTCTCAGCAGGAACAAGATGTATTTTCTTTCCTCCTCTTTGAGTGGACCCTGTTGTTTTAATCTATTGTGTCTGTAGTGGGATTAAAGTAGGTAGATCTGCTCTTCTGCATTACAAGTCTGCTGCTGATCTAATCAAACAAAAACCCTTGGAGTGAGTCTTTGGTGTACCAGGAGTACCTGAGTCTCTGTACTGTATTTATAAAGTTCTGAATATTCATGTCTTATCAAAAAATAGGCCATTTTCTAAATAAATTAGGATATTCATCTTAATGGGTTGATTGTGATCATTTAGACCTATAGTAATTTCCCATTAAATTTTAGCAAAATCTCATCCTCACACTGAGATCTAGGTTCTTTGCTACAGGAACAAAACAGCAATACTAGAAAACATCTGAAATAATGAATTTTTATTTTTATGTCACTTGAAAATTTTAAAAGGTCCAGGCTTAACCTATAAAAAAATATTTTCCCTCGAACAAGTATGGATTGCAAATGAACCCTGGTCCCAAGACTCATATGGAAAACAGGATTTATAGTGAAAATACTAGGTCAGCAGAAACCATAACGGTGCTGTAATGATGCTGAGGGCTGGATCGGTTCTTTCAGTTTGTTTCTAATAGAAGGGGAAAAAAAGCTTATATCCTTACCTAAAGAAAAATGACCATAGAACAAGCAATAATTCTTGCATTCTGTTTTGGTAATACCTTCAATTTAACAACTGTCTGTGAGAAGGAGTTTCTCACAATGAGTTATTTAGTCACTGTGCCATCTAGGGTATAACTGTCATTCTGAAGGGAACATCCATGCTATGATTTGCTGTCAGTCTGTTGTACACTGTAAGTCCATTCATTTTTCCCCCTAACAGGTGAAGATAATGATATGATACACAGTAAAAGATAGATGATAAAAACAATTCTTTAAGGAAAAGAAAAAAACAGACAGAAAGCATTTGGCAGGAAAACATAAAATGTTCCATTCTTCCTTTTAAAGTACTATAATAAAACATGTCTGAAGTGAAGTACAGATAACAAAACAGCAGAGCATGGGTCTGCAATCCCAGCATGATACTGCATAAGGAGCAATCATGAAGCATTCCCATCACAGTTGCCTGTCACACATTATTAACAAGAGTGTTTAGGACTACTGAATAGCCATGCTAAAGGGACATGATCAACTTACAAAAAAGGTGCTGTATTTTTGTCAGTTGTATTTGACTTGACAATATTATGAGTAATTTCAAACCCAAAGATTTTAAAGTCAGGGAGGGCTGTATTGATCGAGCTTCCAGCACAGCACTGACCACAAAAATGTTGTCATGTTGCAAGTAGCTCAGTAACTTGCTGCTCAGAGGAAAACCAAATCAAAAATACCCTGCTCTATCCTGCCCCTGCTCATGGCAACTGATAGAGCTTCCTGAAGACTAGAGAAGTGCAAATGTCACTCCTATCTTCAAGGACAAGAAGGAAGAACCTGGGAACTGCAAACCTTGCAGTCTCACCTCCACCCTCAGGAAGGTGATGGACAAAATCCTCCTCCAAAGTTTCTCCAAACATGAAGGACAAGAAGGAGACTGAGGAACAGTATACACTGATTTATGAAGAGGAAATTGTGCTTGAGAGACACTGATAGCCTTCTATAATGAAGTGACTGGCTTGGTGGATGAGGGGAGAATAGTGGATGTTGCTTGCCTTGGCTTTATTAAAGACTTTGACACCATCTCTCACAGCACCCTAATGCACAAGCTGACAATGTATGGGTTAAATGGTTAGTAGACAGTGAACTGGATTGAAAATTGGCTGAAAGACTGGGACCAAATGGATAGGAACAGTGTCATAAAGTCCACTTGTAGGCATGTAACTAATCGTGTACCTAAGGGTCAAGAGTAAGTCCAATGCTATTAACTTCTTCATAAATCATCTGGATAATGGAGCAGTGTACCCTCAGCAAGTTTGCTGGTGATGCAACATTGGGAGGAGTGGCTGACACATCAGAGGGTCATGCTGCCATCCACAGGGATGGAGGCCCAACAGGCTGGAGAAATGGGCTGACAAGGATCTCATGAATTTCTCAAGGAGATATGTCAAGTCCTGCACGTGTGGAACAACGGCCCCAGGTACCCAGAGGGATGGGGGGGCTGACCAGATGAAGAGCAGATTTGCTGAGAAGGACCTTGGGGTCCTGGTGGATAACATGCTGACTGTGAGCCACCAGCGTGAGTTCATGACAAAGAAGGCCAACAGCCTCCTGAGCTGCATTAGAAAGAGTGCTGCCAGCAGGTGGAGGGAGATGATCCTTTCCCTCTGCTCAGCATTGGTGAGGCACAGGGAGTGCTGGGGCCAGCGCTGGGCTTCCCAGTAAAAGGGAGAGATGGACTTACTGGACTGAGTCTGAAAAAGGACCATGATCAAGAAACTGGAGCATCTCTCATAGGAGGAGAGGCTGCAAGAGATGGATTGCCCAGCCTGGAGAAGAGAAGGCTCAGTGGGATATCATTAATGTACAGAAATATCTGGTGGGAGGGAGTGAAGGACCAGACTCTTCTTGGTAGTGTCCAGTGAGAGCTGAAGAGGCAATGAGCACAAATTAAAACCTTAAATTCAATCTGAGTGCAAGAAGGCTGCATAGAGAAGTTGTGGAGTCTCCATCTGTTGTCGTACTTAAAACCACACGTGGACATGAGCTTGGACAACCACCTGCTTGAGTGGGGACTGAACTAGATGATCTCCAGAGAATCCTTCCAACCTCAGCTCTTCTGTGATCCCATTTATCAAAACCTTTACCAACCAACTTCATACTTTCAACAATACCACAATTTGTGTAACTAGTGACCATATTCCCTTTTTTTTTTTTTTTTATTTGAATCTTACAATAGCAATTAGGGAGAAAAGAAAGCTAAAACAAATAAAGCAATCACAGGCTGCATCACCAAGATGCAAACTGCTATATTTAGAGCTACACTAAGCTCTGTGGCTAGATTTCCTGTTGACAATAACACTTTAAATAAAAAAAAGCAAAACTAGCTGGTGACACAGTCAGCTACTTTTCTGTCACCCTCTCTTTAGGCCACTCAGAGATATCTGCATTGACATTAAAAAGCCATTATGAGCAATTTAAACTCTGAATTGATCCTGACACGTACATTCAGGTCTTCCTCATATGTCCTTTCAATAGTTCTCAATTCAAACTGAGAACAAACATCACCCTATAAACAGAGGAGATAATTATGCTTTATTGATTAGCCCCTCGAGGTATGAATGGAAACCAGGCAGCTTTCTGAGAACAGCTATCAATGTGGGTTTTAAGTTGCGTTATCTCAGCATTTTCTTGTACAAACATTCCCTAAGTGTAGTTTTTTAACATGGAACCTGTACCAAGCAAAAATTTTCCCCTGGCTTCAATGAAAGCCAGTATGTCAATGTAGATTTATAAATGGTGACTTTAAATACCTCCCAGAGTTGTGTCCCTGTGCTACTGTTATGGTTTTAACCCTGGCAGGCAGCTCAGTCCCACACAGCTGCTTCCTTCCTCTCTCCCTCCCAGTTGGATATGGAAGAGAATCAGAAGGGTAAAAGTGAGAAAACTCATGGCTTGAGTTAAAGACACTTTATTGGGTCTAATATTAATGCCTTAACTCTTGAGTGTTCCCCCTTCCTTCTTCTTCCCCAGGCTGTTATTGCTGAGTATGATGCTACACAGTGTGGGATACCCCTTTGGTCAGTTGGGGTCAGCTGTCCTGGCTATGTCCCCTTCCAATTTCTTGTGCACCTCCAGCATTTTTGCTGGTGGGGTGGGGTGAGAAGCAGAGCAGTCTTGATGCTGTGTAAGTCCTGCCCAGCCACAGGTTAAGACACTGGTGTTTTATCAACACCAGTTTTTGAATTTGTGAACTGTTTTGTTCACAAATTCAAACCACAGCACCATACAAGCTGCTATGAAAAAAATTAAGTCCAAAAGCAGGCACCCACTCAGTTTCCTCCTAACACTGGCTCATTCATCTCATGATACATGGCTCATAACCCCACAGATACGTAGTGGACTGCCCCCTTTCTCTAACAAACTGCAATTCCCCTCACAGCTGCCAAATGCAACAAATACTCCTGTTTAATCCAGTGTCAACATTGATTGGCTTCAATTTTGCTAAATAAGGATTTTAACACCTGCCCCATCTATCCTATAACAAATGTACCACAGCAGATTGATCAACGGACATCTGACTAAGGATATTTCCAGTTTACAGCTGAACCTCTAATTAACCATTTCTCAACCTTTCTGCTTCTTGCTAATGAAGCCTGTCAACAATCAGAACTAGCTATGTTAGAAAAAAAGGATAATGTAACCATTCTATGTCTGAATTTATCTTACTGTCTGAGAAAAGGAGAAATAGCTTCGTTCTGATTACTGTCAGTCTTTTGAACTGGCAACACACTGCCTTGTGAAACAGTGAAATTGTTCACAGCTGTTACTACAATACATTTAAACTCTGATGACCACTTTTGGGTTACCTACACAGGCAGAAATAAAAGAAGCAGTTTGTTTTTCTTGCCTGCTCCCTTGGCCCCATCAAGCAAGCACTGAGATGACTGCTCTCCTATTTGCACTTTCAGGTTTTGTCCCAGACCAACACATGGGCTCAGTCTCTCCATCTACCAGGAACCCACTACCCTCTGAGATTCTTCAGGCTCAATTTGACTCTTACCTCTAGAAAAGAGAGTGCAGAGGTCTCCTGCACTAAGAAGAGAAGAAACAAGATGAAATGGAGACACCATAATGTCTCAGGTATCTCTTGCCAACATGCTGCCTGGCTTGCTTGCTGCTGCCTTGGGGGTGACTGCATTGCCCTGTGCAGGACTAGTTTGGGTTGCTCTTGCTCCTTTGAAGTCCCTATTTTTAAACTGTATAGATGAATGAATGCCTAGAGATATGCTATCAAATATAGTTGAATAGTCTCAAGGATTGCTAAGAGCAGCAGAAAGCTGATCACACAAAGCTAATTTGGAAAGCAGCCTGAAAACATGCACAGAAACCTCTTCTGTAGAATATTCACATCACATAAATGGCTGCTATCATGAAGGGAGATAAAAGGATGGGCAAACTTCTCTGACTGCTTTATTGGCCCTTCTAGATTTTGCACTGCAGGCGCTGCAAAAACTGTATGCAAAAACGTGCAAAAATGTTTAGCTGATAGCTCCGTACCCTAAACAAACCACAGGTTTCCCCTGCATTTCATTAAACTCACGTAAAGAGGCCTAACTTTGGACTTGCATAGCAAATTGTCCCTCTGCAACTATTTTTAATTGTTTTAAAAGCTTTCTGTTCATGAAATACAAGATGAAAAAAAATGGAATGTTTTGTTGTACCTAGGATTATCCCACTAACTAAATGTATGAAAAAGCTGTGATATACAG
Organism: Argya squamiceps; assembly: GCA_037834095.1. Taxonomy (NCBI): domain Eukaryota; kingdom Metazoa; phylum Chordata; class Aves; order Passeriformes; family Leiothrichidae; genus Argya; species Argya squamiceps. The sequence goes on from JBBMKD010000170.1 coordinate 37,464,658, forward strand.
GGCACATTTTCCCTAGTGATAAAATAAGAATGACCTCTGTGACTTCATTTAGGTTCCACCTCTCCTGAGTTACGAGCCACTCCTCACTTATAAGGTATACCCCATATCTCACTCAAACCCCCAGTGGACCACAAAACTCCCTTTCAGAAAAAAATTATGCTTTCCTCAGTCTGTGGAGGATTACCCATGTCAGGCAAAGTTATATTATTGTTTTTAGTGCTGCTAGGAATTACTTGCAGGATGTTTCAGCTCATTACCTCAAGTTTTCATCAGCTATTTTCCGAGCGTGGTAACCTTTGTGATGCAGGTACTGTATATATCTACAGTATTGATTCTGCCTCTCCTGCTACATTACATGCAATACATGTAAACAGAAGAGTGTTTCACTACCAGCTGGTAAGGTGCAAAATTGTAGCTGATCTTGCAGCTACAAAACACAGATAAAACCTTGAAGTAATCAGCTGAACTGTCATGGAACTAATTCCATGATATAGTGGAAGCAATTATTTGCACTTATGTGTCTTATTGGAAAATACAATCAGTGCTAAACCAATCCTGTTAGTGTTGTCAAGGACACATTTAGCTCCAAATGCTCCCCTTTTAATCAGTAACCAGTTATTAATTAATTAGGTAGTGATCATGTTGCTTTTCATACATGTGTATTATTATTGCACTTGATATTGTGCCTCTGCACCGATCGCTGTTAATTTGCAGCAAGTGCAATTGTGTTAATGTGCTCTAATGCCAGCTATTATCACAAGGACAGGGCACCTAACATTTAACCTAAAATCGCACTGAATTGTTCCCACAGCTGCCTCTTTCCAGCTCCAGCCTGCTGCTGCCTGGATGGGCTGTGCTGGGAGAGAGGAGATCACGCCTGATAAAAGAAGTGTCAGAAAATGGAAACCAGCAACGGGACAGTTAGAGCTAGGAAGGGAAATAAGGCTAAAAGTGCTTGGGGAACAGCTGTGAGCCTGTGCCCTGGCAGGGGCAGAGCTGCCCCCTCCCTGCCTGCAGCCAGATTGCTGCCTGACACCAGCAGGGGAAGAGGCAGCTCTAAAGCAGAGGAGCAGGTAAGCAGAATATGCAGCAGGTCGAGGGTGTCTCACAGCTCCTGCTTGTCAGCTGTGCTTCAGGGAAAGATTAGTTCCTCTTTGCTCACAGCTCTGCAAAATCACCAGTGTTAATGGAGGGAGTGAGGCTTCCCGTGGACAGCAATGTGTTTGTTCACAGCTAATACAGAAGAAATCCTTTGTCCTCCTAGTATTAATGATGCTTAATTATGCTTACTAAATAATGTGTTTTTCAGATTTTTCCTCCAGTCTGAAAGCTTTAAGCAGGACCTGATACCAACTGTGTCAAGACAGAAACAAATACTAGTAGAAAACAGAATTTATCTGAACTGCATTTAATAGAGGACAGAAGCAGTGAACTAAGGATATCCAGCTGAAGTAGTTCAGTCAGAGATAGCTAAACTTTTTAGTGTGCTTATTTAAATAGAGAGGCCTGAACTGGAGATTAGCTATTTATCAGCTGCCCGATGGAATGAGAAACAGCTGCAACATATTTCAGTGTAAGTTTTATTTGCTATAAATCCACAGGTTCAAATTCTGTTCTGGTTTATGCCTGTGGGAATATGGAATTAAGGTATTATCTGCCCACATTGTTTTGTGTCTTCATGCCTATGTATATCAGAGAAAATTTAGTTTATGTTGGTTCAGTTATTCACCATAATCCCCCAACCACAAAAAGGAGTTTTAATATTTGTAATGGTAACAGGTATATGTGCAAAAAATAAGCTCCCAGAATACAGTATGTGACACAGGTAGCAAAACACAGCTCAAATTACTGTCAAAGAATTTCCCTATGCATGCCTTTGCAAGGATTTCACTTCAAGACTGTGCTGTAACTCCAACATTTTCCTTCCCACACTTGTGGTTTTAGCCTGATTTTCACCAAGGGGGTCAATTCCACCTCTCACTCCATAAAAACTGTTCCCAGGTCCTCAAGGGAGTAATTTCTGTATTATAAGCTTCTATTCCTGACTCTAGCAAGTGTCTTCATATCTGCAGCTGGGAGCAGCCCTGCTCCTGCACAGGAGATACCACAGCTTAGGAGAGGCAAGTAGGAGCATTTAGTCTGTTTGGATCAACTTCTGTCAAAGGCAGCCTGGAAGATTTTTTTTTCTTTCCCCCTCCAGCTTGTCTTTGCAAAGTTTCTTTCTGTCTTTCTGTCCCCCTGTTCAGTTCAGCCTCGTTGCTGTTCATCTGGTGACTTGTTATTATCAAGGGCTCCCCAAGAGATCCCTTGGATTTGCAGACATTGCTCCAGGTCTGCCATGAGGAAGCTTTGCTCAGATACCTGCCAGATTTTAGCTCTGTTACATGGCAGGGATGTTAGTTTGCCTGTAAGGACTATCTACTTTGGCTTGCTTGATTGATTTTTGTTACATAAAGGAAAATGTTATTTTTTAAACTTTTTTTCTTTTGGAGAGAGGAGGGCTTAAGATCTCTCTAGGTTCACAAATGTCCAAGAAGAGATGCAGGCAAAGATATAAATTTAGGCTCCTGCCTATTAATGAGGGGAAAAATTTCAAAATATCTTTATCAAAGACAAGTAAATTTGAAAGTCGTGTTACTTTTTTTTTTTTTTTAATGAATCTCGGATTTAAAAGGAAAATCTATGCACTGTAGCTTTTCAGTGTTTAGGGGAATGCTATTAATTTCTCCCCATCAATGTTCTCCAGAGCATGGTGACAGCAGTAGTCTATCCCTCTTGAACTTTGATCTCTCTTGAAGTCAAATGCAGCTGAAGGCTTTTACCCTGCAAAAGCAGAGGGCATCTCCTATAAGTAGTATTATGATTGTGGCCAAAAATATCATACATTTAAATAAAAAAAAGGAAGGGAAAAATACTTTCTACTTGACAGTTCATATGGCAGTACTTTGTTGCTTTGTTTTTCAGATTTTTTTGTGAATTTACATAAAATAGCTTATTTAGCAACAAAATAAATTTTAAGATGTCTTGCTGTCTTCCCTAATAGCCAGCACCAGGTGGAAGGGAAATACAGTCCTCAGACTCCTTCAGACATGCTGAGATACTTGCCAGAGTAAATGTTGATAGTTTAGGCTATGCCCAAACCATCAGAGAGCCATGAACTATGATCAGCAGGAATTTGCTCCAGCACTGAAGGTGCATTGTTGAAGAAGTAAGGCACAGAATGGATGGAGATATCTTTGTGTCAACAATTCATGCCCCCTGTTCTGGTGATGTCCATGTAAATCCATAAAGGAAAAAGTCCTACTTGGATTTAATTTGGAACTGAAGGGAGAACATGCAATGCCACAAAAGGCAGCAAAATATGACAGTGTTTCAATGTGTTGTCAGTCCTTGCTGGGGATAACAAAGCCCTTGGGCTGAGTTGCAAGCTCAGTAATTCATAAGACCCATAGGAATCAATGTGCCATGACTTTTTTTGGTTTTCTTTGGTAAGAACTGATAACTGCCTTTAGCAGCTCTGAAGGTGTTTTCCAGACTGGTGACCCTCATGGGCAATTCCTCTTCTCTCCATGTGATTGTGTTCTGACCTGCTATAAACATTATTATAGGACACTATTTTCATGCTGCTTTCCAAGCAGTGCCTGTTAACTTTTGGCTCAGACAACAGTTTTAACAGCTGCATGGTATGTTTCTTTTTTTGTGCAAATTGCTGATATGCAGGCACAAAAACTTCAGTGTGTCTCTGATTTGTGTCCTGTAACATGCATCAATCAGCACATCCGCCCCTCATTGCTGCTATTACCATGAGCTTCAAGAAATTTGACTGCTGTCTTACCAACCACTGCTGCCTGCTTTTTTCTCGTTTGTCTTTTTTTTTTTTTTTTTTTTTTTTTCTGCTCCATGTTGATGGCCACTGGCTTGGTTTGCAGAGAGTTTCTGTGTAGCTGGGTTAGGATTAAACAAGCATCTGTACTCCTCTCTTGGACACTGTTCCTCTGCAAAGACCAGGACAACCAAGGCCTAACAGTCTCTTTGTATGAGCTGTTCTCCATAGGATGGGTGTACAGGGGGTTAGAATGACTTGTGTGTATTTCAAGGAGAGTAGAAGAAAAGAGAGGTCTGATTCAGGAATAATGAGTTTGTTCTCCAATATCCCAGTGAGGATTATTCCTTAAAAGTACAGGGCAAAGTTGATTTGGATAAGAACTAATTATCAAATTAGAAATGAAGGCAGTGTAGCTGTCTCCACCCTCCCCACTAGACCTTGGGGACACACATTATTCCTTGTGTTTAACCTATTAAAGCAATGACCCACATAAGAGAGAAAGGAGTTGATTATAATTGTTTCTGTGAGCATTAGTTAGTGCCCAGTTCACAGAAGATGGCCTAAAATAAAAATAGGAACTCAATAAGAAGAGAACTCAACAAGAACAGAAACCTTAGAAATCATGGGATGCTTAGATTATTTTTCTGAACAAACCAAACTACATTCATTTTGTTAATTGACTATGTTTGCTCAACGAATATACTCTTTCCACCTTTAGTTTTTAAAGATGAACTGGATAAAGGGAGCAAGAAGAGACAGCACAAAAGGAATTGCAAATTAGCTTCAGTAGTATGGGCTCATTTGGATGACATCTCATTGTAACACTGATTTCAAGGTACCATTGTGTGAATTCAGGTCTGATTATGGGGCTGGTGTCTGCAGCAGATGGGATGACAAGTAGGTTAAGAGCAATCATGCTTAGGTATTTTCATATCAAGTGTCTACCCCGGTTCAGAAGACAAATAGAAAATAACAGCTGCCTTGGAATAGACTCTGACTTGGCAATTAGAAAACTAGAAAGGATAAAAAAGGAACATGAATTTGTCTAAACACAACAATATTGCAGTACTAAAGGTAGAGGAGAAAAGTTTTACATATGCATTAATATTTTATGTGTCTTAGAATACAGTCTAAGAAGTTGACAGATATCATGAGACATAGACAATGTTGATTGCTTTCACTGAATAAAATGTGATAAATAGAGATGGATAATTTACCCACTTTTCCAGTGATTACGTGGATTTATCTCCCCTTTCTAGTTCTCAGAAATTTGTAAAAATATTTTATCTTAACAAAAGTTCACATCATGCATCATGTATGTGCAAAGAGAAGAAATCAGCACCCTTGCTGTAAAATTTTGCTCCCATTAAAAATCCAAACTCACTCGTAAGATGTTCATATTGAGAGAGCACTATGTGAACAACGAAGGATTTTACTATCTCAAAGAACCTCAGCCACTTCTCTCTGGTTGTATAAATGTCTAAACACATGAATCACATTTTACATCCAGTATAACAAGTCCAGAGTCTGTTCTGTCCATTACTTGTCAGCAGTCCTAAGTCCTAAGCCCTAAATACTTTCCCCCTACTGAATTTTATAACTTGCATACTATTTTGTGTGTATGTACATAGTCCTTTCACACTGCACTATGTATGGACATTTAGGATAAAGGGGCAGAAGAAATGTTGGTTTTCTCCATGACTACTACACAAATTCACTATTTAAAGGCTAACACTTACAAGAAAAAGAAAACAACAAAGATGTTCCCTTTTGAGTGGGAGGGAGTGGTCCCTCTGCTACAGGTGGCACTGGGATTCTCAGCAGCATCACTGGGAGGCTCAGGACCACTGCCCTGCCACAACGCATAGGCATTTTGTGTTGTTAGTTTTCCCCTCAGATGACAATGGATCTGCCTGCTGGCAGAGGGCTGGCACAAGGACCACAAGAGGGAGGTAGTCATCGTAAAATAAATGCTAGGAGCTTGCTTCTGATACTCTACATTGAAGGAAAAATCTGCTTAAATAATTAAGGCTTCCTAGATGTGAATGCAGATAAAAATAGATAAAGATCGTGGTTTTGGCATGACTTTAACACTACAGCTCAAACAGAAAAGGCTTTGCATGGAAGTCAACCAAAGAAAAATTCACTCCGGGCACTTGTATTACAGCTCCATTTAGTGGAGCAGAACGATCATGGCTCGTATTTAGTAGGTAATAATGAAGCATCATAAACAAAGTCAGGATGCAAGTCCAAGATTAAGTGGCAGCTTTAACGAGGTCCAGCTTGCTGGGAGCTTTTTGAAGTGTCCCTAGCTCACTTACAAAGCCAGAAAACAACAGAAGCAACTCCAACAGCTGCGAGTGTCTGGTTTAGAAGAAGGTTTTATGTCTGGATGACACCATTCGGGGATTCAGCTTTCATGTACTAACTAGGTCTGCTGGTTGCTAGAGCCCTAATCATTCTGCACAAACTGTCTCACCCTAATGAGCTGCACAAATAATAATTTTTCACAAATCAGATCCACACCATCAGCTTCATGGATAGACAAAGCTGGTTTATTGAGGTAAATAGCACAAGTCAGCAGAATCCACGCTGTGTCTCACTAGCCACGTTTAATATTCAATCTAGAATCTGAAGGGAAGAAATCAAATGCTGTTTTTGTGGATGCAGGGATGGTATGAACTATTTTCAACTATTAAAGAGCTAAAGGAGCACCCATCAGCCAAGTTAGATGGTTAAATCTGATTTACTCTACTCTGAATGCACTGAAATCACTGTGGACCCTTACAGTCTTTATAAGAGAAAATTAGATATTTTTGACTTTTCCTTCTTTTCAGAGGAAGAAGAGGTTTGGACTGCTTATAAACCTAAATTACATAGAAAAATACCATTCAGCCTTATAGATTTTTTCCTTGAAGGCATTACAATTACTTTTTCCATTCTGTAAATTAAGATTGGCCATTCATTAACTAATTACCACGATTATTGCAGTTCTTCTAAGTATTATTAACTAGGTGAGTGGTACATTTAGAATTTTACATCTCAGTTTGGAGAGTTCTGTTAGCATACCTAATGCTCTGAAAGCCCATGCCCTATATCACACAGGACTTAAAGATGAGTGCAGGGGAATTTTTTGGGGATTGGAGCTCTCTATGGCTGAGAGTTACACAGTACAGCAACTTCTGTAAGGAGCAGAAGAGAGAGGCAGGGAGTGTGGAGATGGATACACCAACTTCTTTCTGCAGCAGAGAACTGCAGGATTATTGGAGCCCAGCTGATGCAAAGTTACGTGTTGTTTTGCAGTGATGACTGGTTTTCATGTGCAAGCCCCTTAATGTATCTACATATATGTGTCATAATAAATGTCACACATAATATGTGTCATCATATATGTCTACATAATGTGTCACAGCTGATGCTGTGAGGGGAAGCGAGCAGAGTCCTTTTTACCTTGGTAATTTATTTCCTGTGATTCCATGTAGGTAGCCATTCTGCATCTCCATTTGATCTTGCATGGTTTATATACATTAAACCAAAGTAATTTCTTCATCTGACACTCAAGCAGTAATCTCTCTGGCGCAGTAACTACCTTTTATATTGCACTTGTATAAAGGGTGAGGAGGTGGCCCTGGCTCCTCAACTGTGTGCCTAGAAGTGACTACAATCCAATTAGCAGCCAAGATATTAATAACAGTATCCAGTAAACTAATGCTGTGCCTCTAAATTGGTCCTTTTGCCTTTGTTTTGCTTAAGAAACTGTAATCCTATAAATTTCTTGATTGTCTGTAGCTCTGATTATAAAAGCTACTTTCCCCACCTACAGAGTAAGAAATAGATGGCTGAAAATCAAATGATATTTGTATTGCAGAGGCATCTCTGTGGTCCCCACCATTTCTCTTTCTAGCATTCTCCTGTCAGGAGCTACACATACACACACACACCTACCAGCTGTTTCTCTTTGTGCAGGAGGAAACAGAGAAGTTTATAAAACTATGTACCTGCTCAGTTGACCAGACAAAGCTCTTCACAGAAACCTGTTGGAACAGCTTCTCAAAGCTCAATGCCTGCTCCCTGTGCTGCTGCTCTTCCCACTGGAGTCAAATATATCACTGCCAACCTCAGCCCTGCCTTAGCTGCGACAGGGGTGAGAGGCCACAGTTGCCAGGAAGTTGGAGAACGAGGATAGAGAGAGAAATAAAGTTAAGGAAGCAGAAACAACTGACACTGCATGAAAATGAACCAGCTTTGCAACACAGGAAAACAGGTTTCTGGAGGGGAGTGGGTGAGAAGTGTGGGGTGTGTGGCTTTCCCTGACATGGTGGTTGTTCTTCCCAGGATGATGCCACCTTCTCACCAAGGTGACACTGAAGTTAACTGGTGGGAATCCTTGCTCAAAGTAAAGAATCACTGCAATGTGGGATTGAGGTTGCTTTAGCCTGCAGATGAAGCTTTTGGCAAATAGGGGATTTAACTGGATCCAAAAGGTTAGCTGTATTTGCCAAAGAGAGAAACCCTGCTTCTTTTTGATGATACACACACAAAACACAATGAGGTTTTGTTAAAATAAATAGACAACCACTGCTCTGGAGGCTCGGGGTGTGAACAAGCAACAGCAGCTTTAAGCCATTTCAAAGCAGAGTGAATGCGATTTTCACACCTATTCTTTTCTAATTTAGGATCATTTGAAATCCAGGCACCCCTCTTTTAATAATTTGGTATGGCAGTATTAATTAATGGTACTGTTCTACAGCAGTAAAAATGCCATTTAGACTAAGACATGTTAGAAGGACTACAAGAATAGAAAAAGAATTGCAAGTTGTTCAGATGCAGCTGGGGGCCACCTCGATCTCCTGAGTTGAACACACTGCACTTGGAAAGCCTGGGAGCGTGTGAATGAATTTCTATCAGTGTAGACACATTAGGGCTGGTTAGGTCAGCACCCTCTGATGTTGCCTTTTCTATTGGAATGTAAGAACATGAGCTTCCAAAGTGGGAAGAAACAATTGTCAGACTTCCATGAAAGCTGATAATTGAAGAAATTGCATTTTATTTGATGGAGAATATGAGTTCAGACCAAGTATGTCAGGAAACAAGGAGTAATATTTAGTGGCTTATACAAGGTACAGTGAGGAACTGTAATTTCCATTCTCCTGATTCACTTTATCTCTGCCATGAGTTTAGCAGATCTCCAGGCTCCTATTTTAGCTACTTTGATCAATATTGTGTGCCCAGTCTCCAACCATCAATAGTATTTATCTTGCACTCCAGTGCCTAGCAAAGATCAAACATCTGGTTGAGGAAGAACCGGCAGATTGATGGGCAAATCTTGTGACTATTTTAGGTGGTTCTTGGATTATCTCAGCTACCTTCTTTTCATCCTATATATGGGTAAGTGCACACATCTCCAAGTCACTATTGGACTTGTATGAGACTCATGGAAGTGGATTGATGCACTGCTGATGGTAGTAGAGAAGGTATGATCTCAATTATCTTGGTTTTAAATTCTGAGATTAATCTTTTTTTTTCTGGTGCAAATTGTAATATGCTTTTTGTTACTTTTTGTGTATAATTTTGCAGTTAGCCCAAACACATTGAGCAGCAATCACAGGAAAGAAAGTCAGAGATACAGCAATGTTCTTTTAAGAAAACACCGGTATTGTAAAATGCTCAGAATTTCATGGTGTTTTTTCAGTGTTTTTGTGGTGAGAGGCAGCTGAAGAAACAGGTTGGATTGCAGATGACCCAGGGAATTTATCTACTTCTGGCTTTGCTATTCTTGCAGACCTCTGTTTCACCTGAATCAGAAGAGATCAAGGTGACATGTAGCAGTGTGAATTTCAGGTTTTTGAATTTGTATTGTATGTTGTTATTTGTCTGTAATGGTATGTTCCTTTCCCCCCATTCCTGTCCCTGATGTACCTGGTTCATCCTGATGTAACCCCACCCCCCCTCCCTTCTCCATTGAGTCAGAGTGTTTCCCTGCCCAGCCCCCGAGGTGGGAAAAGAGGACACACAAGGCCCACTCTCTCTCTCCACTCTCTCTTCATGCTGAGAAGAGGCTCTGGCAAAGCCTCTTCCACATGGCCTGCACTGAATAAACATCCTCCCAACCAAGAGAGAGCACGCTTCCTTCTTCCAAGCCTGAACCCACGCACAGCCAGCTGTTTGGAGGACTCACAAACTTCTATAAATTGGCCTGGGAAATCTGCTAGCCGGCAGTAGGACCCCCACGAATGAGCCACTTTATACTTACTTGGGCTTGCTGGACTACTTTGGTTTAATAGAAATCGAGATATGTGTGGGTGAGATATTTAAGATCCATTTCTGGAAGATAAATTAACTTCTTACAGAGGCTTTTGGGTGCTGAGCACAGCAGAAGGGCCAAATATACTGGAAGAGTTGGTTTCTACTATATTAAGACTTAAATAGACAAGAAAGATTGAAATACTCTTCCATACATTTTGCATAGAAGACTATGCTGTTCCTTTTAGGCATTTCTGAGCTGGTAAGAACTCAATCACATTCAGAGAATAATTTTTATGATTTTAATGTAATCCATTGTACTTTTATTGGCCTAAGTCATTAAAATCCACTCCAACAAAAGCAAAAGTGTACCTTCCAGGAGCATATATGCATACATTGTAATATTTTTTGGTTTTTCTACTATCATAGTCCTTGTAGCAAATTCCTGGAGCTACACAGTTTTTCTGTGAATGAATTTCTCTTTGTGCATAAGTACAAGATACACACTGAAGGGAACTGGAACAAATTGGCACTTCATTCCACAGTGGGAATAAAATACTTTTCCTGATCGCATCTTTTCCAAAGATCTAAGCAAATTAGAGGAATAAAGGCCATTAAGCAAAATTACATTTTATCCTATTTAACAGGTGTTTTGGTCTATTTTACCCTAAGGGTAGATCACAATGCAGTCCAAAAAGTTAATTGTTTGATAATTTTATAGTTTGTACATTTATTTCCAGCAGTTTAGCCTAGAGTATGGTTCTGTTAAACTTCTGTGATCTATCTTTGGTCCTATTTTATCTTTAATGCACCAAAGAATTATGAGGAACAATAGCTTAACTTTGAGAGCATTTGCATTTGTTATTGTCAGAAACACTGGATAAACCATCTGAGAAACAGAACTGAAATCAGGAACTATTGTACCAAATTTATATTCCTTAGGGTGTAGCTGAAAAAACAGAATTCCCTGCTCATTTTCAATATAAATTTTCCTGAAAGATTGAGAGTGACAAACAGAATAAATTGTTTCATGCTGCAGTATATATCTCCTGAAGGTCCCACTCAAGAAAAGCAGAAGATGGACCTGTTAGTGTAGAACTATATGTTTAGTGCCCAAAACTTTGCAGTGTCTTCACAGTGCAATGGACGGATATGAAAACATCACAAAAAACCCCTGACAACCACCACCCAAATTAAACACAACAAAACCACCTTGCTGAACAAAATGTAAAGTGGTCTATGAGTGAGGATGTAGCTTTCTGTCTCCCATCCACACAATATGTGCCCCAAATATATAATATATATAATACTTGAAGAGAATGAAAAAACAGAAGAACAAACTAAAACCAGGGCAGCAATACACACAAATATTCTTTCTTAGCAACTTGGAAACCCACATACATGACTAAAAATAGGTTTTTATTTCTTTCCATTCTGAAATGGGGTCACTGAAAACTTCTCTGTATCATTAGCAGTTAATCAGCTAACTATTGTATAAATATGCACCATAAATCTGTTGGATTTTTGGTTTTCATATAATAGTAGTAAGCAAATCTGTCCAGATATGGAAATAGTCCATAACCTGGTGCCCCAAGATCCGAACATTTATGCTGTTCTTTTCAGTTCAGCCCTGTGAATGAGTTCTGATCTCTTATCTCCTGGCAAAAGCCTTTGAAGGTATTTCTTCCCCTCTCCTGCCCCATTTTTCACAAAATGAGTCAGAATTTCCTGCTTGTCTCAGTCACTGTCTCCCTGTAGTAAAATTTCTAAAAAATGTTAAGGGGAGATACTAACATTTGAAAGGATAGTTCTGTTCCTGAGAATGTTTCTGGGTTTAGATACTTTCTGAGTAATTTTATAAATATTCAGTTGTTGAGCATTTACAGCTCAAAGAACATAAAATTTCAGAAGGTATAGGAAGTAACCTATTAATTCTCATAAGTACAATGCAAGACTAATGTGAAAAAATAAAACATTTAATTTCTGATAAAACTTCAAGTTAGTCCTTCAACTTATGAAAATGAAAAGTATTAATATAAATTTTTGCTTTGGTTTGGGTTTGGTTTTTTTTTACTTTGTAAGAACTCATAGCTAAATCTGTTTCCATTAATTGTTATCTATGTATTGCATATATGTTTACACAATAAATACATCTTGCACTATACACACAAGAAGGTAAAGTGAATGTTGATTTATGAAGCAGTGGCATTTATTTTCCTTTGAAAACAGTAATAAGCCCCTTTCTGATTAGAATCCTTTTTAATTCACTGAATTGATTTGTTTTAGGACAGTAGGTTTTCTGAGCTAATTGACAGTTCAGTTTTAATAAATTACTTTGTAATCTACTTTACTATCTAATAATGTTTATTCTAATTATATCTAGTTACTATTATTGTTGCAGGTAATAGTTTTCCAGTCTTTGCTTTCAAGCATTTAACAAATGGATCTTTGCAGTTTTGCAATTTTCAACCCTTACAGAGTTATTTCAGACAAACAGCACATCTTTCCTTTCTGATACTTACTTTTCATCATGTTTAATGTCAGTATGTTATGCAAAATAAAATGGGTTTATGTTAATAATAAATATATGGGTATGAACTCCTATTATAATTTGTCATATAATTTATATTTTGTATGAGATTTTGAGTACTTATTTCATCTCTCATGTGACTGAAGTCCCAAGGTCTTTGACCTTAACCTCAGCATTCTAGTGTGGTTTGTAGTTCCCAGAAATGCCCTGTTCATTATAAAGCCTATGTAACAGTGACACAGTACTTGATCTCGTACTCTGTACTTGTGATGTAAAATCAACAAAATGTTTCTTGTCCTTTGTGAAACAGATGGGGCGATTTTATGTCTCTCATTTTATCAAACTTCTTTGAACTTAAATTATTGATACCATCAGCTAATACAAAAATGCAGGAGTGCATTAGATGTGACAGATCTTTACTACTGGCAGGTGAGTTGTGACCAGCAGAATTTCTTTGTGATAGCCAATAGCACACAGCTCAAGGTTAGTGGGTATTGATGCTTCAGGAGTTAAATACGTTTTGATATCCATTAATATGTTTTTTTCCTTCTTCTGTCCCCAGTTTATGTTGCATCTTTTAAACAGTGCCAGTTTGCAATTAGATTATGGGATTAAAAAGGTCTCAGTGACATTGCTGTATTCATTTTTTTCCAAAGGAAAATATATATTTTCATTGAGAAAATAAAGTAATTTGAAAGAGTGAAAACAATATCCATTCTATACAGGCATGCAGTAGAAATAAATACAGTAGACAGAATGTCAGATCATAGAACTTTAGCCTGATCTATGACGGCATTTGCATTTTATAGATCTCAGTTTGTACTAAATGTGGCCAATTAAGAAAATTTAACTGTAACTTTATTCTCTTCTCCTCAGCAGTTCTAATTTTAAAGTAATAGTTGTAGCTTAAATAGGAAAAAATGCAAAGCTCTGTGCTTTTCAGTTAATTTCAATTTCTTTAAGAAACCCCTAAAGAATTAAGTATACTTCATTTAGAAAAGAAATAGAAGAACTGAAAATCTTTGTTTTGTCATAGGCTTCTACCCAAAGTTTAGCTTGTGAAGATTTGAAAATTAAATCGCCTGCTTTCACTTACACCTGAAATCACTCCTGCTTTCATTGGCATAGTGCCAGCATAAGCACCATCTTTTAAATGAGATGACTAACTGTGAGTAAATCTGCAATACCAGGTATCTGCAATACTATGTATCCCATGTTTACTTTTTGAAGCACCTTCAGAGAGAACTAAAGCAGCTGAAAGGGATAAATAGGGGCAAAAGAGGAAACTTCAGCAGAAGAAAAGGTTGGAGTATGTAACTATCATTTCAGCATTTAGTAGCTAGCGTTCAGAAAACCTTGTGCTATTCTACCTTTGATGAAAGTAGCAATTGCTTTATCTTAAAATCTCTAACAGTAGCACTGCCTATTAATGTTCTATATATACATGGCATATAATACTGAAACATAGATTTATAAATTCTGTAATTTTAGGCAAGGGTAATAGCAAATTACTGGATGGACAAGTGTTCTTTAGCAATTCATGAGCTACTTGGTAGGTCCACTTAATCATAACATACCTTTTGGAAAATCTTTCTACATAAAAATGAATAAAATACGTTATACAATTAATTATTTTTTATTCACTGTAGGTAGCATGCGCAGTATGTGAACAGTCTTGCATTCCTGTAATTTAATTTTGTTGCATTTTCTTCTACTGCTGTTTTTCATATTGAAAAATTGATGTACTATCTTATCTTGACAATCTGCTAAGAGTCATGGCCTCTTTCTTTTGGAAAATTCCCATAAACTATTTAAGGTGTTTCTATCCAGTGGTTATCTACTAGTTTTAAAAAAATATTTGGGTCTGCTATGAAATCCCAAGAGAGAGTGCTATTTTTGGAATATAGTATTTGAATAATGAGACCAATCATTTATTTCACAGACTGAATTTTTTATTCTTTGGTTGCATGCTCCAAGAGGGCTGATCCATGAACCAAGAAATTATTTGTATACTGAATCTCTTAGGAAATGTGCAATGCATTTGAGGATCTAAAAAATAAAACATGAGGTAAACAACTCTGCAATCCATAAAAGCTTTACCAAGACTTATATGTTGTTCCTTCCGCTAACAAGAAAGTAGAGGAATGGCTGAGACATTTCTGCAGAAGCCTTCACTGGATTCACAAGGCATGGGGGTGCCTTTTAATTAGTTTTTGCCTATATTTGGTTGTATATATATATTTTTTTTATTAGATCTTTCCACTTGTTCTCCAAGTCCACTTTTGCAATGGAGGAAAACATTTTCTGTGTTCTAGTAGAGGCAGAAAATTGCAGACTTCATCAGATGCAGGCTACAGCAGATGAGCACTCAACATTTGTAGCAGAAAAGCATTTGCGTGTACTGATTGTCCACATCTACAACTCATCTCAACACACACACTGCCCTTGTTGAGATATGATTCCAGCCGTTTTTTGGACAAAACAGAGAAATCATTCTTGCTTGACTTCAGTAGCTCCAAGCTGGCACCCTTATTTCCACTTATTCTTGTTCTGGGCAGACTTCAGTGAGATGAAACTGTGATTTCAGACTCAGGAAGCCAAGTTTGATTAGTCTGAGTAGTCTGAACCAAGAAGTATTCGCCAAGTGAAGAAATGAGACTCACCTCATTTAGTCACATACTTGCTGACAACATCTTTAATAAGTCTGTTCAGATCTCCTTGTTCTGAGCAAGGAAATCCTGGAAGAACTCAAATGCAAAAGTTAAGCATACAGAGGATGGAAGTAAGAACAGGAAGCTTGGGAGAAATACAACAAAATCAGCCAGGGATCAGGTTAGGAAAGTGAGCCCTTTAATTCTATCAGGTTAGCCCTGATAGAATTAAATCTGGCCAGGAATGTCCAAGCCCAAAAGAAAAGTATACCAAAAAGAGGTATGTCAGTGAATAAAAGTAAAGCTAGGGAACTAGTTTTGTATGCACTCTGGAAGGAAAAGGGAGATCAGGTTACCTGGCACACAGAGAAATGAGAGCTCTGGTTACCCAGGACATACAGACAAGGTACTCAATATCTCTTTTCTCCTCAATCTTCATGGGCAAATGATTCAAGTTGCTGGGGGCAAAGGCAGGCACTGGAAGAGCAAAGAACTCCACATAGTAGGAGATGATCAGGTTCCAAACCATCTAGGGTACCCGGAAGTGCACAAGTTCACAAGTCCATGGAACCTGATGAGATGCATCCATGGCTTCTCAGGGAACTGGGGGATGAAGTGGCTACACCACTAACCAACACATTTGAGGGGCTATGGCAGATCAGTGAAGTTCCCATTGACTAGAAAAAATGGAACAGTTCCCCAGAGCTAACATCAGACCAGTCTATTGCACACAGCAACCTCTCTGCTGTCTCCCAACTCTCCTTTTCTTTATTCACTTTATTTATGGAAGTGGCAAAGCTTTAAAGGTGGCATTGGCTTTAATTTCCACTAGCTCAGCATTTAAAACTGGAGAGAGTAGACATGTGGAGCTAAAAGAAAGCACCAGATTTTCCTGGTGTTTACTAGATGTCATTTAAAGTAAGGCAGGCAATGTCTGGCCTCAAAACAGGCGGATCAAGGCTGTTTGATTTACTGGCCAGTATGACTAGAGAATCTGATTATGGTAGTTTCTGTCTTATAAAAAACTGTTTTGAACATTTCAGTAAGAGTAAATATAATCTCTTTGAGTATCACACTGTGCTTTTCATTTCAGGCAGGCATTTATAGACATTGACTGCTCATTGTCTTGTGACTTGTGTAATTGCTTTTACTTGGACAAATGAATTATGAAATACTGCCATTTTCATCTGGCAATTTTTGCACAGCTATATATGACAGCATAACATTAAAAAAGGCATTGAAATGTCAAGCATGCCTATAAAACAAAGGAACAGCCTCTGAGTGGAGGGCGTATGATAGGAACAATTCTTTAGTGGTATTTTAACGGAAATACTTTTTAAATGTGGATATACATTTTCCAGGTCTGGTGTGTTTCCCTCTGTGCTCTTAAAATCCATGCAACCTTAAAATCTGTATGTACTAATACATCATGTAACATTTCAAGGCCCTTCATTTTTTTAAGAAATAGAAAAAATCCTTATATCAGGTACTGGGATATCAACAGTAGTTTAGAAACTACTTTATGCCAACTACTGAACATGGATTTCTAGTTATGTGGCAGATTGGTTATTTCAAATGTATGGATGAACACACTTTATTTAAAATAATAATTCCTGCTAGAATCAAGCTCTTAAAGTCTGAAGCTCAGCACAAACAATAAATGCAGAAAAATAGCAAAATGTAGACAGTAAATGTGTGCACATGTGCATATATCAGCATTTTTCAGGTGCAACCACGAGTCAAGTCTACCATACCAGTAGTTATAATTACCACCTCCATTACTTATTTCACTGCCTTCTATGAGATTCTCTGCAGTTGCAATTTTTTTTTTCTGGACAAGGGACAACTACCAAAGAAAGAGAATTGCCCAGTGGCACTGCAGCAGTGTATCTCTGAAGCCTGAAAAAGAGCAGAAGGTATGTAAATTTGATCCACTTATAAACAGATTAAACATTGTTGTCGTTGGTTCAGGTCACTGTATTTTACACTTTTTGAAGAATCCTGTTATTGAGCTGGGTTCATCAAAAGAGACATATGCACAACACAGCTGGGACTGACTGACTGAGCACAGATGTGTATCTACTAAATTGTTTGTGACAGCCACTGTAGTTAATTGTGATGGGTGACAGGTACGTTGGAGGCCAGTCAGCTCAGTGAACTGTTGATGAGTGTGGTATGAGACATGGTATATATTAACAGCAAGTGGAAAATTTATGTCACCATGACTGAAAATTCAAATCAAGCTCAGACAAATAAAGCAGACTAGAGCTGTTCATAACCCTTTTCCTTGCTTCTGCTTTCTTGCTGTCATTAGTACTAGAACAATGTGATAATGCTTATTTCTCATAAACATAGAATTGTTTGGTAAAAAAGTTGTAACATTTTCACTGGAACCATCATTATTATTGCTGGTACTATTATTATTATTATCTGTAGGAGAAAAAAAGTGCTTTGGTTCACATAATTTCTTCCCAGAGTTTCATTCGTGAACTCAATCAATATACAGTTTTGTTTACACTTTATCTGTGTCTGTTTCCTTAGACTAAGTCTTTGTGGCTTTTTTTCTCCTCCATGCTATGAATTCTCCCTTATTAATGTAGTGAAACATCAATTTTTTTTTTCTTTCCTGTTGTGAAGTAAAAGCTGTGCAACAATCACATTTCATTTTTGTAAAACTGAATTTGGAGACCTTGAGATAGCGTAATAGTCATAGATGATTCAGTGAGAATCAAACATGATTTGGAGAAGCTCTGAAAGGAGCCTGGTTAAACATTATTATCAGCAACAGAAGTTCATGCTAGCTGTGCTTAGGACTTAGACACTGGATGAAGCAGGGCTGTCAGACCCATTTTGAGGGGCAGAAACATTTTCAGGGTTCTTTCTTTTTGTATAACCTGAGTGGCACAGAAGTCACTTAGAGTCACAGCTAAATGCTCTATGGAGCCCATAGCATGCCTCTTATTAGTCTACCATACCACTGAAATTTAACTTTATTCTGTCACTTTCTGATGCTGGTCGTCCAATTCAGTGCCAGAGTTTTATAAATTAATGTTTCTAATACTACAAAAACTGTAGCTAACTAGATAAGAGGGCTGTGAATGTGAAATGCTCAGCAGAAAGGAGGGGCACAAATAGTAAAAGTTATCTCTATTTATGAGCTGGATAATTATATTTCTCATGCATGTTTCCTCTCCTCATATGATTTCTGCTTAAGTAGATGATCTGAAGGTCTGCCTTGGGAATCAAACTCTTGTTTCCATTTAAGGTAACAGGAAACTCACACTGTTCTTTCTCAGTTCCTAGGCACACACTGTGAGCAACATCCATTTCTCCTCTTCTTGTACCAGAACTTATAAAGCCTCCTATGGCTACTGGTTTTCAATAGTTCATTGGGATTAATGATTAATGTGGCAGTGTAGTGGGGTGGATTTCTACTTTTTACAGTATTCTTCTGTGTCAGCTCACATCATTCAGTAACTATGCTGGTGTCCTGAGCTGCTTTACCGGGTAGCTTGCTCTCAGGTCATCATACAGTCTTGTATCTTTTGGGTTTGGTGGGTCTGAACCTCAGGCTGAACTGTGGTAAACGGCACAAAAGAAAAAGGAGGACACTCACATGGGTTTCACTAGGCTTTATTCCACCCAGAGGGCTGCCCACGTGCGGAGTGAGCTCTGGCCCTCTGTTCTTACCTTAAGTACCAGGGGCATACACCGAGCAGAGGAGTATCTAGAACCAATCCAGGAGTGGGGGCTGTGACCCAGAACAGGGATACTTAACAGAACAATGAAAGAAGGTGGGGGTTCAAGATCTTGCCAAATCACTGGGCATCTTCACCAGAATCTTCCTAGTTTTTGCAAGGTGATTGACAAAATCCATCACCAGGGAAAGACCACAGGGGGTTTGGGGATGGGGATGTAGGAACAAACCATTATAAAACAAACAACAAAAAATACAGAATTATTGGAAAACCCAGAATGCACACTGCTACAAGTAACAATTATTATTTATGTGGTCTTCATCTGAAATGTACAGCAGGGAGGTGGAGCCTACCAGCACCTTAATCTTCTACTAAAAAAACAGTTCTGATGAGATGTGTTTCTGTTGATGAGATGTGTTTCTGTGTTATTCAATTATAATGAATTTATGTAGAAAGCACAGAACACATATCTTACACCTTTTGTAGCATGGTCTCACAAACTGGAGAGCTGCAGCAGGACTGCCATATGTGCAGTTATTTATCAGATGAAGTTTACCTACAGAGGCCATTTTCTGCAAGATGTAGTTTTAGCAGAAGATGCTGTGTTAGATAAAAGTCTTCCCCAAAGAGTCATGGAGGTCGCAGTGTCAGTATAAAGTTGGCATAAATTTTCAGCCAAAGGAAATAATGTTTCCACTGCTCCTTCTCTATCCACACCTCTCTGTGGTCTAGATGTTATATCTGGGACAGCAGGTAGATACTGTAAAGAACTGAACTCCATTCCAATAATATCTGAGCCCTGGAACATTAGAGAGTTTCTAAAAATTGTAAGGAAAAGCAGGCTATGCACTACTGACATTATTTGCCATTTGACATTATATTGCTGTTCCAGCTATCTCATACTCACTATGCTCTGATAAGTGCTACAAGGCTTGGAGGCTTCTAAAATTCTGAGGACTTCCAGAAAACTGTTCTCTCAGTACAATGCCAGGCACACTGTAAGAGGTCAGAATGCGTGAATTCAAAGATAACTTTCCCATCTGCAGTTCATGATTTGATTTCAAAAAGAGAAATTGAGCTGAAAAGTCTATTAACACCTAAATCTTATGTACCAGAATTAGGCTACAAGATTAGAATAAACTGAAGTTAAATGCTCTTATACAGGTCTATAGTCTTGTGCCTATCTTGGTGTTCAGGTGGGAAATTTATTCCCCATAAAGCAAGACTCAAAAGGAGACTGTACAGAAGTTTTGAAAAACTTTATGATTTGTTCACTGTCAATGCCAGGAAAACTTCATCAAACTGCTCTCTTTTAGTCTTATAGATTAGCTGAGGGGAGAGGAGGTTTTCATTGCTACTATCTGATATGATAACATTGTGGCACAGCTCTCCACATTTCCTTATCCTTTTGTCCAGGCAGAGCAGTTCTTCTCTATCAATCTGCATCTGGTCCAGGTGGTGCAGCTGCAGAGCAGTGATTGCACAGAAGAGCACCAGGATGGCAAAGATAAACGTACTTGCACAGTGAAGCTTGCAAAGTGGCATGCCCTTCTGAGTACATTATATAGGAAGCTCAGTAGGGGATAATTAAACATCAAATCTGTGTTTCTTTGAGGTGTGAAAACAGTGATTTGAGACAGTGAAAGAGAGGACAGTGGCCACACACAGAGCAGAGTGAGTCTTTCTGTTATTAAAGCCAGAGGGAAAAGGATTCCTCAGAGAGAATGAAACACAAATGCTTTTACATGAGGTTGAATTTTTAAGGAAAAGGGCAGGAGTGCCCAGCCAGGGCCAGGTTGCTGTCTGTTGTTAGGGCAACAGAGGGAGAATCTCCTGTGAAGGAGGAAAGAGTGGAGGGAGTGGGAGGACAGAAAAGAAAATGGTTTCAGAAGGAAGGCAAGGGGGTAGGAGTTTGCAAATGGAAAGAGAACAAAGCTAAGTGTCAAGGTCAGGCAGAAATGCATCTATGTCCATGATGAAATACCCTTAGAGACCTTGTGCACAGCCATTCCCTTTTTGGGTGGGCAGATTTGCTGGGGTCACTTGTGCAGTCATCATATGGCTGGCAGAATGCCACCGCGGTGCCCTGTCCTCCTGCACCCATCCAGCTGAGGGCTTACATCTACCTTTGTTCACCACCTTGATGTGCATATTTGCAAGAAAACTTTTCATTGCCAAGGACCCCCTGCTATCTTTCTAATAAATCAAACTGATCGCAAATGGTAGTTTTTATTTACTTGAGGTGTGTTAGGAGATGAGAGCTAGTCCTTCAACATGGGAAGCTCCCTTTTTTCCCCAAGGAGCAGGTGTTCTAGACAGAATACTACTTCCAAGGTGCACTCCAAAAATTCTGACTGACATGTGGTGATATTTTTGTCAGAAATTATGTCTTGATATATGATGGGTCCAGTAGAGAGAATTAGTTTCTCTTGTAGCAAAGCAACCCAGTAGGGAAGAATGGAAGGGCAGTATGAACCAGACAACCAGCTGGCCAGGGACACAACTTAATACTTTGCTAAACAGATTCAAAATGAAATCCCTGTGCCCAGTGCACCAGAAGGATGCATTATAGATCAGGACTAAGTAACACAAAACTAAGAGTTTTCTTTCAGTCTTCGTAATAAAAATCAAAGACAAATAATGAATAAACTAGTGAATCTTTCCCCAGGGGAGATTTCTGTTTTCTTTACTTTTTTCTCCCTTTCTTTCTTGAATAAAAAGTTCATGCTAGTCAGGCTGTTCACGAGTCAGTGCTGTTGTGAGAGCATGGCTGTACCTGCTCCTCTAGCACTTTTGAACTGGCTAGCCCATTTCTATCAAATCTGACAGAGAGTTTTCAGATGTCACACTTTTACAAATTCTGTGAAAATTGTTGGCTAGGGGCAAGAAAAAGGCTACAGTGATATCTACACTGAGGGAAAGACCCGAGTATGAACTGCACCATTACTGAATACACACATTTCTTGTGTTGAAGAGTGTATATAGGAGGGAGAGGTTATAAATGTTTTAATTCTTGGAAAGGCTTCAATCAAAGTTTGAACTTTATTAGACACTATCTAGCTTTCATTTTCCTTTTCTCTTTCCCTCCACGTATGAGTTCTCTAGTGTTTAATAAAAAACAAAAACATGCTGCAGGCTTAGTTTACTTCATTTAAAAAGCCATTTGATGAAACAAAAATCATTTGAAAACACAACTCAATTAGTTGCAGTGTTTGTGGAACCATTTATTATTTAAAGCAAATGATAGCTGCCTTACATTGTCTCAAAAGAAGTTCTCAATACCTGTCCATTGTCTTCCTATTACTCTTCATTTGTTTTCTGTCTCTTGTCTGAAATATTCTTATTTTCCAGATTTTTCCCTTAACTGCAGTTTCAAATCACTTCCCTGGAAGACAGTGTGAATATCCTTCTCTTCTTCCCCACAAACATTCAAATATGAAATGTAATTTCAGCATGTAGACCAATGGAATTGTAAAGAAAATGTCTAGAATCTTATCTCACCAAGTCATGTGAAATTCCTAGTTTAAAATAAAATATTTTTTCTCTTATAGTTCCTGAAGATCTCTTAAGCCTCTGCAGTACCAGTTTGGCCTCCTGGCCCATTATCATCAAACACATTTTTTGGGGGGGGAAGTCATAGAATTCAGTGTCCTCTTTGTAGCCCTTTATGCTTTCTTCACTTTACTTTCCAAAACCATACTAATGTTGATTTTACATGTTTTATAATTTCATCAATAGATGTGCCTGCATGTGCCATCTACTGGTTTTTATTTTCTTGAAACCTATAATCAAAATAAAGCTTGATAGAGTATCTGGACCACTTGGACTAAAGTAAAAAAAATTAAAGGGAACTTAGAGATTTATAGCTGGGTTGTCAAATGTTGAGGATTGAATCAGTTAAAAGTGATGGCTTGATGAAGACTGGCTTTCACCTTCAGAAGAGATAACACTGCTCAGGAGGTAGTATCCCTGATGAACTACAATCTATTATACTGTTAATTGGGCAGCAAGAAATTAAACATAAATAATTCAAGAGAATACAGTGATATAAAATCAATTAAGTCATTGCACTGGAAAAAAATATTAAGTGCTCTACATTAGGGAACATTATGAAAAAGAGCATCAATTTTAATAAAAATTTTGTTTGATGCTTGATACAATTATTCACACAGATTTTAGGAGATTTGAATTGGGTTAAGGTCTTTAATTTTGAATCAGGAAAAACATTTCTAATATCAGCTAGTAGGGGCAAATAGCCAAGTAACCACCAACCATTATAGTTACATGAGTTAAGGACCGAATTCAGAAATAATTAACAGATATATCTAACTGTGATGGTTTTCATCATATTCCACCCATTCAAAATGTACAAGAAAAATTAAAGCCTGGCTTTTGAAGACATAAACTCTAATTTTTCCCTTACTTATCTGCAGAGATAATCCATGAAGTTTAATTTCCAGACTCATGTTAGAAGCAGTCTAAATTTGGTTGTTATGCAAGACCTGAAAAACTAGTGAGTTTTCTGTAATTGCTGCAAGCTGGCTGTTTCACACTCACTCTGAATGACAGTGGGGTCTTGACAAAGCTCCCCATTTCCTCCACCTCCAGTCAGCTAGCTTATTCATTTTCACTCACCCTTCCAAACAAAACACTATTTTAGATAGTTTTGTATTTTTGTTTTAGCAAGGTTTTGGATATGAGAAACTAGGTGAACCTTCTTCTGGAAGCAGACTTTAGGAAAGAGGGACAAACCCATATTCTTTATTCAGCCAGTAGGAAAACACTGATGAGCTGAAGCTTCCAAATAACCTAGATCTCTTCCAGGAAGACCTCATCATGCTGCTTCAGAACTGATCTAGAAGTTAAGCATTCAGGTTTCCTTAATAAGTTCTTCAGTTTACTTTCCAGAAGCGTCTCAGTTGGCACTGACCAAGTGTTTTCGTCATATATCGTAACTTGCAGCTCAAAATCAACACCCAAAAATGTCCTTCATAAATATACTCAAACCACCAGTTAAGCAGATATGTAAGATAATTTTATTATTCTTGTAACATTTATTGGGATTTTGCTTATAATTGTATATATGCTCCCCCACACCCATACAAGTCTCTCTCTATAAAATTGCCTATGTAAAATATTACACCTAAGGTCAATTTTTAACAGTTTCTTTGCATTCAAACTTTCTGCCAGTGCCCACAACTTAAAATCCACAATTGCTGATGTTTTTAAGTTTTAAAATTTATTTAAATGTTTCCTAAAATCATTCATTATTACGATTTTTATTAGCAAGTATGCTGAAAACAACCTGTCATTAGATTTAATGAGGATTCCATATGCCACTTCAGTATACAAAAACAAATTAAGTCTATAATTTACTTATTAATTCAACGCAGCACTAATTCTTAGAATTTTTTCATTGCTTTCTGTAAATGGAAGTTTTAAATTCACAGCCTATCTTTGGTACTTGGGAATAGCTACTGGAAACATGACAGCTGCTCCCCCCTCCCTGTCTCCCCAGTTATACTGAGAATCAAACCATTAATGTACACAGAAGCAGTAAGGTAATTATATGTTTTAGTAGATTCATTAAGAGCTCTGAAAATATATTTCACTATAAAATAATTTCTGTTCTCTTCAAATTGTCTAAAACATGAGGAATTTTTGGCAAGAAAAGGCTAAGGTGCTATGTTTCTTTACTTTAGACAACAACCTCTTACAAATCAGTACTAAATGATGCACAAAAATCCCTTGGTATCTTAAAGAGGGAAAAATTACATAGGTAAACAGATAAATCTTTAGTACATTTGTCTTTATGGGAGCAGCTCCTGCTGTTGGTCTCTAACCTGGAGGGCATTATTCTTTTCTAAATTGCCAGTAGTGTCTCACGGCACAGTGATAAATAGAAACCACTGAAAGAAATAACGTTCATTCTAACACACAAGAACTTTCCAGACAGACATTGGCCTCTGAGAACAAACACTTAGACAAAATAGATTAGTTGCAGTTGCAGAATATATCACTCTGGTTCCCTATAAACCGGCATTATCCCAGCTGTGCAAATAAGTGTCTTTATGCCAATCATTAAGTAATAAATACATTTAAGAGTCTAAAACTTTAGGGAAAACACAGGAAAAGGTCTTTCTTTATCAGTTATTTTTTGTGTGAAGCAAGCGATGTATTCCCAACATTACTATAAAAAGTTCCTAAAAAAAGTAGATGCTTTTGTGTTATTTTGTGGTAGAAAGTTTCCTTTGTCACACAATTAATAAAACAGAAAAGAAACAAGTGCTACAGAATTGCAATTAAAAGTACTAGTATAATAATAGAACAGAAAACTCCCTGGCAATTTTCTCTCTTATTTATTGTTTCACTTGAAGCACATATGCTAAGGCAGAATTTTGTTTGTTTCTGATTATGCTGGAGTAACATTCAGCTATGCTGTTTGTGTTTTTCCTCATTAATTATTTCAAAAGTCTGACAAAATGAAAACTGTCCTGGAAAATACAGTTATTCTACTTTGTCTGATAGAGGCATGGCATATGGATTGCTTTTAAGAATTGATGTGACTAATAATTTGGGGTTTTTTTTCATGCAGTCAGAACCCTAGGAAGGTATTGTCATGCTACCAGCCATTTTCCCCACTACCTTTACTCTGGTCACAAGACTCCAGGAATTGAAGTGCCTGGGATGGGCTCAGCTATCCAGCACAATCTGAGCAACCCTACCCTAACTACGTATCCTGTCTGTAAATTTTCTTGCTTCTTTTCTTTAGGTGCCAGAAGCAGTTAGGCAGACAGAGCCTTCCTTGCTTCTGGGGCAATGCATGTGTTGGGCTGTGAATGGGCAGAGGTGCAGCAAGCACAGCACTGAGTCCAGGCAAGGACATAGAAGGGTGGGGGAAAAAGATGACATTGTGTCCACTATCAGGAAGAGAGGGATGCTGGATGTATCAAGGAGCAAGTAGCCTGCTAGGAAGTCCTTGAATGGGCATGGACGTAGCTGAGAAAGTTGTACATGTGCATGTCATCTCCTTTCCCCATAGAAGTTGCGTGTTCTCTCTCTCATTGCTAGACTCTAAGAACAACACTTTTTTTAAAGTACACCATGTTTTGTTTTGTTTTAATATATACGGAATGCAGTACAAAATCTGTACTTCTATTGACTTTTGGGTTGAATTAATGAGATGGATTTTATCTAGGGCTACATGTTTGAAAAGCTCTCTCTTTTTTCTCTGTGGATGCAATTCAGTCAAAGGAGGTGGTAGAAGTAGAAATGCCCTGTGTTGTTTCTGATACAGATGCATTCATTTTTATATACAATCATATTTTTCTAACAACTGCTCTGTATGCATGCTAGAACTTTTAATTTGTTTGATTGCAATAATAAAAATTATATTTTTATAGTAAATGCAACTTACTAATTCAATATGATTATTCTCTACAGTTCAACAGCTGGTTTAGGGTGGTATAAATAAGTATTGACTTTCAAAACAGTCAGTGGTCTTGCTTCCTTCCTACATCTGTCTGTAGATTTTGAAGCAAAGGGCACACTGAACAAGCTTAAAACATCCCTAAGCTCTCCAACAGCAAATTCATAAAACATGTTGAAGAGGCTTGAGGAGGATCAGAAGCAACTGGACATCAATGGGAAGGGAGGATACACACTCTCCTGTATTCAATTTATCTTGGTGCAAATTTTAATTAGATGAAATGGATTCTTAAACCTGCATGTTAGATCCAGGTCCAAAATGTAGAACAAAGGAAATGTCTGAGTTCCATATGCTTCTGAAGCATCCTGCAGCCTTCCCTGACCCTGAATGTTTCTCCAACAAAGTCAATATGACAACTGTGCTGTGAGAACTTTTCATTTTCAGGGTGCTGTAGATTTCTTAAAATTTTATTTGTTCTGTCTTCATCACCTTTGATCAGCTTTGCTCATTTTTGTTTTACGTTTTTTTGTCCTTCCTTTCATGTTCATTTTCTTGTTATCTTTTCTGTCCATCTGCTCTGGAGTACAGAATCAAAGTCTTTTCCCCTATTCACTTTTTTCTAGATTTTCTCGTGTTCATTTTTCTCTAGGACTATCAATCATTTCAAAGACTACAATAAAAATTTTATAATTCTCTCTAACTATATACATCTGCTAATCATGCTTTCAAAAAACCACACAGGACACTTCTCTTGCCGACTGTATACTACTGATTCATATTCATTTACTCCATGTCTGATTGTAATTAATTTAGAAATAGCTGAGCTGTTAATAAACAAGCTAGTTTGAAAATCGTTCCTTCACAGACTTCCAAAGTCACCTGTGAAATTATGGAAATATTTATTTTCACTGAAGCCTGAGCTGCCACACTGATGCTGCTACATGTGCTATTATCTGGTCCTACTCTTATAAATAGGGTAGTTAGAATTTCAATTGAAGCATTGTTATAACTTGTACTTGAACTTTGGACTGTGGTATAAATTGACCCCTAATGATGCGAGAAGAGTGCGTCTTTTGATTTTTGTTTTGATTGGGATTTTAAATCAGGAACTTCATGGATAGTTGAAACTGCATCAGCTAGATATACAATTTTTTCTGATTTATGAGAGATAAAGTATGTATCATCAAACATGCATGGAAAGTGCTTATATGTGTTTGTGTTGACAGAATTTCCATATCTCTTGGAGCATGGAATACTATGTTTTTTCCTATTGTTTTTTGGTTTTCAGGTCTCTCAAATTGCATTAATTGCTTTGAAGAAAAGAGAGATGCAAAAACTATAGGGCTAAGATTCTTGTAAAATTCACATTCCTTTGTTTGTGTCGATCAAGAGGCTTTGTGTACTCATCCTTGAGGGAGACAAAAATTCCTCAGGAAATTTTATTGTCCATATAATTTTATAATTCAACAATGAATCTGCACAGTAGTGCACAGCATTAACTGCAAAGTGAAAACTTCATCTCTACAGAACTAGGTACTGGTCTGAAAATAATGGTTTCCAGTCATTAGAATTTTGTGTAAAATTCACATGATCTAAGAAGACACAACTAATTCTTTCTTATATTTTAGTAATCAAAAGCGCGTGTTATATGTACGTTCTTCCCTTGCCCATTTCAAATGCTATTTTGAAATCTGTTTGCAATGAATGCAGTTTTCATCTTGGGAAAAACAAAAAGCAGACCAACCTGAATAATTTTAATTTTCAAAAATATAGCAATGTTTACCAATCATTGCCCGTGTGCTGATTATTTTAGTGGGAAGGAGAACTCTGGAAAGCTATGTTGCAAGAAAGAGGGTCAAGAAAGATGGGTTCATGGAAATGATAAACAGGCACAAATGTTATGAAAATCAAATAATTTCATAGTAGTAAGTAATCTGAGGGGAGAATAAAATAGTTAATGAGTAGCTAAATTTATTTTGATCCAACTACATGGTTGAATTTACAGATGTGAATATATTGAAATCCTGATACATTTTTCTAAACAAAAATCTTCCCAGAAACTCTGATAATTCAAGAAAAGAGTAAAGTATAAAAACACTTGATTTAAAATAAGTGTATATAAGTAAAGAATTAGTGTACCATGATATTAAAAAAAAGCAATATGAACATGAAATGAACTTGCATAAAACATATGTGTTGGGAATACAGCTCCTGGTAATGAAGCAGTGGTTGGATATGTTGACCATATCAAAAAGTAACCAACTTCAAGGGGCTTAAGAAAAAAAATAACCATACCTACTCCTTTTCAAGTCATGTAGCTTTAGAACAGAAATCTGATGAGCAAAGACAAGTGTTTAAGAAATAAGATGACAGTGATGTGTGGAATTAGAGAGATTTTTACTGAATTGTAAAAAAGAATTATGAATCACACCATATGCAAGAAACTGGCATTACCAAAATATAAGGACAAATAAGAAATTTTCTGCCTCGATGAGTTTTATTGTGAATAGATCAAATCTAAATTAGATCCAGCAAAATTTGAAAATTAAAGATTGTCTATGTGGAGTATTGTCACCAGTTCTTCAAGCAAAGCAAGTGAACAAAAAATTGATTTAGCAAACACAGAGCCAGAAAAACTGCCACACACTAAACCCAAGAGAGTACATGCTGACTAGATTATGCATGAAATCCATTCTCCTGGATAACCCATCAACCTAGCCATTTATTTCTACATATCAGCACCATTACACGGTGGTAAAGGAGATAATTCTGTAGTTTCAAAAGCAGGTTTATTAAAGATGTGATAGCATTGCTTCTATTTCTACTAAAATCCTAAAGACCCAAGGGAAAATTCACAAGACATAACTCTATAGTTTCAAAGACAAGTTTATTAAAGTTGTGATAGTAGCTCTTCTGTATCCACAAAAGCCCTGAAGACCAAAGGGAATATTCTTGTGAAAATCAAATTTCACCACCAAGTAGTTTGGCATAAGTCTTTTTCTCAATCCAATAAAACAGAGAGTGACAGAAAATGCAAGAGGACATGGGGTTTGCAACTGAAGAAAGGGAGTTTAATAGACTTGACAAAGTAAGAAAGTACTCTTACTCTCTTACTCTAAGTGCTAAACACAATTGGCTTAAAGTATCAATTTTCTGATGGCTTCACAGATGAGAAAAGAGGCAGAAGATGGGAAAACTAACACAGGTAGAAAAATAATACTCTCTCACCTCATCCAGGTTTTCCTCAGGTTATCATGTTAAAAAGCACAAAGGAGGCCAACAGACAAGAAAGATTTGTCAACAGATTTATAAAATCTCTTCAAAGAGAACCAGACTATGTCTGGTTTACATTATATTGAAGTCAATATGAAGACAGGAAGAGTAAACACAATTTTATTTCTATCCTGCAATAAGTTTATGTTTTAAAGTAAAATTTAATCTGCTCCTTTTAAGTCAAAGAATTGGATTATATAAATAAATAAACAAAGAAAGAAAGAAATAAGGGGATTTGGACCTTCTTGTCAGTATGTTTTCTTGATTCTCATTGCTTGGATTATTATATGCTACTGTGTATAACATACTACTAAATGCAATAACACAACGAAATCAAACTGTTTCAAACAAAACAATCTTGAAGATTGGAAGAACAAAACCTTGAAGTTTGTGGGTTAAGGTATTATTAGTACAAATTCAGGAGCAGGTTTGCTAATTACCATGAATTTGTGTTTCTAAATGAAGGTACTGATGCATTAACTTTTGGAATATAACTCTAGTTGAAGAAAGAGAGAGAGAAGAGAATGTGAATGACAGAAAAATCCATTTTCTAGGCAGACAATTATGTTTCCGTAGGCTTCTGAGATACACAGATACACAGGAGAACAGTACTGTTGACAGGGGTAGAGAATTTGATAGACAATACTCTAGTTGCTACAGCTTTTCTGTACATAAATAGATTTTGATAAGGCACTTTTGATTAGTACCTTCAGTATTAACAAGACTGAACTTAAAAGGTAAGCAGCATTTTTATTGAAACTAAATTTTAAAGTCAAAACTTCTAACTTGTACAGATCTTCTGTCTCCGGAAATTTGACATTCTAATTTTATCTTCAAGTTCACTAAATTCTATTTGCTAAAAAAGCTTATGAAATGTTTATTTTGTAAAAAAGATATGGCAATGCATACTTACTAAAATAATGTCAAATTAAATTAGGGTTTAAGTAAATAATAGCGATCTATAAAGTATGTTGTCAAGCTTACAACATCTTTAAGGTTTTCCTCGGCATAACAAACTTTAAGAGAAGGGTAAATGGAACCCTTCCAAATTGCTGTTATATGCAGCTACTGAGCTCTGATGTTTCATCAAAACTGAATGCGTGTTGCAACAAACTTATATGGTCTAGCAAAACTTTGGAAACCAACTTTTTCAATTTTCTTTGGAACCCATGCGCAGCCCTTGACAATAACCAATTATCAGAGGATTTCAGACAAATTAATTAATTTACTAAAAGACATTTCTGCAGATAAGTGGGCATGAAAACAGTGAATTTGTTTGTTTAGAAAGGTGTTGACTTCATCTGTATCCTGAGGAGCTGAAAGCTCAGTTTACCTCTTTTCCATGCAAACTGGAAGCAACAGAAAAGGGTAATTCTAGGCTAGAATTAATGAAGAGTTAGGAAACACATCTCCTTCTCATCTTCTAAAACACATCTTCTAGCTCATCTTCAGTACAAAAGTGTTTCCAGATGACTAAAATTCTAGCTAAAAGTGTGAGCAGATCATCCTTAACATAATTTATGTATTCCCTTGAGTGCATTTATTAATCCAAGAATAGACCTAGACTAACTTGGCACAATAGCTTCCATACCAAAACTGGTATGTGTATTTGTAACTGCCTGTCTGGATTTATAATTCTATCCTATTTTAGAATTTTAACATTTTCTAAATAAAAACTAATTTTTTTTCTTCTTCAGTAACAAAGCAACGCCACTGAAATCATACAAAGATCATAAAACCGTTTATCTCTTTCCTTTAGGTGAGTTATAAAGGGAAAGTAAACCCAAGGTTAAGCCCAAACTATTCATGGCATAGGACAAACCAGTGTCATAACCTGTGACCTAGTGTGTGATGCACTACAAGATACCTGCAGAGACAGGAACACATGCCTGACTTATTACTGTGAGAATGCTGTAATGTAGTCTCACCTAACAAACAGTTAGGACTCTTAGCACTCAGGTGGTCAAATCACAGGTATGGCACCATTGACTTGTTAATGAAAGGTCCTCAAGTGTTATTAGTTTTTATTGATTTTTGGTTTTTTTTCTCTTCATGGTGGTCAAGATTGTATTAGATAGAAAAATGAAAATTCTATTAATATATAATATCTAATTAGATAATACATAGCTGAATATGATTTCTAAGTGGCTTTTATTGCAGCAGTCAATTCATGTACTAAGATTAGAAACTCCTTTTCCTGCTTCTTCATTTGCCATAATGATTTTTTAAAGGAATATTTCAAAATTTTGAATGAGAAGATGTATAGAAACACAAATTAATTATAGAATCATAAAAGCATACAATGTTCAAGGTTGGAAGAGACCTTTAAGATCATGAGGTCCAGCTGTCAGTGCAGCACTACAGCTGTAACCTGTAATCTACTAAACCACATCACCCAGCTGCACCATTTCAGACCAGCTGCAGGTTGAGGAAGCTGTAGATTTCAGGAAAACAAACACCCAGTGTTCATATTGATACTTTAAATAGGATGCTGAGAACACTCCCCACAATCAGGTCTTGTACTATTTACATATTTCAATCTTATTAACACTGCTATAGTAGATTAAAAAGGCCTCAGAGAACAAGAGTGGTGGATATTGCTTCTTATCTGTAATATCCCTGTGACCAAATTTTCTGGAATAATGCCTTGAAAATCTATGTAGCTAAATTTAGAAACCTTTAAATAGTCACATTTTGTTCCAAACCTTGAATTTCTCTCCTGCATTTACCCTCTCTGCATGTGCATTGTTAGATACTCCCTGAGTTGTACAAGAAAGTATTGATCAAGCTGTTTTTTCACTCATTTACCCATATCCTTATCAATTTGTGACTAGCTTGTTAGAACAATGAATAGAACCCATGAAAAGCAGCATTATTTTGGAGAATGGTTATTTATCCTGGCTTTTCTTAAACATTTTAAAATAGGAAGAAAAATCAAGAACTCCTCAACTGTACCTTTTTTCCCCTACACATGTGAATGAATCCTGGTTCCTCCCTACTTTGACAATGAATATTACATTTGAAAATAACTTTTCAAAACTAATAATATGCATCACATACAGTCATATACACTAAAGCTTTCTGACTAGAGTCTTCTAATCACTTTTCCTTTCAATTTGATATATTCTTTAGATGCTTCCCAGTATCAAGGACTTTTTATAATAATCTGAAAAGCACAGGCCCTGAAATTTACAGTGCCAGAGACATGTTAAGGGTAGTCAACAATAATGCAGAAAAAGAAACCCCACATATTTGTTCAATTCCTTTTCAGGGACACATCTTCAAATGAAAAATTATGAAAGTACATTTAAGTTCACTCAAACTGATGTAATTCCGAGCTCCTTGGTCACAAAGGCTGCTTATTCTCAGAGCTGATCCTGCATATGCTAATAACATTATCCTGAGATCATGAAGAAAAGACAAGTTCTTTGCTTCATGCAGCTATACCCCTTTCAATCAACCTCATGCTGAGAACCATTTATTACTATAACATATGACACAGAAAATCTTAAGAGGCAGTAAGGGGCAAATTTTCAGATTATCACACGTCATTCTAGCTGTGACTTTCTCATTAAGTTTAAAAGAATCATGTGGTTTAGACCAGATCAAAGCTCTGAAATATACCCCTACACATGCCCCAGAATAAACCTTTACAAACATAATAATTTTCCATATTTGACTTAATCTCTATATAATAGCAGAAGTCAGCAACTAGTTCACAAATAGTCTTCAAACTGCAGACAGCCTTGCATTGTGTTTGAGGTGACCTTGTAATATGCATGGGGACAAACCTCAGCTCTTCAGCAAGTCCAAGTCAGGAAGGGAGGTAAAAGAAAAGAAACTTCTGGCCATAAGGCACCATTAATAATCCTACACTACCCTTAGCCACGCAAGTTTATTTCCCTTGACTTAAAGAAGCTTGGAAAATGCAGTTGATGAGAAATGTTGTTTTTTGGTTTTTTCTTTTTAATCCAGAGATCTAACTGTAGTTACGTGGACATAAAGGAACAAAGCTTTGTTAGACAGGCACCTGAGATGGTATGCAGCTTTATGCACTCAAAATGAGAATGTAACAATGATGTGCCACGTTTTTTATTCTTTCTCCTCAAATGGAAAGTTTTTACTCCTCTCTACCCAAATCTTGCTGTCTATTACATGCTCAAAGGCCATAATTATTTCAAAAATAGGCTTTTGAGAAAAGCACATAATTAGTCCAGTGCAGCTGGTATAAAAATTACTGGCAGGAGTAGTAGTATCATTAAAAAATTGGAACTAAAGCACACCAGCTATACTCCAGGGCAAGTTAAACACACAGAAACTCTAGTAAATATTTTAACATCCAGGATAGTACACACTCAGGGGCACCCAATTTTTTTTTAACACCACTGATCCAGACTTAACAGAAAGTCATTTCTGTCAAAATGGAACTATAGTGCATTCTGGTTTACATAAGTTTAGCAAGGTGATTTTCTTTGACTTTTACACAGAATTAGACTACAGTAGAAAAAAAGGCAAGTTTGCTTCAGTCATGCAATAATATTAGAATTCCAATTTTTATCTCAGCTATTTTCTTCTCTATGAGAAAAGTCTTTGAAATTATGAACTGGAATGCAAACTAATTTGTTAAAGCTGTGTGGCTCTGTAGGGAACCTAATATATTAGCTTGCTCAGATAAGACATAACCCCTTTTGTTGTGACTTTCTTAGAATTATGCAAGAGCCTAGCCTGGGATGCTCTTTGAACTGAGATGCCTACAACCAAAGTTTCAGGAATCTCATGAGTTTGAGTTAGATACACAGTTTGAGTGCTCTTCCTCATTATTGTGCTAAATATCCCTTAAAGAAGGAGCAACAGCTTAGAAGGGAGAGAGGACAAGGAACCACAGTACAGCAATGAATAGTGGCTGGTCCCAACAGTCAGTCAGGAGACACTGAAATGAGCACTCCTTGATTTCAACCACACTGTACAGATGTGTTGTAGAAAGCCTACATATTGCAGTAGACCCAAAATACCTCTTTGTTTAAAGCTGGCTTGGGAAACCTGAGCCAAAGATGTATTTTAGAAATTTTTTCTCCTCCTGAATCAATTTTGCTTCAACTTCACTTTCGTTTATTTGTCTCTTCATTCTATTAGCTTTCTGATCTTTTCTTCTCCTTTCCTGCATACCTTTTTATATGTTCATACCTATTTTTCCCCCATCTGTGTCTTTTGTATGTGAACATTATTATCCTTGTCACTGTATTTTTACTGCTCATGAAAAATAAACACTTGAGAAATAATCACTGCACAGTGGCCAAACAGAAGGCAATCCTTCCTGTAAATACTACTTTTGTGTAAGGGGCATGGTCAGATCAGTGCTAAAAATGTAGTGAGAACAATTCATCTACATCATATTTTTTTCCTCTACAGGAACATTGCTGTGGTTTTTTCATACTTTAAACTCCATGTAGAATTTGTCTTTTTTTCCCTCCCATTTTTTTTGGTCTTGCTCTTTCATAGTTCTACTTTATGAAAAACAGGATTCTGTCATAGAGACTCTCTCAAAGTCATCATTCATCCATGTGTTAAGACGTCTGCAAGCTTTTTTTTCCTACATCAATGACATACAGTTTGCTTTTGATTCTAACACTTTTTGTTCTTCCTATTTTATAATGTATGCACAGTTGTGTTATAAAGACTCATCAAAGTCACCACTGTTCTACATTTATCTGCATTGAACTGGCTTTGTCATTTATTAGTCTTTTAAATGTTCTTTATATTTTCTATCTAGTTACATTCTCCTTCATTATTTACTATTCCTGTATCATCTTTTTCTGATTCACATTACTCTGCTCTTTGACTTTAATATTCTGGACCTAAAATACTTGCCACTAAATCTTCAAAGTCAAAGCTCTTAGCACTGATTTTATTGTAAGTTAATAATTTAACTTCTTATAAATTAAAATTATTTGAATAAACATACCCATTGCTTTGGGAAGCTAAGTGAAGGGTTTTGAAGCACTGTGTGAGGGTATATTAATGAAATCCCCATTGACTTTGATGGGAATGGTATTGCTTTAATCCTGAAGTATGCTTTGGCACTTTAAATTGAGGATCTAACACACATTTAGTAAAATGACTGCCCACTTTAGATCCCGACTGCTAAATTCTGCCCTTGAGCCATCATGCCACTTCCACTGGTTCAGTGTGTGGCATGCCAAAGCAAAGGGGAAAGTTTTGCCCACAGCATACATGATCAGACTTCAAAGATCAGATATTTTAACTTGGGATTCTTTAATAGTCATTAGAATTAATCACAAGCATGGATCAAGAGAGTAAATCTCCTAAATGCTTCATATTTTTTATGCATCTCTTATCATGGTAGCAAGCTCTGTTCCGTGCGTTCATCAATCCCTTTACCCTGGGAAGAGAAAAATAGTTCTGTCTCATTTGTTAGATGCTCTGTCATTTAGTCAGTGGTAGGTGCCTCTAGAAAAAGTAGTTCCACCTGGTAAGGTGAACTATGGGAAAAATCTGTGTGTTTACACTTAATGAATATAAAACCTATGAAGCAAAGAAACAGGTTAGAAAATGTGTTTACACAGACAGTACATTTGAGAAGATTTCCATCCATATTGGATTTTTTTTGCTCAGTTGTAAAGTTTACTGAGGACTCTGCCAACATCACAGTCTTGTGCAGTAGTCTCAAACAGCACTAAACACTGAGCAGTAAAACAACTTCCTCATAAGCCCTGAAAATGTGACAGATATTTGAGACTCTTCCTCTACACTAGCTGCTTCGCTTTTTGCATATATGTCTGTGCTTTCATAGTCTACACAGTCCAAGAGTTCATCAGCAAAAACAGTGAAAAAGACAATTATATTAGCAACACTATTTTTTCATCCATGACATTTTTGGTGTTGTGATGTTTTTGCATGTTGGGGTTTTATGTTTTATTTTGCATCCTCCTGTGGTCGTAAAGAACTTTTAAGAAGATGTAAGGCATTTCTCACTTCCTTTGCTGTATCTCATTGCAGCTATTTCTTCTCTCAAAGTTTCTTATTTATTTATGTGTCAGATTGTTATAACCAGGTGTCATGGTTTGCACCCTGACAGCAGCTAAGCACCATGTAGCCCCTTGCTCACTCCTCCACCAGTGGGCTCAGGGAGAGAACTGGAATGGTAGAGGTGAGGAAACTCGTGCGTTGAGATATTTTAATAGGGAAAGCAGAATAAAACACTCTTGATGCAAGCAACATAAAACAAATTTTACTTTGCAAATTCACTACTTCCCATTGACAGGCAGGTGTTCAGCCATCCCCTAGAGAGCCAGTTTCCATCACGTGTTAACAGTGACTTTGGAAGGCAAAAGGTATAACTCCTAACATCCCCCTGCTCCTTCTTTACCTCACTTCATATACTGATCATGATGTCATATGGTATGAACTATCCCTGTGGTCAGGTGGTCAGCTGTTCCTGATGGCAGATTTTCCTTTAAAAGCTGTTAGCATCAGTGTCATTTAGAAGAAAAAAGTGTGCATCTAAGTATTCAGGCTTCGCTAACAGTTATTGAAAACTTCATTATATTCATTTTCAGTTATACAATTTTCTATCCACCATCAACATTCACTAGTAAATTAATAAAATTTATTGACATTTAATTCTTACTTTTTGCTGCAGTTAAATTTTCATAAATTTAGAAGTTTTAAGATAAACTAACAATTTCAAAAGTACTGAAACCATTGTAGAAACAGTTTACAAAGACATCAATCCATTCTTTTCCTGAGGCCTTTGGTGAGAATTCCTGCAGTTCAAAAAAGGATTTGATGCTCTTCCATGCTGGCAGGAAGTGGATGTTGTGACCAAGGGAGGCATTGCTGTAGATTTAGGATAGGAGAAATGTGCCTTCGCTAGTTTTGCAACTCTCTTATCAGTAGAGAAATTATGAACTGCAGATGTAGAGTTTGGTATTTGTCATGAAGAATATTTGCTGCTACTTTGATTCTTCTTGACCTCATTTCTTTTGCTTGGAACTTCATTATTTTCAAAGCACAGTTAGTTATGTTTATTGTGTCCACTCTCTATAGTTTGTGCACATGATCAATCTCCCTTTTGTACTGATTCTTCGTGCTTCGAGGCCAACAAATCCAAGGATTTCCTTGTACCCTCCCAAACATCACTCTTCTTCATTTTCTGGCTTGAGCACAGAACATTTGCAGAGAACAATCTAATAGTTCATTCAAATGAATTTAGATATTGAGCCTTAGCTTCATAGCTTTCCACTTTCCATCTCAAGGAATTTTACAAATGCATTGATGATAGAATCAAAGAATCATACTATATCCTTAGTTAGAAAGGACCCCCAAGGATTATCGAGTCCAGTTCCTGGCCCTACTCAGGGTCACTCCTCCTTTCCCAAAAAAATGGATAATAACCAGGGCAATTTTTTTTTAATATAATGAAAAACAAGCTTAGTTGTTAACAGTGTTTCACAGAAAATACTGTCTGCCAACACATATGCAAATATCAAATTATTTCCACAGGTAAAACATACAAACTATTGTTACAGCACAAAGCAAAACAATTATCCTGAGAATCTTAATTTAAAAATCAGAGATTAATTAAAAGATATAGATTTTTTTTCACCTTCATAGCTGGAAAAATTCTTGCATCTGTGGAATCTTCCTGCAGTTAGATTTTGAAAACTGAAAAAAAAACCCAAAACCAACCACCTTAATGCAGTAAATATATGACACATAAGTGTCCATTTTAGGCAGTCTGGAAATACATATTTGCGGTCCATAGAAATGAACTGCCATATGGTATACACAAATCAGAAAAGAAATATCACAAAAGTGTAAAATTGTTTCAACAGGCATGCAATTATCTGAAGTAATGTAAAATATGTCCTGCAATAGATTATGAAAAGTAAAGACTTTTGTGTCACCTGGTATTGTGAATTCATGAATAATTCCTAAAGATAACACAGAACTTTATCTATTTCACTCTGGTGCAATTTATTTACTTGAAATTTCTGCATTACGGGAAATGAAAGACAGTTCTTTTTACTTATTTAACTTTTCTTCTTATATACAGATTTGTTGTTGTGAGTGTGATCATCACTATAATGGATGGTGGTAGAAATATGGGTCCCAGATACAGGTCATATGAAACACAAATATTGGTCAAAAATTTATTTTAAATATAAATTATGTTACATCAATTTTTGGAAGAAGTTTCTAGAATCTGTCAGTTTCCTTTATGATGAGTTATGGTGTCACTTCATCACATTTAATTTTTTTAATCTCAGTTGAAGAAATGCATTATGGATCTTGGTCAGAGAGTGTCTTTTTTGTTATTACTTACTCATCATAACACCATTTTAAGGTAATAATTACTTTGAGTGTTCTAGTGTAAATTAATGTGTCTTATGTCAGTTTCCATTTATTAATGACAAAATGCATATTTTGCCATTTTCACTGTAGATTAACTCTTTGTAATTCCCTCTTCAAGTTTAATGTAAGATCTGACAAACTGATCTCTTGTTTTAATTAAAATACCAATTACATTTATATGACAACTATTTCATGTTTTACAGGTCTTCCCTAACAAAAACATTGAGTATTAGCATTGTTCAAAGATGGTAGGAAAAAAGCAAAATCGTGTGAGCATGAGAAAGCAGTGAGAATAATACCCTAAAGGTAGAGTTCTTAAATGCCAAGTGCCCTTTCTCAGCCTCAACCATTCATTCTGAAAATGGCCTATCAAAAAGGCTTAGAGGGAGCAGTTTAATTACTGTTCCTTTGACAAATGTAATATATTTTCAGAAGCAGGCCCATACATTTATTTAAGGACAAATGTTGTACAACAAAACTGTCCTCAGAGGTATTTCATTCTACCATCCTATTTTTTTCCACCTGGCTTGTACTGCTTTTTCTTTTTTCTAATGACTATGTCATTCCTAGAGACATTTTAAAATGAGACTTAAATCATGTTTTTCTTTAACAAAACATAAGCTACACGAGCAGGGTGGGAGAAAGAGAAAAATAGTGTAAATAATAGCAAAGCTTTTATAATGATTTCATAAGAAAAGAATGATCAACAACCCTATACCAGCCCCTATATATCTTGTTCTGAACTCAGCTGAGAAAAACACTTAAGACCTCTCCTGGATCCTTACAAATATGAAAGTCCAACATACTTCCACATATATACTTTTTCCTCCCTGCTCTCAGGAAATACAGCAAAACATTGACTACTTCTTTAGTTACCTAAGGTTAAAAAGAAACCTAAAGCAGTCTGGAAGGCAGTTTTTGTAAGCAGTCAACTCAGATGAAAGTCCAGAAGGCGATGATCGCTTCTAGAGAGTATCCAACTAGTAAAAGCCAGTTTCAGGATCCAACTGGATCTGCAGCAGGAATAGACTGAAAAATTTTTCTTCTCTTGGCACATACTAAACATAGTACTGAATGTTCAATTTTACAAGCACAGGAAGTGAGCAAGGCACATGTTGCCACCTGTTGTGGCAAAACCAGAATAAAATTAGTATTTGGGAAGTTTATACAGAGGCCAAAAGAAAAAAAAATTAGATAAATTTCCCCTCCTCTCCCCACTCCATGAACCTAGTAACTATCAAGTAATCCTGAATAAATCTGATGCATTGTTCCCAGCTGACACGCAGGGCCTTCTATGACCTAATCCTCACAGCTATTTCTGCAGAATTATTTTTTTATACTAATAGGTTCTATTTATCATATGGCACTGAAAATACTTGCTTTATTGGACTCTATATGAAGGTGAAATTTGTCTCCAAAGCTGAAAATTTCATCAGCTAGTTTCTGAGCATAGTAGTGCTGTCTCAGTATTCTATTCATGTGGGAAAAAAAAGTCTAAATAGACTTTTTATTTTATCTTATCCTGTGTAGCCAGAGTCATGTTCTCAGTAATTAGAATTGCATTCAGTGATACTTACATCTAAATAAGTTTTAGACTGTAATTGCAAAACCCATCAAAAAGAAAAAAATACAAAAAAATCCCTGTATAGCATCTCTTTCCTGTATTCAAATTTGCTGAATTTAATTAAATTGGTTTTTTGCTAAATTAAACTCAATGCAATTATTTAATATGTTTTTAAAATTGAAACATATCTTTGAAAAAGAAATAGATATAGTTATGTACTGAGTTTAAAAATGAGTTATGGTATTGTTTCCAAATAATAAAAGATATAGCTGAAAGACAGATTTTCACTTTGGTACAAATGGAGGACAGTTAATATCTATTTCATCTTTTCCTTCATCCATGGAGAACATAATATAATTTTCTTTCTTTCTAAGATATCTAGACAAAGAAGAAAAAAATTCTTTCATCTTGTGCTTTTCTTTTCCAGA
Organism: Argya squamiceps; assembly: GCA_037834095.1. Lineage (NCBI taxonomy): Eukaryota > Metazoa > Chordata > Aves > Passeriformes > Leiothrichidae > Argya > Argya squamiceps. Next base: position 37,505,675 of record JBBMKD010000170.1, read on the forward strand.
TGTGTGTGATGATTAATCACTGTATGTGTCTAGACCCCATTGTAATCTCTGTCACTGTTTCTGTCTCTACATTCATCTTTGACATCATGGGTTTAGTTTTAATACAGACCGATTGATTTGTTTGCAGCTACAACACTGTTTCCATTCTTTTCCCCTCTGAAACCTCTTTATAGCACAAATACAAACTTGCCCATATTCTCAAGCTGTGTAAAATTGATTTGTGAGAACAGATTACAAAACTTAAGTGTATGGTAATGCACGTCCTAGATTGCAATGCCTGCATTAAAGATGCTACAGTGGAGCTAAGAAGGACATGGTTCTTTAAGACTTTGCAAAGATTTCAATCTCCTTTATTAAATTTTTCATCCCAACTGTCGTTAAAGAAATGGGAATCAAAATTGCTTTTTATGGTATAAATAAAAATGTCTGTATTGATTCTCATGTCTCTGTCATATCTCTTTCTTTGTATGGCTATACCACCACTCATCCACCAGGAAAGCGAAGAAAATTAGAACCATAGGTGGATGCTCCAATTGTTCACACTTGAAAAATAATAGTTTTGCGAGATCAAAATAGTCATACGAAAGCTCCACACTTTTCATTTTGAATTTGCATTGAGTGATCTTTTAATTTACGTGGGACATTTAAAGCATATGGAGGGCAGAGAAAATCCATTGTGGATGGATTTTTTATTGTTCTCGATCACAACAAAGTATTCCTAGCTTTGGTTCCTTACTGGATTGCAAACTGGAAGATTCTTATTCCTGGCCAATTTAGTGGCCAAAAAACCCTTACGGGAGTAGCTACGTTAAGGATTTGACTATTCTTAAATAAAAATAATCTTAGAAAATCTGGAAAATCATATACAATTTCATTCTTATAGGCATTTGATAAAGCTGAAGAATCACACAATATTTTGACCAAATTTTCCTGTATGCGTTAGAGCTATTATTTGAAACAGATTTTAAGGCAAATCCAGCTTAAAATTTATCTCATACCCAAACTTTTAATGACAAACAAATGCACAAAAGGCAGTGTCTAAGAATCCTGATATTCAGGTGCCAACTCCTCTCTCCATTCTCTTCTGATAATGTACAGACTAGAAAACCTCTCCTAATAGGTATTTCCATTTTCCTTGTTATTAAGGCACTTTTTTATTATTCACTAGTTCAGTATTGTCTCCTTTTGAAGAAAGAACAATTTTTTCCATGGCTTTCAGAGGAGCCAAGGTGAGTGAAAAACCCAAAATAATCATTATCAGGCCTGTGGATAATTCTGGGACCAAGAACTAGAACACGTGTTTTAATTTCAGCTTCTACATTTTTGAATTCAACAAGTACTACACTTTTGATTTAATGTAATTTGTCTATAATCTGTTCTGTACTTATTATCCCAATTTCATTCTTGTGTTGTTTTCTGTGAGTGGCATCTTTTTTGGTTGTTTATTAATGAAAATATTACTATAATTTAGAAATGTTTTGCATATTATAAATTATTTTACAGTACCAGGTAGTATTGTAAAAAAAAAAAAACAGATACTGTTTTTAATAAGCAATTTATATATGCTCAACAATATTTGAAGAAAGAATCCACAAAATTACTCTGCAGAAATGATGAGGAGAGTAGTCCTAACCTGGGTTTGGTACATAGAAGATATTGAATAATATCTGATCTTAGTACAGGTATAAAATCTGTAAGTAGAATTGAATATCTGAGCAACAGACCTGGAATAGCTTGATTGACAATGCTATTCACAGTCATCAGTTTGTGGTGGAAACTACTTTTAATGTAATATTTTCTTAGAAACTGGGATGCTGTTATTAATAATCTTCTTAGTAGCATATATATAAATATATATATAAACAAGAATTAAATCATTGCATAAAAGTAATATTTTTTCTATTTATTTCCTGAGTGCCAATTTTAAGTCAAACAGATGAAAATAAATCTTGAGTCCTGTAGATTTAAAAATAAAGGTAGGACCCAATTAGATTCTTGTGGGCTTTGTTGGCCAGAATTGAAACACCAGACTGCTGAATCTCACATTTATTCCACTGTAGTCAAAAATGTAAAGAATTTTATTGGTTAGCTAATTTTTACGAGTATTTTTGAACAACTAACTTAAGTACTATTTTCATGTTTAGGAATACTGAGATATCCTACAAACATGTATAGTCCAAAGTAGGTTTTCTCAAAAAAAAACAAGACAGCAAGCTGCCTGAAGTACTGAATGTGGTAATTGTGCTTAAAAATATGACACTGGAAACGCACTTTGGGAGTTAGGAATGTCAAAGTCTTTGTCTCAGCAGTAAGAATTCTAAAGAAATTCCGGAAATAAACTTATTTTCCTAAGAGTAAAAGAAATTCTGAAGCGACTTGAGTTTTATAAATTATGAAAGCCATCTCTAACAATCTCTGAACATAGAGATAGAAGTCAAAAAGTTCATTTCCATACTTCAGAAAAATATGAACTAATTAGGAAAATTTTCTTTGCCCAGCTAAAAAGTAGAACTTGTAGCTGTATCATTCTCCGCTCTCATGAAAGGCCAAGCCTCTCTTTAAAACACTCAAAATTTTAGGGTCAAAAGCACTGCATAAAAAGACCCCACATGGGGTCTGAGGGTGGAGAGAGAGAAACAGACACACAAACAGGATGGGCTTTCCTGTGCTTGAAATTGTTCATTTTTTTACTCTTTTATCAAAAGGAATAGCCATGTTTAATTTCTTTCCCCACTAATTATTGTCATCATTATGAGCAAGATTAATCACATAAATCCTACTAAAGAGATATTAAAGGGCAATTCATAAGACTAAGGACTGTAAGATAATTTGTCCTTCATGACATCTATAAACCAGCAAATGGAGGTACAAAGACTGTCTGGGAAGAGTGTACAGCTATCAAAATATCTATTTAACAATGAAAAATACTGTAAAAATATCCAGACCGTCTCAGGTTGGCTTTGTATTTTTATGATTGTAAATGGGATTTGGAATTTGCATCCATGTGTCCTGTCCCATCTTACCTTGTCATAGCAGTCATCATTTCCTTCCAATGCACAGCAAAATTTTGCCTCGAATGAATCCTGCAAATTCAATATATTAAAATATGCTAAACATCCTGAATTCTTTGCAGGCTAGCAATTCATCTTAACCTAATCTGTATCAAAGTTTGGCAAAGTCATCAAATAAAAGAATTTAAAGGTACATTAGGAGAACAAATCCTGCTCTATAGAAGGTATCGGTTCAGTTGCCTCTTTGTGAATCCTGTGTAATATTCACATATGTCTCTCCTTCAGAGATCTCATATATCTCAAATATTACAACCATGTAATACAATTAATAATTCCTAGGTGATCAGTGAGCATCATCCTCAGCATTGTGCAATTCTCAAAACCCAGGGAGGATGATCACACTGTATTTCTCTCTATGGCAGTTCATTATTGTAGATACAGATATGCAAACACAGACTTAATGGAATTATTCCAACATTTGAAAAAATACATTTAATCGCTATGTAGGAAAAATATATTTCTTTCCAATACTGACAATTCTCAAGTGGTATTATTCAATTCTCACAATTAAAATCAGCAAACATTCTCATGGTCGTTCTTTTCACTAAAACTACAATTTTTATTAAACACACTTACTAGAAATAATTCTTAATTTATCCATTAAGGACAATGCAGTATAAAAATTGATTTTTTTAATTCACTTCAACTAAGGGTCTTCAAAGCATAGGCCCTTCCATGTAATAGTCAAGATAAAAACCAGCATTAGAAATAAATAAAGTGACTATGTGAAAATGTACCCACTTGTAATTTCTCAAGTATTTTTGCTTTATAATAAGGTTTCTAAATCCTCTTCATTTCAGGTCATATTTTTATCAACATAAAAAGGTGCTCAATGGATTAGAACATATTTATCTGTAAAGAGCTCTGAAGTTATGTCTTTGCTGCCTATACGAATTTAACACATGAAGGAAAAATTATAGTTAGTGATAGGTCATTAGCTAAAAGAAAAATCTGTCCAATTTAATGGTATCTTAATAAAAATGACTGTATTTTTTTTCTCCTGTTCTTCCAAAACATGGTTGGTATTTTTTAATGTGTTTCATTTCTGATACTTTAGAGCTTTTTGCATATTCTTCTAAAAAGAATGATTTGATTTAAATATCAGACTGAAGCTAATTTTTTTAATTAGAAAATAATTTAAAAAACAATCTGCTTTGGATGTCTAAAATTATTGCAACTGTTTAAAATATAGTTTTACTAGACCAATACCGGGTTACTTCCTTAAAACAACTTTATTTTAACAGCCCTTTGTACTTTAGTGGAACATATCTGTATTGAACTTTTTTCACCCTTACTTCAAATACACATTTTTTTTACTGTACCAGTTAGTGAAATTGAACCACTCCATAAACAGTTTTGAATCATTCAATATTGAGACATCTGGGCTTTGCCCTATTTCCTCTCCTGATCTTCACCTACCTGTTTGAATACAAGCCATGAAGATGCATGACTACAGTAAATATGTGTTTCTTTATGCTCTAAAATAATTCTACTCAACTGTATGCTTGCTTTTTCATTTTTTGGACTAGTGACCAGTAGTATTTCTTGCTTGAGAGGAAAAAGAAAAAAATAAATATTCACTGCATTTTTTGCCCATTCAAGATACTTCTCAGAAGCAACATGAAAGTGATTATCAATTACCTAATTATGAGGCTTACCCACAAAATAAAGATAATTATTAAACAAATCTAATCATATTTACACAAAGCTGTGAAAAATGTTTAAATGTTTTCTAAATAAATGTTTCTTTTTGCCAGGTATGCATCTCTTTGTAACAATAACTGAAAAGTTTGTTGCAAAACGTGGTCCTATTGGCTTCCAAAGTTTTTCCTTAAAGGAATCAGAAATGCGAATTTAAAGTTAATAAGTGTCTTAGACTCACACTCTTATAACATCTCTGCGGTACTGACTTTACCCCATGTGAAATCTTCCTTAAAACATTATCATATGCATTTTGTGAGTGGTCATATGATGCTGAGATACAGCAATGATTTCTTCCCTTATACCAGTTGGGAACCACTCCTAGTGCCTGTGTAATATAAAATATAGGTGACAATACCCAATCTCATCACTGAAGATTTATAAGTTAAAATCTTTGTCACTGAACTCACAAATCAATGCTTATTTTATCATTGTTTAGATGATGTATATACCATTTACATTTAGAAGAAATATTTTTTAAAAAAACCAAAATTACAAAGTTGAATTGTCTATTTTTTGCCAGTTTTTTTCATGAGTTGAACATAAATGTAAAGCATACACTAGTTTAATTTGGTAGGCATCCCTTGTAGTCCATTAAACCACTTTGATATTAAGAGATGAGAATTTACTAATGATCTTCAGGTTCTGGCAATAAGAAAAGAGTTGTGGGAACTTTATAAGGAAAACATGCAAAAATCAGCCTGAAAGACAATATTCTCTAAATATCATGTTGCAGTAACTTTTCACCTTGCTCAATAAAAGCTAGAATCAAATCAGCAATTCAATCTCTAAAAATGCTCCCCTGAAGAAATTATTCTACAGTGGGAACTTCAGAGTATGAAAGTCTCAAAAGGAACACAGAAAATGGGAATATTTTAATGGGTTCCTAGACTTCCTAAAATTCACACTAATTACTTTTGATCTTCTATATCAAAAGAGCAACAGGTGGTTGTTTTCTAAAATCAAAGGTTCTGGCGACTTTGAACATTCACAGAAATTTTCAAGGAGGGGAAATTTATTAGATAGTCAACATTTTCCTTGAGGTTTCACTTCAAACATTTTCTCATAGTATGGAAACCAGGAAACCAGACACTTCGAAGCATTTAAAGGCAGAGGTAAGCTATTTAGTCTATCACTTAGAGGATGGTTTCACTTTGCTGTACAAAAATAAAAAGTAAAAACATGAGGTGATTTTGAATTTACAGACCAGTCATGGTTATGTGCCAAGGTAAAGGCCAGACAGAATCTCTACTATAGGATAAATTTTTACACATAGAGGTATCTAAAAGCTAGGCCTGATATCCCAAAAAATAATAGCATCTAGCCTATATTTTTTAAACATATTTTTTAAAAATTTATTTTGTGGTGATGGTGGTATCACAAAAATTCATAATGCAGTATTAATAAAATAAAGGGTTTCAATTCAGGTGCTATTCTTCTCATTAGAGCATGAATATCCATGGAAATATCACGTCATCAATTTTTTCTATTCTTCTTCCTTCAGGCAAAATTTTGCATTATGATCCAGATGATTGTTTGGAAAGTTGTAATATGGATTTCATCTCCGTCTGATTGACTAAACCCCAGCACATGTGGCACTATTTCCTAGAGCCAGGATTTAATCAGAGTGACTTGATAAATGTCTACTTCAGAATTTTTTTCCCATAAGAAATGTTTTGCACTGATAACTAGACCATTTCATATGTGTTTACACAACCAAATGAATTGTATTGATTAGCAATGCTTAGTATCTATTCAAGCACCTATTTCAGTGGATCTTCAAATTCTCTAATTTTAAACCTTTTATATTTGAATACTCAAGTCAATATTCAAGCTTATTGGCAATGCATATCGTATTTGGCTACAGCTTAGAATACTGAACTATTTAATGAGGTGCTACCTCTTGGGACTGAGATCAGTATCACCAACTTTCTAATAAATATTCAACAATGGAGAGACAGAGCATTTTCTCAAACCTGCTGGGCTCCTGTACTGCTGAATGTTTCACATAAATATGGCTGAATGAACTAAAATTTTGTCATGCTGATTATTATCAAGAAATTCAGTTTCTGAACTATAACTTTTGCTTGTTCTTTTCTAGCTTCTTTGGTTCATTTATTCCATCAATTAGCAAAAATATTTGAATATGTCAGTTTCAGTAATTTCAATGCATAAGACAAATGTAAATTAAGTTAAATATTGCACTGAGTCTCTAAACCCAGGACTGCAATATCTGTGTTTGTTTGATTGGTGACACTAAGCCATATATAGACAGGTTCGAAAACTGAAACCAAACTGGTATAAGCCAAATGTAATCTTCGCTTCTGCTATGAAAGAAAACACTTTGGGGGCAATTTACAATGGCAACCAATGAAACAGAACTTAAAGCTTCAAAAATTTGTGTTCACCTACTAAATTGCTGATAATAAATCAAATTCTAAATTAAATAAATAAAGCAAATCCTATAAATGCATGAAAGCTGGTTAGAAAACTTTAATGTAACTGTACAAGTTACAATAACTACGTTGTTACTTACACTGTGTTTATTCATTCTCTACAAAACTTCCCGCATCAAAACTTTGAGTTCACTTTTCTGTTAGTAAAAGCTGAGTACTTTGATGCTGAAAGATGAACCCCCATCTATCAGAATAGATCCTATCCTAGGTACCTTTGACCTTTACATGTGTGTAGAGAAGGACAGTGAAAAGAACACGCTGCTCCTGTAAAATCTGTCCCTGTAGCATGCAACAGAGAAAAAAAAATGAGAAAAAAATGAAGCTGTGTCTTATACCTAATTGAAAATTCCATGGAAAGCAGCTCCAATCCTTAAGCTAAATTCTCTCTGAATGTGTGGCATCTTTGTCTTTGCTTTCATAAATGGAGTAGAGTTCATTCTCTTCTTCCAAAACAAAGCAGGTCACAGTGGCACCTTGTTACAATGTGACTGTACCATTTCAGAAGAAGGCAAGTCATGCTCACTTGCTTCTTTGGGCACATAGGACACAAACTTCAAAACTTTATTTCCTAGAGGACTATAATACAGAGTCTACTATGGGGTGTTCTGGATGGAGAAATTAAAGACACTCATAGGCACTTTTGCAGAAATTTTATCACCAAGAAGCAAACAAGGAATTCTGACTTCATTGAAGATGAAGGAAGAAAAGGAAGAAATGCCAACTACTGCTCAGGATTCTTGGATGGGACAGAAGAGATTTAGCTTCTGAAATTACTTTTCTCTTTTTGCGCAAAACCATGACTGTACCACAAATGTCGAGTGGCAGCAGACACTTTGAAAGGAGCTCAGTCTCTTCAGTGAACACTGGTGCAGCTTACCCAGCGTGAAACTGCCCCAGTTACTCAACTGGGGGCAGTTAAAGACCAGGACACATCACTCCCAACTCAGAGCAGTGAGCTAGCCCCCTCCTCCTTCTGTGCCTGTCAGAATGGATTCAACTCTATTCTGCATGAGCGTCGACCAAGGTCTGGGATGTCTTCAGGGTGTAAAGAGCCCTGTTGTCTGCAAAGACCTTTAAACTGCATTTTAATGTAGCAACACAATGTACACCATATGGAGCTTTACAAAATCTCCTTCACTACTCATTCAATGTATGGATGTTTTTACACATTAAAATATACTGAGGAGAAATACTCCACCTTTTGTGTATTCCTGGAGTAGGGAGACATAAAATCATATTTTCTTTATCTTCCATTTCTGTCAATTTAAATATAAATGTGTGGCACCTAGCCTGTAATAGTTTATTTTACTACAGAAGAGAAATGTTTCAATCCTATACTCTCTGCTGAGGAGGCTTTCCATTAAATTAAGTGTCAAAAAGCAAACAGAAAATAAAAACAAGTGGATCTTGCCAACACATGGGAAATAACGACTTTTTGCTGTTGGGCTACAACCCCAAAGCAGGTGCTTAGTGTCTTTGCCTGATTCAGATGACTATGTCACCACATTTGGATTTCATTATCACCTGGGTAATCTCTTGCATTTCTAGATTGTTTCCATTTCTTCCATCATAATCAATTATTAAAAATCCCCTCTGCATCTTCATTAAATGGCTTCTATTCAAACTGGCCTCTGTAGGTTAATGAGGGCTCTAAATACGCTTTCGAATGGACCTAGAGTTCATAGGTTGTTGATTTATTATTTTCTTCTGACAGAACACTGCACTAAAAGCTATTTCCCTTCATTTATGTGATGTACTATGTTCACAATCATTATGCAAAATACAGCAAGACATACTCTCTGAAATTAGAGATATTTCTTCATTTCCAACTATGCATGAATGTGCACGTGTATTAGGAACACTATGGGATCCATTTGAAGGTCTTAGAATCAGGAAGTATAGTGATGAAACAGCTTGCAATCACATAAGCTATTATTGGAGATAACAGCTTATGACCATGGAAACTCTTGGGACAAAACTGAATATGGAAATTTAAATTGTGTCAGGACGCCAAATGTTGTGCCTAGATGTCTGCACATCTTTAGTGTACTACACAAAAAGATTATTAAGTAATCCAAAACTGAATGAAGTAGAAGACTACCAAGACTTCTATCTGTATGTTTTGTTTAAGGCAAAATCATTTTATACATACTAATGTATTTTAATATTTATATTGGACTCATTCTAAAAATAGGGGGTGTGAACCATTTTCCTTCAAAAGTATGACACAATTCAGAAGCTGAGGTTGAAAGAAAATTTTTCTGAAATCTTAAGTAGTTTCATTATGTTGGGTCACGGTTTTAATAGAATTTATGTACATTTATCAAGCTCACTCTTTAGATTTTAGGGGACATTTGGATTTCCAATTATTAATCCTCCTTGTCTTGAGCAAAGCTTGTATAATATGTGGCTATAAAAGTGTAGCCTCTAGAGCCACATATCTTTCTTCCTTTCTAAATTCTTCTAGAAACTTTCCTATGAAAAAAATCTGTATTTGCAGCAACTTCAAGACATTATGGACAGTCCTTGCTAAGACTCTTCATGTCCTATGTGAGTCAGATTTAGGGTTTGTTGATTGTCTAACCTTTATCTCTAGTTCTGTAGACAATCTGTATCTGTTCATATTGTCTCGTAGCCTTTCAATAACCACACGGACTAGCATTCTGACAAAACAAGTCAAAATTAGATCTTTGAGTGGTCATTAATGTAAAATGGAAATATTTTAAATTTCTGATACATATTTTCAGGGGAATCAGTGTGCTGTTACATGCTTTATGTAAGACTTTGATATCATAACTGCTGCTATGTGTTCACACAGTTGGCTATGATTATTTTTTTTTGGGGGGGGGAAGTGGTTGGTGTTTAAGCAGCTAACAGTGTCTCAGTCTTGGTGATTACTTACTTAAAGCCACATGATGAACTCTTCTCCATGTGTATAATGATTACCTCATGTAAATTTTTTGCCAAAATCCCTTAAAACAAATATATTTTGGTTTAGCTCTAAAGCAGAGGGTATACACAGATACATTTATTTTATGCGTTTATGTCTTATGTTTGACACAGAAGAACATAAAAGTTTAAATCACTTCAGAACTTTGGCTGAATCCTGTCTTAATATCTGAATTTCAAATAAACTTCTCTGAGTATGCTTTTTCTCCAATTCTTGGTGGAAAAAACCCCAGAATTTTAGCAGAACAGCATAATCCTGTACAGGATATACAGATGTCTTCAAATTAATTTTAGAATACAAGCTTGAGATTTGCAATCTCTGAGCTGTACTAGGGCAAAAGGATCTGTACTCAGGTTCCTTCTTTTCCTCTTTTTCCCTCTTTTCTTCTGAATAAACCTCTGTTCCTGGAACAGCCACCTAATCCCTCTGTACCACAGGATCCTTTTTATTCTGGATCTCTCTCCTTTCTACTGCATTTCTTTTCACTGTTCCTCCTTACCTCAGTTTAAGTGGCACGGGCTTGAGTATTCTGTATGTCTCAATATGGGACATTTTCTTTGCCAGAATTCATTAGTGTTAACTGTAAATATTGTTCCAGAAAAGGAAAACAATCTTTTACTTGGCAAATGAATAATTAAATAAATTAATTAAAAATAATGGAAATGTATCAAGGAAAATAAGAAGTTGCTGTGTAGCTCCTGCAAAAGACCTCAACACATTGATGCTATATAAACTAAATTATACATGGAAAAAAAATAAAAATATTCTTTATATTTGGATGTTATATATTATTTATATAATACGTGAATACGTAACATATTGTGCAGCATATAATATTTTTTTTATATTTAATAAATAGAGTGATATCTGGAATTGAAACTAACTTAACAGGAGATGAAATTATTGAAGACATGAAATTATTGAATACATGAAATTATTGTATATGTCATATGCTTTTTCTTAGTTAGGTTTACAAAAAAGAAAAAAATATTTGCATGTTCTCCATTACATTTAGACAGTTTGCAGAGCTAGATGTTGTTGCCTTTTCTTGAATGGTATTAATTTGAAGCTTCTCGAAAAATAAATTGCAGGTGAAATGTATCAACCTTCTTAACCTTGGTCTCATTAGTAGATGAAAATATAAAGACCCTGGAAAACACTGTCATAATACAGAAGAAATTCGCATTTTGAACTATAGCCAAAGATATACGAAACAGAACTTGAATTCAAGAGTAATCTTCAAGCAGATTAAAGATTTCCATGGTTGTTGTAGATTCTTTAGCCAGGACTCTTCATAACACAAAATATGAAAATTGTTTAGATTCCATAAACTGTGTTTGGTCAGAATTTCTATCATGCAGTTCTTATTTCCCTCCTTGGCTTAGCCACAATTGTTTGGAAAATCCTAGGAAGACTCATTAGCCCCTGCGTTTCAGACATAACTTGTTAACACTTCTTCCAGTGTCAAAAGAAGCTGTCTGCAAAAAGTCAATGCTGTGTTATTAGCCTCAAGCAGAATTTTATCCAATGGTTGCTAATCTCCTAATTTGTATTTTGCTGAAAAGGAGATGATAAAGGTTTTGATTAATTGGGTTCACGCTTAAATAGGACACTGTTTTCTCCTCTTTGCTGTTTACAGATAATGATATAGCTCTTGTAACTACAGATTAATTGCAATCCACTGAAAAAATTCCCTTTTCCCCCACAGATCAGCTACCTGGCTACAGTAATATTTCCTGCTTGTTGCCATTTTGGAGAAATATTCCCGTTATCTAAAGAACTGTTTATTCACCATGTGTTTTAAATTTCTGTATTTTTTTCTTTATGTTGGAGTTCTTGGATTCTTAGTTAAACTAAGAATATGTTTATGGGGAGAAGAAGTTCATTTTATATGTAAAAAAAAAGCCAAGAATTTCTTGTTAGCATAATTAAAACCTTAATATTATAGTTAAGGAATCATCACTAGTCTAAATCTAATTATTACAGTAAAACAAAGAATAATAATGCATTTAGATTATTTAGGTACATAAAAAGTTAAAATACTGTCAGTAATTGAATTAAATTTGTAATAGATCTGCAATCCTAAGCCAGGAGAAATATGATTTTCTTGTTAATGTTTTTTCCTTTTTTTTTTTCCTATTTCAACTTTGGTTCATTTATATAACTTTGCTAGCGTGCAAACTACTCCTTATTCACTGGTCCACAGGTCAGACTACATTGAAATTTGATATTTATGGTATCTTCTATGTATGTTAGACATTATTTCTTTGTATTTCTCACTCCTAAAGCCAGTCACATCCAGATCTATTCTTCTCTTGTGTCAGGTTTTTTTTTTCACTTACTGCTAGTGTGTCCAGAGATCTCCAGTGTCAAGCCTATGTCCCATCTCTTATCACCTCATGCCGTTACTCTAACACACCATACCCTCAATCTTCTCAAGGCTCTCAGCACCACACTTCTCTACACTACATCACTGTGGGTGGTAAAGTCATCATTTTACCTACAACAACCTTTTGCTACTGATATCTGTATAAAACTGTGGCTGTTAAATACACAACTGAACAAAAATAAATTAAAAATTGACACCTGGTCAGTTGGAGAAATTGCTATTGCGACAAGGCCAAGCAGAATCAAGTGGGCAGGTCAAAAGAAGCTCAGATAGAGCAAGACCGATAAAAAAAAAAGAAGTCCTTTCCTTCTCAGGATCTCCTTGTTCATTATCCTCCACCCTGGTTTTCTGTACAAATGGATTAATAGGAACTTTGTGATGTCTGCAAAAGACCTTGATGCTGCACCTCGTGAAATCCAACAGGACCTTTTTATTTGTCTTTTCTCCCTCTTGTCAGAGAAATAAACAAAATAGCTCCCAAAAAATCATGAGAGTCAATGCCGCAGAGCTACTGTACCCTTTCATCGCAAAGAGATCCATTATGCATAATGACCTGTATTTAATCTGGCAATAGTGTTCAGGTTCTGCTCAGACTAGCAATTAACACCGTCTAAACCCTTACAAAATTCTAAACACTCTTCTCTAGTTTCCTTACCAGTTATCACAATATGTACCACAATATTAAATATGATAGGGTCAGTGGCAAAAATTTTCTAAAGCAAGTCTAGATTTGTTCACTTATTTATGATACATGATATCACAGCAACTGACCACACCAGATATTTTGGAATATTTAATATCAAAATTTGTCTATGACTTTACCTTTTCATTCCCCTACCTTTGTTTATCTTTTGAAATTCAAATCAGCATCTGAAGATTGATGTGACATTGTCATACCTCAGTGCTTTTGTTCCCTAATATATAGCAAGATCAAAACATTAAAAGAAAAGAAGATTAAAAGGAGAAATTAAAATAATTCCTCCTGAATTACAGGAATGAGTTTATCGGTCTTTGGAACAATGTAAAATTGGCCACCAAACATAGCTAATAATATGGTATTTTGAAAAAAATAAACATAGAAAAATAACGTATTTGAAAATGAAGAGTGTACTTATTTTATTGAACTTATAGTTGGAAAAATAAAAGCAGGAATCTTAATAAATGTAAAAAAATATAACATGTAAAAAGTAGTTGCCCTTCTCTTTTGTGTAAATGCAATCTTCATGAATAAGGATACTTGAACTCTACTAAGCTCAGAATCGTGACTTTAAACCAGAATTATTGATGTTGTATCTTATAATAAATATTTTAAACCCAAAATTTATGGCAAACTCCAGCCCAAAGAATTATTACTGGTTTCTATAAAAAATCTGATGGTATTTCATTGGCTCTGCCTTCTTGTTTGCAGTAAAGACCAGGTAAATTGCACAAAGACATCTCTATATTTGCAGTAGATAAGATGAGATTTTTAATAGCTCTTCAGCATTTGGATGTAAAAGAATATAATCCATGGGGCTCTTTGCATTAGTATTTGAAGTGTTATTAACAATTTCAATTGTATATACAGATACGAGAGCCACATTCTTCTGTTTAAGTTTTCCAACTTGCACCATGACTTGATAATTTCTCAGCTTTTTCAATACCTGAGACATTAGATCGATTGAGAATTAAGGAGAAACATTTGACAAATTGTGTACATATATTGTTACAATTAGCTATTGTAGGTAAGTTTAGTCTTACAACATCTTTTTCAGTCAAATAATTTGAAATATTTTAGGGAGGCTTGCTACACTATACTTGGACCTGTAAGAGAGGCTACTTTGACAGATACTTTATCATTAATGAGGAATATGTGTTTTCAGTCTTTTCCAACTAATTTGAAGCACAAAATAGATCTTATCCTATAATAGTAGATATTTCCAGACCAAATATATTTTGATTTTAAAGCTACACAAACAAAAATGAAAGAAGTTTTAGGAAACCTACTTCGAAGAAGGATTTATTCTGTTTGTTTGTGGTTCATGACTAAATCACTTGAAATGCTTCTAATGCTATTTTTCATTTCCCTTAAGGAAACAAGACTGTAATATACCTCGATGGTGCAAGGTGAAAATGATATATTAGTGATAGGAAATTGAGCAGAGCATTACAAGCTGCTCTTGCGGCTGATCAAAAAGCTTCTATTTTTTTGAATTATTACAGTGATATAGAAGATACAGATTGGATTTGAGATGCACAGATTTTTCTTTTTAATTCATGTTCTATAAAGAAAGGAAGATAGTGATAGCGTCTGATATAATTGACAGATGTCTGTAGAATATAGCAGGGTAGGAACAAGCTGTGCAACTCTTAAAGACTGTCTGCTTTTTAAAACAGAAGATACTAGTAAACTTCAAAGCTTATCTAGCCTTTCATTTTCAGCCCTCATCCCTAATTTGGTGAAACCACAGAACACAGACATGGGCATTTAGTGAGCAGCAGCAAGCAATGGTACAGGATGAGTGGGATGGGATTGGGCAAAAGAGGCTACAAACTCATGGCCAATCACTTGTTAATTACTTTCCAAGCTCACCTCTGCAACCTGCTGTTTCTTCCTGAAAAATACACAGTTAAAAGTTCTTTTCTTGCTGGAGTTCATTATTTAGTGCAGTTATGACACAAAAACTGTTATGCTTAAAATAAAATAAGTGAAAAGCCAACACAATTCAACATTTTCAATTTACTTTCAACTTTGGGAATATTTAATAGCAATGTTTGAAAAGTGCTTAGTCTCTGACTGGACCTTCCAACCTTTAATACGGATTTCTTCCCTGAAGACTTTTTGTTTCATTAATAAGTATATTTTTTCCTGTATACTTTTTATTCTGTTTACATTACTTTTCACTGCAGTTTAATATTGGAACCATCACATTTTATAGCCCCATAAAGTTATAAAGGCTATACCAATTTCTAGCATAATATTTTCTATGGAAATTATGAAGATTTTCCATTAAGTAAGCCTTCCAAAAAGAGCTTATAGCGCTGCTCTCCACAGACAGTAATAATAGCAATAATATTTATTTAGCACCTATCATCTAAGATTGGCAAATATTTTGCATGAAGTCCCAGCTTTGTGTTTGCTTTAGAATATGCCACTGCATTTTGTATCAGCAGGAAAAAGAAGGCAACTCAGAGTATTGCTTTTATAGATTCTCTTCCCGTTGTGAGAGTGTAAATTATAATCCCTTTGCTGGAATTTGGCCATCAGTCATATCAGGCTTAATATTTAAAAAAATAATTTAAAAAGTTTGAGGTGGCACGAAATATGGAAGCATAGTAACACATCACCCTTTACCTTTCAGAACTGTATGCACATGCATTTTTCTTCCCAATTATTTGAGTCTTCATTTTGTTTTAAGGGAAAATAATATTTTTCTACTTTTCTGAGGGGAAAATTAAACTGAAAGAGTTAAGGTGATCATGCAGGTATATATCAACAGTGAGGGTGGGTTTGATGTAAAATACACAGTTCCAAATTAATGGCTTTTCCTTTTTATTATTTGATCACTATTTTTAGAGTAGAAATCGTTTAACTTTGGTGCATATTTCAATGGCATACATCCACACAATTTGATATCAATACATATGTTTTTCTGCATACAGCAGGGAACTTGAAACCACTTGATTATGAGAAAAAAAATTGCAAACAAAAATAGTCTATCTCCTCTTAGAATGGCTTTCCTCACATTTTCTTCACAGACAGTTATTTGTTAACTTTTTTTCTCTTCCAAACAAGTAAAAAAATTGTTCAGTTGCAGAGAAAACCCAGTATGAACATGGTGGTTTTTTGTGTTATTTTGGAATGGTTGTGTCAAAATACCTTTAATCTATTAAGCCTCAAACTTCAATTTTCTAAAGACATAGATTTGGAAAGAAACTTCATGCAGTGTTTGTAATTTCACTTGAAAACTCAAGTGAATTTGAAAATTCACAAGATAGCTCAAGTTTTTCCTGCAAGCCAAAAGCTGTAGATCTCTTAAATATGCCAAAAATGTGGCTGCTGACTTGAAATTGCAAGAATTTAGTCCTTTTGTAATATGCAAATAGGAATGCAGTACTAAAATGTCCAGAAGAACCACTTCAAGCTGTTGTAGTAGTAACAATAGAAATGTCACTCTTCTAGAATTTAAATTTGAAAATTAAAAATTATAGTCTCTTCTGTAAAAGTAAGAACTGTGTCATAAGATTGTTATTTTATATGCTTGACATAGGTAAATGACAAATAAAATTAAATACCAATATTTATTGATTGATGCTGTTCCAAGTACATATGTGTTTTCCCCTCTCACTTAGTGTTTTATTACAGAATTGTACAGATATTCTTTCAAAAGCATTTTTATTGTAGAGTTATTGCGTGAATGTTCAGTTTATTTCACTTAATGTCAGGATGATTTTGGTTTTTTAACAAAAAAGGTAAAGATTTGACATGGACTCAATAATTAGTGTTATCACTTCACCATAGCTGTCAAGATTGTTTTCCTATTTACCTGGCATATTACTGCCTCACATTTTAGTCCCTGGTTACTTGTCTGTTTCCTCGCCGCAGCATCAGAGTCCAGTAAACATGGCAGTGCCATGATCTGTAATGGCGTGGTACCATGTAGCACCACAGAATTTAAAACTGTCTGAACCTCCCCGAAAACAGTTTTAGCTTGCCAATTGCCCCATGATCTATTGTCTACTCTGATTTGGATTTTTCTTTATTTGGTATAATATATTATATCTATTATTATGTATTATGTATTACATCTATTATTATGTATACCAATACAGTAATAATAAATTACTGGCAAGAATGAAATACCTATGGGCCTAATATAAAATCCATGTAGAAAAATGTATGCATGGCAAGATAAAAGAAGCCCCTGCTATCATGTGCGGTATGATAGTAGAGGTTACAGGTCTACAGACAGCCCAGACATGGTCATAAAACCACTTCAGCCTTCAGAGCTTTGCAAAATCAGTGTTCAGGCTGATTAAGGGAACAAGGAACAAGTATTCAACTCACGTAATATACACCTTATACAGTTAATAGAAACATAATGTGGGTTTGCAGAAAAAGGAAAAAAAGAGCAAAGCATAACAGCAAAAAACATAATAGAAAAAGCATCAAAATCATGTTAAAAAAATCCTAGGATTGGAGCAAAAATATGGTAAACATGATTAGAAAACTTACTCATCTCAATGAAGGACTTGGGATGCTGAAGACTTGCTGTAAACATCTCTCCTCGTAGTGAAGGTGTTGAGTTTAGGACCCAGTAGGAGAGTAGAAGGTTTCACATTCCACCAAGAAAGAGAAAGGTAACAGAATTCTTCCATTAAACTGGTATGACTTTACCTGAAGTAAGAGTAAACTGTTGGTTTTACATATAGGATGTGCTTCTCTTGTCTGTAACGAGGCTCTGATTGTAAGAAACGAAAGAGAATCTCCAATTTATGTGCAATTAACAGATAACACCATTCAGCTCAGTATTTTTACCCTTCATTTTTCCCTGTTCTTTTTCCTGTTCTCCTGTGGGGTTTTTTTGCCTTTGTCGCTCCACCACTTTATCACATCCATTCACTTTTCAAATTTAAGCTTGGACCACAAATCTCCTAATGTACACTCCCTCAAGTGTTTATTATCAGTTCACTAATGTTTCTTCCATAAAATCCTTCCTTACAAGCCATTGAAGGTACAAAAGAAGTGTGTGAGTCAAGAAGAAGCAGGATTCTCTGATCTTCTGTTTTTGTTTTTTAATTGCAAATAAATCAGATTAAAAAATGCTTTTAATGCCTTTCTGCTATCTGGATTGCCCAGCAGTTGTTTTAATGACAGGAAAGGATGCTGTTTGTCAATGGTTCCTTCCAAAGTCTGCCATGAATGTGCAATAAAGATGTGACGTCCTTCTACATGCCTTTGTGCCTGTGGACTGAGTTCCCCAGTCACTTTCTTACCTGCAACCTGTGTTCCCCATTACAATGACATGCAAACTACTACACTTTTGACATTTCTATAATTACAAGGATGTTTTTCAGGAAAAGCATTTCAAATATATATAGAAATAAAATGGGAAATCGATTTACCTTTGCAAATCTACCTATTACACGATAAGCTTTCCAATAAAGGAGTAAATCTGCATTATTGTGCACCAGTATGAAGACATAATCCTGATAAAAGCCTCTATTCTGTGCAGTCATAATAATTCAAAGTTATAAGAACTAAATAGTTTTTCCTCTTTTACTCAGGCTTCTTTTTTTTTAATAATATGAAGAATTTATTTTTTTAAAAAAAATACCACCTGCCCCCACAAAGAAAAAGGAAAAGGAATTAATGCTCCTCTTAAATCAGGGGACATAAAGTGTATAAGAGAAAAGTTAAATTTATGACATCATTATGCATTGGATTTTTGATGTCTAAATACTAGTTGATCTTCTTATCCATTTTCTATGTCTTTGCTCTCTATTATCTTTATTTGCTTTTGTCTTATGAATAGCTGTCTATTGCTCATAAAAATTTAGATTTAACAAAGTTTAATGAACCTATAATTTAAACAGGGGTACATTTTTCTGTAAGGCTGCAGGCTACTGGCTAGACAAGCCTATAGACCAGCAGCCACATTTTTTGTGGAATGTCTACACACTTCATTACGCAGCTATTACCTCTGATTTACATTTGTTCAGGCATGAAGTAGTTCCCCTTACATTTCCTTATATCTCTGCAAGGCATTAGGTTTCTGAAAATCCAGTCTCTATGTAGTAGTTGTATTGATTTAAGAAATGGCATGTGTTAAATCAAACCCAGAGGCTGCAGCTAGTTGCTGTGTCTTCGTAGAGGAGAGCAGTTTAGTAATAAATACTCTGAGTAGTTCATTACCCATATGCTGGGCCTCTCTAGGAGAATACTGTGTATGCCTTTTAGGAAAAGAGGGACAGAGACAGAGGATGTGTGGGAGAACCATTGCTCAGGCTACAGAGATTCTCTGTCCCCTGTTATGGGGCTCCTGTGAAAACCCTGATGGAGAGAAGAGGGAGAAAAGAACCATTGCTCTCTGGGGCAATCACAGACACAACTCCACCTCTGACCCTCGGCAGGCTCTTGTACCCATCTTGTACTGCCCTGGCTGCCTTGTGTTGGTCTCGTCACCAATGGACAAAGTCAAACAAAACTTCCATTTTCAATAGTTATGCTCAGCTGCACAAGAGACACCTTTCAACATCTGTTTGCATTTGTGCTTACAAGTACCAGTGTAGCTTTTGACATTTCTCCAAAAAATTCTCTCTGTCGCAACATATTTGAGCTTTAAACAATCTAAGACATTCTTCACAACATTTAGACCAGCCATACAGCCCTTATAATTAGCCCTTTCTTTTTGAATAAATGAAACTGTATCTTAACTAATCTGCTTCTGGTGAATGTGTTAGTCTCATGAGAAATAGAAGAGGAAGAGCTGAAAAGCATATTATAGAAAAAATAAATCATATCATGCCAGAGTGTCATTGTCCTGCTCCTCAGCCATTTTTCACTATCTTCTAGTGTCATTGTAACCTTCTGTGCAAGGTTAAATGTCACAGTGTGGTTTTATCAAAATAGTAACCTTTCTCACATGTGAAAATTACTATACCATGGACTATACCATATTTTCTGGGGGAGATTTGTTACAAAGATATGTTAGCACGCTAAAAAGAAAAGCTGAACTGATTTCTACAATTGAATTAACATGTGTCAGTCATATGAAATTGTATAAATATCACCATACACTCAAGCCAGAAATTATTTCTGTCAATATCCCATGTTTCATTTGGTTTTGCATATGATCCTCGTATATAAATTTATGTTTTAAATTACATTAAATTTAGTTTAGCAAGCCAAAGGTAATAAATTAGATTATTTTACTTTGATTGACCCCAAAATAATACATATAAACAACAAAATACTTGCAGAGCTGGTTAGTATGGAGAATAGAGAGGATAAGGATCTCCACGAAATGAGAATTGAAGGAGCTATCCAAAACACACAAGCAGATAGAAGTGTTCATAAGAGCTTACAATATATCCTGGCAAACAAAATAATAACAACACCAGAAAGAGCCAGTGCAAGTCTCAGACATCTGTAAAAGGTGCTCCTAAGCAACATCTTGTAAGGGATGTCATACCAGAGAACAATATGTAGGTAACAATACCCTCTTTGACATCAGTATGTTACGTATTTGCCTCCACATACAGTTTTATTCCATTCTCTCTCTTTGTCTTACAAGGAGCTGGGATTTTTTGGTCACCCTTATTTGCCTGCTGCCCCTTCATAAACTTCTGTAGCTAAGTACATAGAAATGTGAAGACCTAGAAAAATCTTTATTTTTCAAATTTAGTTTCCTTGGATAAAGGCCTTAATCCACTTCCTTATATATTTTATTTTAATGAAATCCTTCATTTTTTAATAATTTCTTTTCAAATTTCCTTTCATTCTGGCTACCAGATTAGAATTTGATAGCAACATATATATCCATTATAGAACCTTCAAGGATAGCGTCATACACAGTCAAAAGGAGACTTTTTTTTTCACTAATTTTATAGATCAATAAGAAGCCTTTCTAGAAAGGAAGAAGTAAATAAAGTATTTATTTTTCTATACCAAATATCATATATCAGTGTGGGGTGGAGCTGTTCTTTGAAAATTCCACATTCTCAGATGGGAAGAGAATGTTTTGTGCTTCTTCTCTTACTCTCCCCACTGCAGTGAAAGAGTGAATACAGCATTTCTCCTTTACTACTCCTCTAGCCAATGTGGCCTTTCTCCACCCTCCACCTGTATTTCTGGATAATGAGTGCTCTATTCATCCATACTGTTATTTTTGTCCTTTATATATCTGCCCAGCAATTGATTTTAGCTAATACTTGCACAGATTGTTAAAACATGGAGTTGATTTATTTAGCTCTTTATAAAATGTTCCAGACAATGCAATGTGTACCACTTTACCTCCTGATTATACTCAAGTTCAGTTGTTGTCAGCATCTGAGAGAATAACCAAAATGGATGTTTTACTAGGAAATTTCAAACAGCAAACTTAATATAATTTTAATATAATTTTTTTATTAATGTCCATTTTCATAGAATAACTCTTCTAAATAAAAGAAAGTAGAAATTCCATTAAATCCAAGAATTATTTCCTGGTGTCAGGTTTTATAGCTTTTTTTTTTATGATTTCACCCAATTAAATTTATTGCTACCATTTTGCTCCTTCCTAAATCCTCTTTTTGCCTTTGGATTGTGCAACCTTTTTACAGACACAGTGTTCTCACAGCCCTTTTCTCTTGTCATTTGGTCAAGGTGTACAGAGTGGAATTTGGCTTTTACACTTTCTCATCCTAAAATATTCTCCCTCATCTTTTGCCATTTTTGCTGTTCCACTTTGAAATTAATTTCATCTGTTCATTTCCTTTCCCAGTAAAATGATGCCCAGGACTGAGTGCAATATTCCAGGCTTAGTTGCAGGAGTGTTATGCTGTGAATGATGATTATTTCCTCAGACTTTGACACCTCTTTGCATGAAGCCCAAGAACTCATTGGCCTCCCTTAATGCCATATCACTGCATAGATTCATGCCTAATTTTCTGCCCATTACAATCTCCATGGTTCTTTAAGCATTGCTGCTTTCCAGGTTTCTCTCTCCTACACCATAGCTATATTTTGGCTTATTTTTCTTCATATGTTATTAGATAGCCTTTTCCCAAATTAAATCTCATTTTGCTCATATATCCATGTTTCTAATATTGCTTGGTCCCTTCTCATTAATTTGTGCCATCAGTAGTGTTTACAGCACCTCCCAATTTAGTATGATATGTGAATTTCATTAACTTGTTGTTTACTCACACTTTCAAATCATTAATGAGGTTGTCAAAAAAAGCTCTGGAACGAACACTAGTCCCTTCAGTGCTACCAGACAGTTTTCCCACAACTTGATACATGGTTGTTTATCATTAGCCCTTGTTAGCATCCTTCAGTCACTTTTAGTCCATATGACAGTGTCCCTATCCAAACAATTTTTAATTAATTTTGAAAGAGATTTTGAGAAATAATATAATTTGATTTTTTTGTGTGTCAAATAAGATTCATGCAAAGATCGTTTTTGTCTATTTTTCTTTTTTTTGTACTAAAATTAAAATTTTATCATCAACAACAAACATATTTCTTTTTTTCCTCTGAAAAAGTCATTCTGCTAATTCCTAATGATTCCATTGTCTTCTAGCTATCCAATGGCCATTTTGCACCTGAAATTTATTTCCTTGATTCATTCATGTTGAAATTTAGGCTTATGATCTGGTGGATTCAGGATTATTCACAATCCTGTTGCTTTCGTGTTCTTTCAGTAGTATTTCAGGAATGCTCTAGTTCTCTCTGAATTTGACTGCAAAATAATTACAAATCAGGCATTCCTTTCTTCTCTTGGCATTCCTTTCTTCTATTGTCATTCCTTAAAATGAGTATCTGCTACAATCAAGTTGTCTGTTACAGTATTTCCAAGGCTTGTCTTACTGCCCTCTTTGTAGTAACTTCATGTATGAGTTGTTTTGAAATTGCCCAGCCTATTTTCTCTCTTTCTTAATCGGCAAAAAATGCATCCATAGTTTGCGTCACAAAGCTCCCCCATCTACTCTGGACCCTTATTAGGAGTGATGGTGGGGGGTGCATTCTCTCAATCATATTTGATAGCTTTCCCTGTAACTGGAGTTTTTAACCAGATTTCTCAGCACTTACAATTCCCCAGGAGTATAGATTCATAGATTATAAAGCTACAAGGGACCATTATGATCATCTACTCTGACCTTCTGCACAGTACCTAACAGCAGTGGTTAGCAGAAACCTTCAAACCACCTACTGTGAAAGCAAAGAGACACATAAAATGTTTAGAGTTAAAATGTCCTCATTTGTCTTTATTGAGATTCTTCTGGTGTACTCATCAGAGTAATATATCCTGCAAGATTCAAGGGAATGTCTGCAGGAACACATCTAGTATGATATTTGCCTCTCTGAGGATCAGCTTGATGGGGGACATGGTTTATTAGAACACTGCACCTATGTCCTTAGGTATTAAAAAAAAAAAAAAACCTACAAAAACCTGCAAAAACCATGGACTTCACAGGAACTTTTATAAAGATTAGGAAAACACTTCACCCTGGGGACCAAAGGGCTAAAGAGTTCTTTCTCTTCTCCCTGGCATAGCAATCATGTGTGGTAGGTTGTTTTCTGTTTAAATGCTGGGTACACATTGAGCTCCATCAGGAATGTACAGAATTCCCTAGCTCTTTTAGGATAAGCAATTATCAGGTAATGACAGTTAAATATGGGAATGATGAAAGATTCAATTAAATTACTGATGCACTGCAGGATCTCACATCAGATCCTAAGTTATATTTCCATTGGCAGTTCGGGTACTGGCTGTGGTGGCATGCCATAAACCCAGCACATTATGTCCTGATAACAGCACCATAAAAGAGATTCACAACTACTCTTACCCTCACTATTCACCAGAGTACATTTGTGGCAATCTTCCAATAAGACTGCAAAATTTTCTGTTTCTTTCCCAGTTTATGATGTTCATTTAAAGATTCTGAAAAATCATTGTTTTATAAATACATAAAATATACAGATATATTGTGTGTACAGCTAGCTCCTTCTGCACTTATATGTGTATGTGCAATCAATCGACCAATTTCCATCAAGTGTGTTTTATTCCTTCTGCCTGAGCATCTAAAGGCCAAGGAGATAACCAATTAAATGTTGTTGATTTTTATTTTTTTTTTTAATCTTGCTACATGTATTGCACTGCATTCTCATACACTACTTGGGAAAGCAAGAGAAAAATAGGGAATACCCACTTCTTGGTATCTTTTTTCATGACTTCTTACAGTCTAAAGGAACTTGTAATGGCAGTTTCTGAATGACAGTCAGGGCTGGAGAGCAGTTTGCTGTGAAGTGGTTTTTATTGCTATTTCAGAAAAAAAACTGATAACCTCACTATCCCCAAAGCATACATCTTTGAAGTTTTGAAGGAATATCTAGGGACCTAACATCTTCCCAAAAGAGCTTGACTGCACTTCTCACTGTATTTTTTTGACTCAGTTAGGAGCTCATCACTTGTCTAAATGCGTCTTAGACTGTGTCCTCTAACAATGCTGCCTAAATTTAAAAACTAAAAAATTATAAATACCCACATATGAACACAATTAGCAAGAGATCTATAACATATTTATATAAGAAAATAAAAAGGTGGCTTCTTAACTGTCTATACATAGTGCTTGCTGCATGATGTGTTTTCCAGAGCATATAGATTCAATAGCACCACTATTCATCTGGCTGTCCATATCTCATTTTATTATAGGCTAGAGATGTATAGCATCTCTACAAGAGTACTAAATATTATTTTAAAACAAAATTCTCAAATAACTGCAGGTCAAAAGATTATAGTATTTGCATTAGGATGATCTTGGGTCTTTTCAAGGTGAATAAAAATATAAAAATATAGAAAATGGAGACAGTACACTAGTGTTTCTCTTTTTAAATCTTCCCCACTTACTGAAAACATGAAACTGAAGGAATTGCATATTTTTCAGCTTGAAGATTGTCTGTTGTCTTTCATATGACATTAGAATTTATATAGCCACAGAAAGAAATTTGAATACGTGGAAAACACTGAATATTTACTTCGCACCAAGTAGTGTTTCTGCCAACTCTATCTAGGAATGACTTAGATAGAGGTCAAAGAGTAAGTACTGGCAAACTAAAACCAATCACAAAAAACCCCAAATTTTTGAACCTGAAAAACAAAAACGTTTGCATATATTCATCATGACAAATGTAGTGATTAAACCAAATTACATCTCCATGCTCAGAGATGGGTCTCTGTCCTGATGAAATGCAGAGTAATCCACAGTGAAAGGAAAATATCACAGAGCCTTTTTGTTAGAACAGCATCAAAATAATTACAACAGCATTAAAATTTGCTTAGAACCACAAATATTACAAGCCCATAAAATAATCAATAAAAAATGGAGTAGGAAGAGTTGGGCGTTGTGGGGATAAAACAGAATTAGAAGAGGAATCATGGTCTTTTTTTCAAAGCAGGGAACACTGTGTGCTGTCTGATTTTTATGCCTGTAATATTTTGGCAAGTACAAGATACTATCTCACCATGTCAACACCTACATGTTTAAGGGCGGCTAAATGTTTCAGATTAAATTCCAATGAATCTGGGCATCTGTAAATACAGGTAGTTGTGCTTAACATGGCTTCATAGTTAGCCTGAAGATTTATATGTCTGGGCATACATCCCAATACTTACAGCAGTGTCGTGGTTTAGGGCAAAATCTGGGAGGAAACTTCCTAAGGGGCACTCCCTCCCCTTCCCCCAACCGGTTTGGAAAAAAGAAACCTCCTCCGAGAGAGAAGTGGAAAGAACCCTGTTTATTAAACAGGCAAAGAACTCCCTGGCACAATAAACTGAACAATACCCGATGATAGGAACTTTGTGCCGCTCTGGAGAGATGACAGATTCAGGAAAGAAGTCCCTCCTGTAGGTGCTTGCTCTGTCTCAGTTCCTCTGGTGCTGGAGAGTGTTGCTGCGCAGATCTTGGTGGGTTCCAGACGCAAGCCCCCATGGCGCTCCCCTGGGTCCTCAGTCCAGAGAGATTTTTAACAGTTCCAAGGAAAGGCGAAGAAAGGAAAAAGACAGGAAAGAAAAAAAAAGGAAAAAAAAACAGGAGGAGAAGGAAAAAAGAAAGCAAAGCATCTCCTCCTGCTGCTATCTATGCTAGATAACTAACTACTGAAAAAAACTCTCCATGTGTGTTGAATTCAATTCTCAAGGCCAGCCGGCGGAGGACAGTTTCTAAAAACAAACTACACGCTGCTCCCCTCTCTCAGCTCCCAGACCCAACCAGATGATTGGGATTCAATCATGTCACCCCAAGACAAGCAATATCTGATCTTATCTTCTTAAACTGGATTTTACTCTGGACTTCTAAAGATATAACAAAAAATGGAAAAGTATTCAAAAGCCCCCTTAGAACCAAACTAGTTTTAAGTTGAAGTCCCGAGAAAGGAAATCTTCTTAAATACCTTAGCTGTATCAAGATGCTTATTAGATAAAAAAGGCATTACAATGGGAATGAGCAGGCTAGTTGCAAGAATCAATTAATAAAACACAGCATATATTACCAGTGGAATGAATTGAATCACACTAGTGATTAAAAAAAAAATCAGTTAAAAGCTTCTATGCTCACAATATTTATGCTTCTTTCTCTGAACTGGAAAGTGAAAATATTGAAAAAATTATAATTTTCTGGAAGAAATTGGAAGGTAATAAGAAAGAAGTAATTGTAATCCCTTCAGCAGAAACGGTCACTTCCTATCTTGCTATCTGTTTCCATGGAGTGAATGCTGACATAGCACTTGCATTGTCCAGAACCTGGAAATGAAAAACGAAATCAGAGCTGATCTATGCCTAGGGTAAAGAGTTTAGCAACCTAGAGTTTAGGAAATTATGGTGTTTAGGGCTTCAATACACTGTCTGGGGACTTGCAGAAGCTACAGACATCAAGGTTTCTGAAACTATTTTAAGACTAAAGGCTTTATAAGAAGAACTCATGCTGCTCTGATCTACTGTTGGTAGAACAGAGTTTTGAATTAAGTAGGTGACTGAACTTGATGATCACTGGTGGTCCCTTCCTAGCAGCAGTTCTACGATTCTGTGTCAAATTGCACCATCTGATTTTATTTTGGTTTCTAAGGTAGTAAAAAAGCTGTATTGCTTCCTTCATCTAAGCAGAGCAGGAGTGAGCACCATCTTCAAATTACACTTTTCCAGGAGATATTACTTCTTATTACACGGAAGACTGCCAGCTGTAATACAACCCTAAATAGCATTGTTTTTAATTTAGATATCAAGATTTATGTAAAATTCTCCTGATTTAGGGTCAGACTCCACCTATCTGCTATCAGAGCAGTTTTAAATTTTCTGGATGACTGGGAGCTATACTGTCAAGGGACAGGACTATCACTGAAGTGTGCAAAACAGCATTCACTGACCATCAGTGAACAAACCAGAGGTGAAAATGCACAATCCACCTGGCCTCCTGCTACCCACATGGGCTATGTCTTCACTTTCCCACCAACTGCTTTTCCAGGTATCTCACAGACACAGAAAACCATTTTGGAGGAGGAAGGAAGTGCTTTGTTTAATAGTTTTCAAAGTATAGATGGAGCTGACCCGTATGACATAGAAAAGTTTCACAAGATTTAAAGAGAACAAGGGACAGTTAAAGCTGTTCTGGCATCCCCATCTCTAGACTGCAAGTCTTGCCTCTAACTACCAGGATCCCAAATATTTATCTCAAATTGCAAGTGTTTTTAAAAAATGTGAATTTGAAAGGTGAGTTCTGATATATGCATAGATACTGGATATATGTTTGCATATGTAGTATGGTACAGGCTTTGCAAAAAGTTTCCTAATGATCACTGCAAAATAAGATTAATGCCCCTGGTTTTGTTTCTCTCTGATCATATATATTCCATGCCTAAATTCAGGCTATGGATATTCACTTTTCTGTCCCCACATGTTCCCAAATTTTTTAGCCATAGTTTAGACACTGCTGTTTTAAAATTGCATCCTTTTCCTTTATTTCTCCCAGCTTCATCTCAATTGCACCTGGCTTCATCAACCAAGTATATAAAGGAAGGAAAATGTGCCAAATACTGCACATTTGATATATGAAGTGTACCTATTGACCTTTGACTGGAATGGATATTTTAATCCCACATTCGAAAATTACCCTTCAAAAGACTTGACTCCAAATTGCCAACATGATATGTCATCTTCTAATCTGATGTGACTGGAATGATAACATTTGCTTGGATGTGCAGTGTATTCCACTTTGATTGATCAGATGCAACCTGCCATAACACTGCAAAGGGCAATGAATTATGCTCAGAAATTAAAATTATCCTACTTTTTGGAAATCAGAGTCACAATAGTCTACATATAGTTTACACATTTGTGGATTTTTCAAGTGTTTTTGAACTCCACAGTGATAAATGTTTTATCCAAATTATTTGTTTCCATTGTCTCTTGAGTCTGACTATCACTTTTGCTATAGCATCTGCATTTTTCAGTCTAGAAATAGCTGGTTTTTAAACCACTGCAGAATTTCTAACAACTGGATTTAAATTGTATTACAATATTCTGCTTGGGAAGAATGCATTTTTAAACTCAAGCAGCTTGGAATAGTTGCTTCCATTATCAAGGCAGGAAGTACTTCTTTGTGGTCTGAGATGCAGCACCAGGTGTAGGAGAAAGCAGCACCCAGCAGCACAAGAAATCAGCAGCTGTTTATCTTTCCTCCTGTGATTTCAGATTAGACCACTTTGGGGGAAGATTTTACAGAACCCAGTGTCTCCCTGTGTGACCTCATAAAATTACTTGCTATTGGCATGGCAAGCCTCACCCACAGAGTCAGGGGCAAGTCTTTCTAGTCATCTGAAAATGACATAAAACTTTAATTATAAAGCAATGGAGGGATAAGTAAAAGTATATAAGATGGTTACCTGAGTGAAGGCAATGGACCAAACCAAAGAGGCGTCATGTAACCCTTTATCAAGGCAGCTGTTACTGATGAGCCTGTGAAACAAAATTTGCTGAATTATTTAAAAGGTTACAGTTCCATGTAATGACAGATTTGCAGTAAGGTCTAATGGTACACAGAGCAGCAACAGTCATTATTGCTCAGGATGCATTCAGCAGGTCAGGGCACTGAATAGAGTGAAGCAAGGCTGCGTAATATGGAATTAAAAATGTGATACACGGATGTGTCCAGTCATCATATGAATCCACAGAGGGAAGAACCTCAAACAAGAAGAATATTTCCTTCTCTAATGTCTGGACACTTCATATAAACCCTGTTCTTCGTCTTTTTTTTTTTTTACTTTACCAAAGTCAAATAGGCTATAAAACATGTCCTCTTCTTTATGAGTTGGAAAGAATCTGAAATAGAGTGGGAGACAATCTGAAATAGAAAATGGCAAGTTTTAAAAATAGATGGCAATTGGAGATCCATATTTCCATTACAAACTCAAATATGTAACCTTAATTCTTTACTTTCTGGCAAAGGGCCTTAGTGAAATTTGTCTGTACTTTATCCAGGTCCAGTTTGATTCTGTTCCACTGGGATCAGAAATTCAGGATGGGGGAGTAAGTGCTACTTGAAGACAATGTTCCTGTTCTTGCAGAGACAAGAAGGTGTTCAAAGGTGTTGAAGGCGTTAGTTAGGCTTCTGATGCAATAAGATTTGCAACAAATTTTGGGGGGCATATAAAAAGGTAGTGATAGTTACAGAGAAAACAGTTTTCTGGCTTAAATACTTTCATCAAATCCCTGAATATATAAGCAAGGTTACATTAAAAAAACCCAAAAAACAAACAAAAAACAGAAACAAAAACAAACAAACAAACAAAAAAAAAAAAAAACCACACACAAAGCAAGAAAAAAAAACACAGAAAAAAACCCCTTATTTGATAAAGATAGTTCCCTGACAGGCAATTAATTCTGCAGCTTTTTAGGGTTAAGGTTACCATGCTGATGTCAGACCACACCTAGAAAAATTGGTTTTATTTGTCAGGTCACTTTCCAGAAATATAATTACTAAAAATGTTTCTCTTTTTGATTCAAATTTCCAACATGATATGTCATTTTCTAATGGGAGGTGACTAGAATGACAACACATGCTCCCTGATGGGAAGCACAGTCTGGTGTGATTGATCAGATTCAAAATGTCATACCACAGAACAGGGCAATGCATTACACCTGAAAATTTAACCTAATCTGTTTTTCTGGAAAGCTGCAATGAAAGAGAAAACCTGTGTCGCACCTTGATGAATTGCTGAAGATTTTAGAGGTTGTATTTTTGCTATCATCTTCTTGGCAGAAGAAATGGTAGGCACTCATTTACCCACATACATCCAAGGAAGAAGTGATGCTCCTTTTTCCCAACTTGTACTGAAAAGCAAACTGCAAATCCTTTTCCTCAGGTGCCCTTTCCTCAAAGTCATCCTTACATGTGTATCCTTGCTGGATGACACCCAAGCTGTCTCCCCCCTACAATTCATTCTAATTCATCAATATTTATCCTGACCATGTTGTGCTTGCAATTGTAAGTGCAGTTTTAATGCTGTGGTTGTCACTGGACCAAACAGTAAATAGACATTGCAGTTTAACATATGCATATGGAATGAGCATATTCTCACTTCTGTCTTGTACCCAGAATTTTGAACTGACATTTTTGCTACTCTTAATACTATTAGTGTTAATGGAAAAATGCCAACATGTCAAATCATTTTCTATAAACATGTACTAAAACCCAATGTTTAGGAATGGGAAATAAGAAGTTTACTCTGTATTTTTATTGGATTTCTGATGACTTTACACTTCCAATTATATAGATCAGGAATAAATATATAAAAATCAACCCACAAACTTTGAGCTATTCCCTAAGATCCACTAAGATTGTGACAAGAGCAAGGCTTTTAATTCTCATAGATTTCTTCCCTCCTTTCCACAGAAAGACCAATGTCTTTGCATGTCCTCTGTAGCATAGGGGAATGGAGAAAGCAACCAATACACCTTTTTAATGAAATCTAAGTACTTAGTCCATGCAGAATTCCCATGATTTCACCCAAAAAATATGATCAGGACCTTTATTGAGGCCTATTAAATGTCCTTAAAAGATTGTATTTTTAAAGACTTTACAGTGGAAGTTATCCACAAAGCAACACAATAAAAAGAACAAAAAAGGGAATTGACTGAACAAATAATTTCTGAAACAAAGAAAATTGAGAAAAAATAGAAAAGTAAAGAGTTTTGGAGTAGAAGAGCCTGGAATAAAGTTGAACATATATTTGAGTCAAAGAGAGGTTGGCTTAATTGAGGGAAACGCAGGAGTGAAAGGGTAATATTACACCACATGATTTCTTACACATAGGTAAAATGCAATGTTTAGAATAACTTCTCTTTCTTTTAAACCATAGATAATAATTATAAATTTATTAATACAGAAAGGTTGATTTACTGAGCTCTGAATTTAGAAAAGGAACAATTCTGAAGAAAAATATATCTTAATTTAAAACCCGTATTACATTTAGAAATCTATTAATTCATCTAAAGCAAAAAAATAGTTGAAGTAGTTTTTATAGAAGAATAAAAATGTAAAAAAATTTCAGAACATTCTGTTTCATTTTTTTTGTTTGACCAACAAACAAAAGCGTCTTTTAGTTGTACAACTTTATTTCTAAGTACTGACGTGCAGAAAGTTAAAGCAAGTGATAAACCCAAATAATTGTGTATTTTTTCCATGAAATTGCACATATTTCTATTTCAAAGAATCACTGCTTTCTAATAATTCAAAGGACTGTTTTAACTTCCCGCTCTGCTACAAATTACTTCTCCTTAATGGCAAGCCTCATTTGTCAATATTTTAACAGTAGCAATACTACAGGATCTAGAAGAAGAAAGGCAAATAAAGACAGAAAGAAGGATAGCCTGAGAGAGAATGAAACTCAGAAAACTGTATAATAAAAAAGATATAGCAGAAACAAATGGTTCATTGGTGTGTTGAAGTTGAATATTCTTCTTTCTCAGAAATGTCAAAAACATCAGGTAGCTTATTAAGCAATACAGTAAGATTTTTATTTTTTTACTGGTTCACACATTATTAATTACCAATTTTGTGAAGAAAGGTAATGTATTTTAAATGCTTATAAAATTTTAGCTGAATTAATTTAAACATAACAAAAGAGATTTGATATCATTACATGTGACTGGAAAGATAAGACTCAGTAAAACTAAAATAAGACACCATGGTGATGGGAACAATTATATGGGTCTGTACAGAATGAGGCTTTTCATCCCAGCAATAAACTGTTGCCAGAGAAGATGGGAAGAATAGGACTTGTCCCTTTCTGAGCTTCTTTATAATCTTCCCACTTCTAAAGGAACAAATCTTTTCAAGAGGAGTTAAAAGGTGAAAAAATAGTAGATTGCTTTAGAGTTTTGCCCATCTTATTTTTCTCCAGTCATGTTCCAAAACAGGAGTCCATGACTCACAGCAAAATGTTTTCCATCCTGTTTTAGTCACATACAACAATATGCATGCACCCTATCCACTATCTTTTACAACACTGTTTTTTTTTCAACGAAACATATTTCCTTACATTTTAGTTATGACATGAAATAATTACAACCATTCCCAGTGGAGATGGAAGCAGGCAAAAAGACAAGAAGTACTCTTAGTATTACACAGCTGCAATAGCTGGCAGGTAGAAGTTTTGTCAGACGGGTTTCTGCAAATATCTGTTTCACAAAAAAAAAAAGGAAGAGACATTTTTTGGTACAAATTATATATTTTTAAAGCCCATCATATTTTTATAATGGTGCTTATTTTAAACTTTTACCATATGCTCTGCAAGTGATGCAGGCATATGGTTCACATAACAATACCATATGTCTGATAATATTTTGCTGTATGTTACAGCAATAGCAAACATTTATAATTTGTAGAGGGACTCAATTTAAATTATGTTTTATCTTCATTTTTTATATTTATAAATATTTCTGAAGACATATGTGAAGAAGGCTATAAATCCCCCAAAGAGTTTAATATTTCAAACTAAACATTCAGGGAGTATTTTGTGGCTAAAGCCATGCATTCATTACTGTGAAAAAAGACTACTGCTCTTTGGTAAAACATGGAGAAAAACAAAACAATAATTTTTAAAAATTATAATAAAAAACCCAAAACAACATATATTCATATTACAATCTACTTAAGCAACTCCTTTTTAAACACATATTTGCCACTATCTCGTCTGAAATGCAGTGTCTGAAGTGTTTGGGTTTTTCTTCTTTTCTTCTCTTTTATGTTGTCTAGTAGTTTATTGAATCAACAAGGAAATAAGAGATGAACCAAAAGCAAACATGTATGAGACCCATCTTTCCCTGGACAAGATTGCATGTGAAAAGATGAAAGCAGAATACTTCCATATCCTTTTTTCTTTTTGTGCTATTGTACAGGGATCCAGCTCAGAGTCAAGTACCACCATGTTAGACGTTCCTTCCTTTGGGATACTTAACCCCACACACAAAAGTGAAAATAGGAAGAATGATTTAGAATATGCCCCTCAACCCAAGCCCATGGAGAGAGAGAAAATGCAATTTTTTTTGTTCTGTTTGTTTGTTTGTTTTGCAGTGAGTCTAAACACCATAGAAAAAATATGGATGAATCTGATTTCATTACTAATATAGAGAAGTGACATGTGAAATGTGACATGATAAGAAATAAGGAAGACCAGCTGTGTCTGGAAGAGACTTTAACCATGGTAAGTACTATGAAGTTATGTTTTACAAGCCAGAACTGATGAAGCCTTTGCTGACAATGTTATTGGCTTGTGCACAAGTAGAATGTGATGAAGTAAAAACAATTTGAATAGTCTAGTTGGGACACAACTAGACTGTCCAATGTCCCTGACAGTCAGAAAATTGAAAAGTAACAATAAACACGAAGACCTCAGTGGCATGGACAATCATATGCCTGTCAGTAGTCACAGTGATGTGATATACATGAAGTGACTAAGAAGGGAGGATCAAGAATTCCTTTTTCCAGGTACTTACAAAGCATGTAGAAGAAATGAGTAAATAAATTAATGGTGTTTAAAGAAAATATGAACTAAAGCTTCCAGAAATCTGAAGGCTCTATCTCTTCCTGCTATTGAAAATTTTACTCCCGTCCCTCTGGAGCTCTGGTTACCTCCTACAAGAAGACTTCTGGTAATCTACTACTGTGGTGATGCAGTTTCTTGCCACTACCTACTGAGCAGGTGTCATGGTACCAGGTGAAAATTACAGCCTAGCCATGATCTAATAAGATTACACTCCCATGCAAAATCCCAAGTTTTTGAAACATCAGGTGTGAAGCTGCATATATGTATATAAAAAAAAAAACCCAAGCTCTTTTAACCATTTCATTTAAATGAACAAATTAAAAAATATACAGATAGGTGCATAGAGAAACTAAATATTGTTCATTTACAGCTGCCTAATTTCAAAGTAATTTCATGCCTCACCATCAAAAGATAGAAAATTCTCTCTTTGTATAAAATATACAGCTTATTTTATAGTTCCTATTTTTTCAATATTTTGTTGAATAAAATCAAAGAAATGGAAAGCAAAATGGTTCTTTGACGCTTTGTTTGTTTACATTAGTTAGTAATCACATCAGCCCATATACATTCCAGGTTTTCAGGCTGTTGCTTAAACTAGTAATTGTCCCTAAAACATCAGCATCAGTTTTAAGATACAACTATGCCTGCAGTTTGAGTAACTAGCCAGCTTGATGACTGACGTGTGATGAACATCTGCTTTTCAGATCTCTTTGAGGCCACTGTCTTTTCAGTGGATTTCATAATCAAGATACAAAGAAAGCAGAATTGAAATCTAGTTTTATACTCAAAATACATGGTGAATTTGAGGGAGAATAGGCTTGAAAACTATGAATTTTGTGTGGCAGAGAGCGACATATGTAACATGACTGTTGTGAAATTATGATGCATTCTAATGTGGTAGTGTGGGACAACTGTAAGTTGTACCCTTTCAGCCAAGTCTTTTAAAAATAGGCCATTATTAAGACAGGAAAATATTTGTATTAGCAGCGTGCCAGTGATGGTTAAGATTTTCTTTAATCTTAGTAAAGTAAGTAAGATGAGGATAATTATGGTTCCTGATCTGAATTACCTCCACTCTAAGCTAGTGGGTATCTGTTGCCAGTAATCTGCACAGAGTCCTTTATTTGAAAGGATTTAAATGGTAGTGGAGCCTAGCACTTTATTTTCATAGCACTGATTGATGCTATCTCAACATTTCTGTCCATATTTTTTTATTTTCTAAACCTTTGCTGGGTTTAGTTGTGATTTTTTTCCACTGCATTCTGAGATTGATGTAGTAATGAAAAGAAAATTTTCTGATTGCAGAAAAAGCAAGGGTGTATTATATGTCACAGGTAATATAGCAAGGAAATCATCTAACAAATAACAAGCCAAGACAAAAGCCAGATTTCCCTTACAGAGTTGTTATGTCCATAAGCAAATTAAAGCACAGCTCAGAAGTTCAGAAAAATATAATGGACAAAGTTTTTCTGAAGAAAGAGGAATAATTCTTTTTTTAAAACTCATTTTAATTTCATACACTATGTTTGTATTGCAAGTAGATTAATAACTCGCGATAAACAAATGCACTTTTTTTCCCTTCATTTTCTTGAAAGACAGCTTAACTCATAATTTTCCCTTTTCTAGATAGTTTTTATTCTTAACCTGAAGTCAAAAGCTCATATCTCTCTCTTAATGTCATCTTAATGTTGAGATGACATGGGACAGTTGTTATTTCAGCATTTCATAGCATCTTCTCTGATGAGGACTTTCTGCACAGCTTGCTTATTAGGGGAAAACTTCAAATTCTCTTCTCTTCTTTAAAGGCTGATCACTTTCAAAAACCAGCAGGTTTTATGGTATCTACATAATAGTGGATTCATATCCTTTCCACATTGAGGCACAGCATTCATGCCAGTGTTTGAGTTGGCACATATTATACCGCAAAGAATTGGGTTTAATTTGCTCACCGAAGTAACCTAAGAAATATTGGAAGCACTTATGAGTTCCTTCTCAAAATCCTAAGCAAGTTTTCAGGTTTAACTTACGTTTGATCTGAAGAATAGCTGAAGGTTTGTGGGTCTTTTCTTGTCAGAACTGAATATGTTACATATATATGCTAAAAAGCAGTGCTGAAAAACATGTTTCTGTGTCAATCAAATTGAAAGTTTTGTTTTAAAACTTACTGTAATGAGCAAGAAAAGTCAGAAATGTCTTTGGCTTTCTGAAATACTCATGGAAGTTATACAAAAGTGACCTAACTTTAAAACATATACCAAAAGTTGGACTAATGCTGTAGTGGGTTTTTTATACTATATTGACAACTGTTGCATAAGTCTACAAAATCTTTATAGTGCTACATAACACAGTGAAATCATTCCACTTAGAAAAAGGTTTCTGATCACAGTGGAGTGGAATATGTAAGAAAATCTATTTAATTTTTAGACATCACAATTATTTGTCTGATGGAAAAGAGATTATATGATTTCTTTGACCTTTTCTCTAATGTTATTTTTCTAAGCAAGAACACAAAAATTACTGGTAGAATCCATAGCCAGATTTTTTTTAATTAACTTAATTTCCAAGTAGACCAAGAACTTTAGATTATATTTTTGAAAGAGGGCTCTGATCTAGAGAGATGGATTAGCCATTGTTTGATTCATTAGCAGCAGTATTTTCATTCTAATACCCTGCTCCAGTGTAGTAGCAAATATTGCAAGATTAACTTTTAAATGCTCAGTAATAAGAAATCATCAATCCTTAGTAACAACCTGAAACTCACATGTTTAATAATGATTTTTGCCATTTTAGTATTAATTTTATGTAACAATACTGTATGGAAGCTTTCTCTAAGGATGCAATGTTAAAAGCCAGAGAATCAATTTAAATTCAAACACCTCCCTGCTTGCTGTTCAGGTTCTTCTGTCTTAGTGCCTCCCAAAGATTTTGCGAGCAACTGTCCTCATGTGCGATGATCCACATTGGAGCTGCTTGGCCTTGAACCAAATGTCCAGGAGAAATGGAAATAGTCTGCTACAAATATGGAGAGCTGGCGATATTATGTCAGGGATCCTTTGTAAAAGGCATGTGATTAGATCAGTTTGTTGTTGATGTATTTTCTATGGGTTCAGCAGAAGTTCCTGCCCTCTAGTTTGTCATACCAAAAGTTTATGAGTGTCGTTCTAGAGAAGTCTGTGCACAATCATACCTTTTTGTTGCATCAAAATTTTTGTTGCATGATTTTTTCTGTTGGTCATGAGCTCCATATTCTCTGAGGTTGCTGACAGTCATTCATAAGAAAAGTATTAGGTTTCATTTCAGCAAAGGATTTCCACAATTCTGCAGAGGAACCTTTTATCTCACGCAGAACAATCTCGTGTATGATACAACAGTGATGACATCAAGATCATGGACTCCAAATTCTGGCTACTGCCCTTTACATTCCTATTTCCTCTCAGAAGTAAATGCTTTGGTCACTTTTGAGAAAGATTTACACCCCTATCTTCTTAACATTTCCTAAATGCCAATAAAAGACAAAATTGGGGTATGGGAAAGAGCATATATGTATGCTGAACTTATTTCTTATCCATATGGGAACATACCCTGTAAGATATGTCAAACTCACTATTGTATCTGCTGATATCTGTACTATTACTATGAAAGGAATTCTGCATTTTTAAAAAGACATAAGTGTTCATAAATGTTCATGCATAGTCATCTTTCCCGTTTTTGCTTTTACTCTTTTTTTTTTTTAATAATTCAGTTGATGTTACTGTAAAATGTGACTTAAAGGAGGATTTACGGTTTTAAACTATTGTGGTGGGTTGACCTTGGCTGGCTGCCAGATACCTGTCCAGCTGCTCTCTTATTACCATCCATTCTCTTCCAGACAGGATGAAAAAGCTTGTGGGTTTACTTGTCTGTTATGATCAGAGGCAAAACAGACTTGATTTGGGGGAAATTAATTCAATGTATTGAAAATTTAAAATAGAGTAAGATAATGAGAAACAAAGGCAAAACTGAAAACATCTTTACCTAACCTTTCCCTTCTTCCAAAGGTCAGCTTCATTCCAGATTCTTCCACAGTCTTCCTTCCAAAGCAACTTAGAGAGGGTGAGGAGCCATGGCTTGTGGTCAGTTCATAGCACTCCAGCTCTACTGCTATTTCTTCCTCACAATTTTCCCTTGATCGAGCATGGGATACAGCCCTTCACACACTGCACTATTGGCAGTCCTTTCCATGCATTGTGCTTTTTCAAGAACTGCTGCAGTGTAGGTCCTCTCCACAGATTACCATTCATCAGGAATAGACTGCTCGAACATGGGTCGCATACAGGTCACAGGTCCTGCCAGGAGCCTGCTCCAGTGTGGGTTCTCCATGAGATGCATCTTCCTTCAGGACATATCCACCATTGGGGCTTCTCCAGAGGCTGCAGAGTGGATAATTGCTCCGTTGGTGTCATCCAGGGGCTGCAGTAGAACAACATGCTTCTCCACAATCTGCACACGCTGCAGGCATTCTTCAATCTGGCACATTGAGCACATCCTCCTGCTCCTTTTTCATTGACCTGGATGTCTGCATAGTCATTTCCCCATCATTTTTCTCTCTCTCTCTGTCAGAGCAGCTGCCTGGTGTATTTTGCCCTTTCTAAAATATGCTGCCAGAGAGGTGCCTCCAGTTGCTGAGATCTTCAGCAGTGCCCTGCTGTGGACTTGTTTTGGAGCTGGAAGGAACAGGCTCTGTCCAGCCCTTCTCACAGGGGTGTCTTTGAGACTTCTGCAGCCCTCCCTCTGTACAAACTCTTGCCATCAAAAACTGGTACGAGTATTTTTAGTTTTCACAGAAATTTCTAAATAATATAAAAAAGCAATAAATGTCAAAATAATAATTTTAATTACACAGGGAGCCAAAATATATTCAGATAGATGGACAATGTGCTCACAATTGGCCTTTTTTTCTCTATTCTCTTAAGCCTTTTTTATTTCTACAATTCACTTCTAAATAACCTTCATGAACATCTTTATAATTTACTGTTTCAACAGAAATTTCAAATATTCTTTGGTTTTCATAACAATTCTGTTAAATGAAGATTTTTAGTTTGAAATCAGGATTATTCTTTAGAAATATTAATATTCAAAGTATTTTAGTGCCAACTGAATCACCTTGTTTGATGATGTGTGTATTGTATTGCTGCTTATAACACTGATTATTTATACTTTCTTAAAACTGATTATTTGTACACTCTTATCAATGGCATATTAGGAAATATATAATTTCCTATATAATAATCAATTGATATCTACAAAAGTTTAATGATAAATTAATTTTCAAAATTATGGTTTGATTCCTGTTTACTATTATAAAAATGAAGCTCCATATCAACATTGGCAAAATATAAATTATTTGCTGAAATTTTTGGCAGAATTTTATTGCCTTCTAAAAAACAAACCATCAAGATAAGTATCATCCTGACATTTTTCAGTCAGTTAAAAAACATGCTTCCTAAGCCAACAGGAATTTAAAAGACAATACAACTGAAAAATCAAGAACTCAAAAAGCTATATCTTTCATACTTTCAGCTTTTATATGTAAGTCCTTTTAAGGCAGCTATTTCATCTACTTCAATCTGTGGAGTTTGGAGCTGCTCTTCAGTTAAGTTCATAACAAATTTTACATGTGATTCATTCTCTAAATTCCAAAAATAAATCTTCCTTTTTCCTGCAATTTTGCATAATTGGTCTCTGATAAGAGCGAAAGAATTGTGCAACTATTTGATATGCGTTAAGGCAGCTGTTTGAGACATATGTGGTTTCAAAAAGTTACTCATATTTCACTTTTT
This sequence comes from Argya squamiceps, assembly GCA_037834095.1. NCBI lineage: Eukaryota > Metazoa > Chordata > Aves > Passeriformes > Leiothrichidae > Argya > Argya squamiceps. The sequence continues at coordinate 37,545,842 of JBBMKD010000170.1, forward strand.
GAAAGTAGCGCATCTTTCTCATGACATCTTTTTAAAAGAAGGCTGAGCCTGGAAGCTCAGAACTTGCTGTATTTAAAAGAACTTATTTAAGACTGGCTACTGATACGCTGTGTGTTGAAAAAGACAGAAATTTTTTATTACATGAGTTTTGGATCAAACCATATCTAACTAAGGTTCTACTGAATTATGTCTGACTCTCAACTATAAAGTGTGCTCCGTCGTGGGTAAAGTTATTGTAAAAATGTAGCTGCTATAAGAAACATAGATTTCCATCAGGACAGAAACAGAGACTTCCATCAAAACTGTGAAGGATTCCACAGCAAATAAATTCCAGTACCAGACCAAAATAAAACCCATCCTTTCTTAAAGGGTTATAATATTACAGTGGGGAAAAACACTTCATTTTGAAACTGAATTTTTCTTGTATAGCTTTTCCAATTTAATTTAAATTGTTAAAAAAGAACAATGTCATAGAATATTTTGTTTCCTTGGATCCATTACATGTATTTATTTGCTGTTGTGTCATCAAACCAAAAAATCAATCTTTTGCACAGCTCTAGTTAATATAATGTGCCTGCCCTGACTTTCCAAGAAAGCCATGCATAAACAGGAAATACAAATTCAATTTATAACAACAATGATGAGATGAAAGAAGGCAGTTTTTTAAAATGAACCTAAATAATTTTCCCCTGACCTATCCCCACACTTCATACAACAAAAAAGAGATAAAAAAGCAACTTGTTTGATTGCTTTTTGCTGAACTGACTATGGATACAAAAGCAATCACTAAAAAGCTGGTCCTCCATTTCAGCGTTTATATAGTATTTGAATGGAAATAAATCTGACTTTTCAGCATTATATACATTTGAAGTATTAAAGAGTTTGGGCTATATAAGTCATGCTTTATTAAAGATTCCCAGAAACAATAGGACTTTTCTTAAAATTTTTGGTTTTTCTGCATAGATCTTATGACTTAGACAGACAATACAAAATATCAAATAAAACACATGACGACAGATAAACTGCACTGTAAGATTTTGGGAGTTCCAGGGATTTGTGTTTGGAAATTAGGCAATGCCAGACTTACATAAAACCTTACATGATCATGTACCTCTCATATTTGTCACTGTACACTCTTTAGCCTCCTGATCACATAATAGTGTTTTAAGATTCCTCTTTCTTTTCATGCACAGGATGAATAGCTCTCATTTAATAGAATTCAATTATATCCTTTGGTTTTTTTAGCTTTTTGTAGTATCTCTAGTCATTTATTGGAGTCAGTTGAAACTCAGAAGACATATTTATTAATTTCTACAGGAATTTTTCTGTTCCAATCAGAAAAACATTACTAGAACTCTTCACAAGGATTATTCAATTGAATTCATGCTCAGAGTGGTCTGCTGATATAAGTATTATTTAGTCCATTTTACAGAAGCAGCAATGAGTTGTAGGGACATTTTGTAACCAGAAAAACATATCTTGATGCCAGCCATTAGAACCCAATTTTCCAGTACAGATTCCATGTATGTTCAAATTGCAGCTGCTGCATCATGGAGGCTTAAATGTATATATATATACATTTAATATATATATATATGTGTGTGTGTGTGTGTGGCTATAGAGTTCTCAGAAAATGAGAAAGACATGAAATGAAAAATCACTTCGCTGCATGATGTTAGCTTTCAATTTTATCATGGCAGAATCTACCAGAAGTCAGTTGTAATAATGAGCCCAGTTGCAATCTCTAGCTAACATTTTTCTGAACCCATAAATTCCTAAAAAATAAAAAACTCATCCTATTTCAATGACATCTAAATCTTTGTAAATTTTTATGCTTCTTAGACTCTTTCCAAACTTCTCCTGATTATGTTCAAAAGCAAAATGTGGGATAGCTCATTTTTAGCCCTTCTTGCATCTCTTTTTACCAGATTATTAATTATATTAATCAAGTAATTGATTATCTGCTGTTATCTTCACCAATGTCCTGTGTACAAAGAGGCTGTTTTGCCAATGTTTTTTATGATAGCTCTGACTGGCAAAGTTAGGATTCAGAAAGAGTTTTCTTCTGCTCTTGTAGGGAAAGCGAACTCTAATCATCATAGAACCAGAGAGTCATAAAATGGTTTGGATTCAAAGAGTCTTTAAAGATCATCTAGTTCCAACCTCCTGCCAAATCCCTGTCCCTGCTGAAGTGAAGCCTTTTCACTCTTTTCTTTCTCATTACAGTGCCACTGTCTCTTTTATCCACCTCTGCTGAATTCTGCTTCTTTCCATGCTTTCTACTTACACATTTCCAGGCCCCCAACCAAGACGTTCATCCCATGTCCAGCACCAGCAGAACATCAACTCCTTCCTCTAGAACTGCCTGTCCCTCTTTCAACATTTTCCCCACTTTCCATGTTCACAGTTTCTTCCTTTTAGGTTTTGTAGACTCAGAACTTCTCTTCCCTTGTGCCTAATTGCTTTGTTTCTGCACATTACTCTGTTACTCCAGTTGTCTCTTACCGATGCCTGTTTCCATTTACCCCAGTGTCTGTAAGGCAGCTGTTTGAGACTTGTGATTTCAAAGCGTAATTCATATTTCACTTATACTCCTGACAGTTTCATTCTGCTATTTCTATGCAGGTTTCTCACCCAGTCAGGAAATAACCAGTGCTGTTTAGCATTGAGCCTGGTGCCTTTTCTAGCATCAGTCTGAGGCAAGCTTAGCATAAAAAAAGAACTCTGGAAACTGTTAAGATTTCTATATCAAGTTTATGTGAACTATGCTTTTACTTTTATTCATATAGCTCACAGACAACATCCAACAGATTTCACTGTGACAGGAAAAGCACATACTATCATAGTTTGGCAATTTTCAAGTTCAAAGCATGAATTTTCCTTTTTTTCTTTTCCTTAGTGTGGGCCATTCAACAGTCTTTTATTGGTATCATTTTCTTGGAAAGACCTAAACCACCCTTGCTAGAAAAATCTGAAGGCACTCAGCACAAGAAATTTCAATCTGACTGCTTACTTTGGCAAAGTTTTAAATGCCTGAACACAAAATCTCGTCGTAGGTGGCACTGGATCCTTAATGACTTACAGGCTTACAATGTGTGAGGGAAATAATCTCTTCATCTCTGATTTATTCTGCTTCTCTTCTTAACTTTATTCTTAACTGCTTAGAGAAAATGCTGAAGATATACTGAAACATAGGTTAAATAATGGAGGAGGGTTTTTTTCCCAATTTTCAACACAGTTTTATAATACAGATTAGGGGGCAGCCCATGCAAAGAAGCTTAGACTTCACCTACTGAAGCAGAATTTGACAAATGTTTCCAAATGCTGGTAGGATTTTCCTTTTATTCATATTGAGACAAGGATATCTGATTTCTCCCTTTTTTCCTTCTTCTGCCTTCTTGTTAAAAATCCTTGCTACAACGGCTCAAATTGATAAATACATATACCAGTAGTAAGTAAAAACCTGATGCTCTCTATTTTCTATAACATTGTCTAGGTGGTGAAACTAACCTAGATTTATATCTCTTGTATATAAATACACAGTTCTTGAATGCTCAGATAATTCTTACTACTTACTCTTCTGTTTCTAAATCCACAGTTGTCATTCAGAGCCTTTTTATTACGTGTGGTACAGTCATATGCCATTTACAAAAATATTCAGAAGAGGACAGATTGTGAGCATGGTTGGATATAGATAGTCCCTTACTCTCCTGCAGCTAAGGAATCTGAACAGTGTCCTGTCTCTCTCTCTCTGCAACTCGGACATCTTCATCTCCAGAATGCTCTATACCTGCTGCTCTTCCAAGGCACCCAGGTGGAAAATTTTATTTGAGCATAAAACTGAACACAAAAATGTCTAGAACAGTCTAATAAGAGGTCTGAATACTTAGAATAACATCAGTTTCAGATAAGAAAATATAATTGCTTTTTGACAAAGTCAAAAATAGACTTCTCTTCTGTTGAGCTTACCTACAGTATAACATAAAGAATATATTTCTGTCATCAAATAGCTATTATAAAAAACACAAGCTCCTCATGGAATCTTAGCACATGCGTTTTAGAAGATTCACCTTTTAAATATGTCATGGAAAAAGAAATTAAGACAATTTCTGCAAATTAATAAGAATCCAGAGATCTCCAGCAATGGTGGTAGCAAACTCTTAAAGCTGTCCTTGGGAGCAAAATAGTTGCCTTCAGTTCAAGCTGAAGAAGTAACGGTCAGAGAAAGTTTAAATCCCTTCTGACTATACTTGATTATGTTTAAACAAAACAGTGACAGACTTGGCAAAATGTTTGTTAAAACCCTAGAAAGGGAGAGGGCTTCTTTTATTCACGTACGTGATACAAAGGCACAATAATAGAATTTTAAATGTTATGAGCTTCTGTTTAGAAAAAGAGAAGCATGGTCTGAGTTGAGAAAATATCAGTTTAAAAAAACAACAGCCCATGTTTTAATATTATAACATATGCAAATAAAATAGAAACCATTACTATGTATAATATAGCAATAGTTTAAAAATAAGCTGAAAGAAAATACTAATAGCAAAACTACATTGCTGATATTTTTTTAAAAGTATTAACAAGTGTTTTAATATTATTAACAAGTATTTGGATATGGCCGTAGTATCCTTAGAATCAAATGAACCCATAGGTGCTATTAAATCCTTTAGGAAACCCAAGATGCTTAACTCTGATTCAGCCTGGGGTGTCAGTTTTGATGAACACTCTGTGGAAAGATACACTTTGGAAATATATGCCCTAAACCCAGTGATTGTACACACATCCTGTGTACCAGAAAAGACTGTGGACAAACTAATTCCAATGCTCTTACAAGATCCTCTGAAGGCAGAATTAAACAAGTTATATCTTCAAGCAGACTCTGTGCTACACTGTGACAGTCATACATGTGTTGCAGAATCTCAAGATAAGTATTCTCACCACATGCATTATCATAAGTTTGTTCAAATTTACAATTATAAGAAGTAATTTCACTGAAAAATGAATTTCAGTTATTTCTTCAATATTCTATTTCCCCCTCATTCCCATGTCTACTGTACTCTGAGCACTGTCTTTAAAGAGAGCCATATATTACTAATTATTTAGAAGCACCCATGAAGCAAAATCTGATTTAAGCATGGTTAGAGTACCATAATTTTCAACGCTATCAGAGAACTATCAGTTAGAAACTTAACTTGGAGTCAAGAAGATGAAATTTTGCAGTGTCAAAGTAAGACGAAGTTTGACAGGTCACTATGTAGTAAAGATAAATTTTGAAAATTTTTCTAGAAAATAAAATAATAACACAATTGACTTAATTGGAATAAAAAATGGTAATTAAGGTAATTGTACCATGATAAATCAATATCTTCAGTGTGTTGATAGCAGTGGTAATTTGCTTGAGTTATTTCAGACTCCTTGGTCATACATATGTTTACCTCTGTAATGGGAGTGCACAGTATTTATTACTGTGTGAACCTATATTATCAAACTTAAATGCTACCCAGATGTCTTCCACTTTCCTGAATACTTTGAAAATTATTTTTTAGATTAAAAATAAACATTTTCTCGATTTTTTTCTAGCAGTTTTGTAAAATATTCGGTTATAAAAATTAGTTTAGTTTAACCATATAATAGAAAATAAGCAGCCTGTTTCAAGAGTAACAGTAATTAAAAGAAGCAACAGGCAAAGAGCAGCAGATCTGCTGGGGTGATGCAGACAACAAATTCTCCGTAAGTCTCCGGCCAAGTCAAACACAGATAGCAATGAATGTGAAAGTGAAAACAATCTTGACCAGGTAGATAAAGAGAGGCAAGTGTCTCTTTCAAATGAAAGTTCTTCATCAAGCAGATGTCAGCTGGAACAGGAAGAGAATCCATCAACTCTGGACCTCAAGACTGAGATTGAGAAAAGCAGTTTCTGTTTGCTCAATTATACTCACCACTGGACTTCTTCAGGATTTCTTTTGTACTGCTGGAAATGTGGAAGGCTATATTAACCTTCATAGTATAAGGCTTTGTCTAAAAACTAGGATAGTCAAAGGACCTACTTGATAATCTGTTCTTTGAAATAAAGGTTTGGAGAAATCTTTCAGGGAGACCTGTGGTCACATTTGGTGGTTGACGTAGTCTGAATAACAATTACTGCTTACAGAGAGAAGAAAAGCAAAATATTCTATTTTGATTCAGAATGCAGGGGTTCATTCAACATATATTACTATTGCTAATATAGATTCCAAAAGAAAGTATCTGAAATCCAACATTGGAAGGTCAGATTTTTGTCTCCAAAAGTCTTCATGTACATAATAAAGCAGTGTCACATGTGCACTGGGGTCTGCATTTCCTGAAAACTATTAGAAGTTTTGCTATATCTAACAGTTTGCTATTCAGAAGTCCTTAGATTCAGGTCGCCTTCTCAGTCCCATAGATGGGTTACTGTTTTTACTGCAGTGGTTAGTGAAGTTATCATATACCCTCTGTAGATGTTTATCTAGCACAGAACTGGGTTGGGGAAAAACTTACCTGTAAGCTTTGAATAACACAAAACCATACTCATAGTTTAAGTACAGGAAAACAGACTCTTAATCTAACCACTTGCCCTGTTCATCTTTCTGCACTCTGAAATTTCATCCTACTCCAGAAACAGGTGCAAGCAGTTGTTAGAAAGTCTATCATTCAGTCAGTTAAACATACATGTAGCTGAACTGTACACAAGATTACTACAAATGAGAGGAAGGCAGAAAGGCAGAATGAGTGTGAAAAAAGGTCTCTGTCCTGGGTTGTGGTATAAGATATGCACAAAGTATTCTATCACCATCTTCATGAACTGTTGAATCTAATTGCTGAAGCAGTGTTATCCCAGGCCCTCTTCTGTTAATGTGTCTTCTGTTAATGGCCCATCAAATGCCTTGCTGTATAACTCATAGATAACTCCCTCCAGGAGCTATCTCTCTTTAATGGGCCATCAAGGACCCCCTGTATGACTCATCATCCCATTGTGATATGCTCTGCCCAGGGGGAAGAGCCAAGCATTCACACCTGGATATAATCTGGGATTTGGGACAGTACAGGAGCCCTTACACACTGGATTCCCAGAGGATCAGAGCTACCAGACCTTTCTATGGGATCACTGCTTCAGGAAGATCCTCTCATCTGGACTGCTTCCATCATCCTGCTAAGGCTGTACTCTGACTCTGTCAGTGGTCTTTTGTATTATTGCATTTATTTATTTTTACCTTTTTTCTTCTTATTAAATTGTATTTCTGACTTGGAGCCTCTCACTCATTTTGCTTTCAAACCACTACAGTCTCATAAAATAACATTTTACACTGAAAATTTCGTACATGATGCAATTTATCCTATATGAGTATATACTGTATTTTCTAATCTCTCAAGCACAAATAATTCTAACATTTTTTAATGTGACTGAATTTAGCTTAGTACCATGACAGAAAAAACAAATGTTGCAAAAAGGTTTGGAAGACATGTAGACACCTTTTTCTTTATTTTAAAAAGGGTTAACTAATCCATTATTGCATAACACAACTAGAAATGGTTCCCAATTTAGAAATTCCTACAAAAATATGCTTTATATATTACCTTCAATAGCAATTCTCTCAGAATCACAGAATTGTTAGGGTTGGAATGACCTCTGGAGATAATCTAGTCCAACTCACCCTGCCTAGGCAGGGTCACCTACAGTATGTGACACAGGAATGCATCCAGGTTGGTTTTGAATGTCTCCAGAGAGGGAAAACTCTAAGAGCTCCTTGGGCAGTCTGTTCCAGTGCTCTGCCATCCTCAACGCAAAGCTTTTCCTCATGCTGAGGTGAAAATTCTTGTGTTTTAGTTTAGGGCCATTGCTCTTTGTCCTGTCACTGGCCACCACTCAAAAGGATCTGGCACCATTCTCTTGGCACCCCAGCTTTGAGATAATTATATTCATTAATGAGTTGCCCCTTTGGTCTTCTCTTCTCCAGACTAAACAGGCCCAGCTCCCAGAGGTCTACTCATAACAGAGTTGGTCCAGACTCCTGATACTCTCTACTGAACCCTTGGCACTAGTTCCTTGTGTTTCTTGCATTGAGGGTCTCAGGACTGGACACAAAGTAAAGACATTAACATTCAAAGAAATAGCAAGAGCCAAAAATCAACAGCTGTGTTTACAAAATTCATTGAAAGCTTTTCTTATATCTAGTAGAAGAAGAAAATTCTGTAAGAAAATTCTTCATTTTCATTACTCATACAATTTCCCTTATTAAAAAATTCTGGCATATTGCCAGAATAGTTTTTTGAATACTTCCTTTATTAGTTAAGTTTAATTTTTGAGATTTGTGAGCTCAAAGGAACTGTCACGATTCTTCTTATATTTGGCAGACAAAATTTGCTCTAATGAGTTTTGCTTTATCTATATGTGAGAGAAAGTTGTCATCATGTTCTCATTAGGTACTTTTATACATCATAGAGAAAATTCGAAAGATATCAAATTAGTGTGTTTCTTTTCAAGGACAACTTGCTTAGCTATGCCCATAAATAAAGAATCTAGAACTGCATAACCACCAGTTGTACTTTATTTGGAACTGGTGCTTTCGAATATTGCTCGTGTAATATTAATAGGAAAAACATATTTTCTTGTTATATTCTTTTTTCTTTTTTTCTATAACTCCATAGTTTAAACCATTTCACATTTCAACAATACAATGCATAATCTCCAGTTCCTTTGCAATATCAGATGTAAAGAAGTTGTCCACTATGTGAACCGTATATAAGAAAGAGGCTGTGTGGATATGCAGTGAGGGAACTATACTGAATTTTGAATAGGACCTGTACTACAGAGTTTGATGCTATGAGTAATGAGACTGAGATATGCTGAAGCAAGGGACTACCAGTAGGTAACTTTCTTTGTCATCATGAAGTGAGAGAAAACACACTGGTTAGCCATAGTGTATTCTCGACAAGAAATAGATTTATCAAAGAAATGAGTATGCCTTCTTCCTGTCAGACCTCGATATCAGAGCTCTGCTGAGACCGCTCTCAATCTGATATCAAGAAGTTATGCATTTCTGGCTGCCATGCAGTGAGTGGCTCAGCTCATCCAGGCTTGGAAAACACATTGTAATGATATCTAGCAGCAAAGAAAAAGGTATGTCTACTTATGCTCTTCCCCATTCCATCCCATGATAATTGGCAACATCAAATGATTGTAAGAGATGTGATCCACTTTAGGAGGAAAAGGGCAAATGTCCACCTGGGAAAGGACAACCTTGGATGTACATACAGACTGTATGAATGAGAGACTGGAGAGCAGCACTGCGGAAAAGGATCTGGTGGACCTAGTCAATGGCAAGCTGAATATGAATCCATGATGTGCCTTGGTGGCCAAAACTGCCAACCATGTCCTGGAAATATGAGGCACAGCATGGCCAGCTGGGATAGGGAGGGGATTGTCCCATTCTGCTCTCCACTGCTGCCATCTTGTCTTGAATATTTTGTGCTCCCTTGGGCACAACAATATAAGAATGACCCAAGGTTATTAAAGAATGTCCAAAGAAAGGTTATGAAGATGGTGAAGGGCCTTGAGGGGAAGGCATATGAGGAGCAACTGAGGTCACTTGGTCTGTTCAGCCTGGAGAAGAGGAGACTGAGGGGAGACCTCGTCGTGGTCTTCAACATCCTCATGAGGGGAAGAGGAGGGGCAGGCACTGATCTCCTCTCTGTGGTGTCCAGTGACAGGATGAGAGGGAATGGCCTGGTGCTGTGACAGGGGAGGTTTAGGTTGGATGTTAGAAAAAGGTTCTTCATCCAGAGGGGAGTTGAATGCTGGAACAGTCTCCCCAAGAAAGTGGTGATGGCACCAATCTTGCCAGAGTTCAGTGAGCTTTTGGACAATATTCTCAGGGCACATGGTGTGTTTTTTGAGGCTGTCCTGCGCAAAGCCAAAAGTTGGACTCAGGTGATCCTTTTGACTCAGGATTTTCTATGATTATACTCAAAGTGACATTAGCACCAGGAAAGAATGGTACAGATTTATATTTCTTGTACTATTAAATATCTGTAAAAATACATAAGAAATCCAGTTTGTGTCATAATGTATTTAATATGTTTTATATTTGTATTTCTTTGAGCCTAGACAAGCAGCCTGACAGTATAGAACCCATCTTGGTTTTGTATGCATGAAGCAGTCCTGCACCTGAATACTTAAATCAACCAATTCAAAAGTGTAAGTAAAAAAATTATTCTTCTAATTATACACTGTATTTTCTTCCTCTTTGAATGCCATTTCATTTGTTCTTTCATACTTTTCAATATTTCAAATACTCAATTATCAACTTCATATGGGAACATGATTACCAATCAGCTCCCAGAGATTCTTCTCGGTAGCAAATTCAGTATTTAAACAGTCCCCTGTATGTCCTAAAAAAATCTAAAAAACCCACCAAATAATAATAAAAATACCTGTGTATAAATTTTCTTTGCTCCTAAGAGGGGCTAACCTTATCATCTTTTTAAGTTATGCTTTCTGGCAGACTTTGTAATGTAAATGGTTTTCTCAGATATCAAGGAATATCCATGTCTCACAGAATTGTAGTAATACTGCCTGTTATAGAAGCAGACACGAGGAGAGAAGAAAAAATCAGACATCCCAATGATAGCAATCTGCCATGTTAATGCAGATATATGTAAACATAGGTATTTGTTGGCTTCTTGTTGACTGGTCTGTGTTATCTTGCCTGGATCCAGAGCCTTTGGTTCTCCTTCGCATACTGCCTTAGTCACACGAATCAATTACTGTTACACACACTTTCTCTGAAAGAAAATTTCACACATTAGTCCAAGTATAAGTAACATGACAAATGTTATTATAGGCAAATGCTACAAGAAAATATTTTCACAGATTTCAAAACAGTAGAGGTGCTGCAATGGACAATTAAGAAAAAAGTAAATATATATTAACAGGAAAAATAAGATTAATCTTTTTGCAAGGAAATAAAGAATTCGTAATCGCTTTAACAAACATATTCCCTCATACAAGGATCAAATTATATCCTAAGCTGCATTTACACAGTCAGCAGAGACCTGCAAAGTTATGATCCATAGTATTGAAAGGGCTTTTTTTCTCTATTTATTTTTTTCAAATGAGCACTTTAAAAACAGCAGTATTTCTGAAAAAGGAGAACACTCAGAATAAGCATATTCATAAGGAAGGATGCAAGGATCTCATTAGCCATCTTCCTTAGTAAAATTGTCACTTAATAGGAAAAGCAAGCAACACAGGTTATAATCTTGCCTTTTTTATTGGAGACATTCCCTGATAAAATAATCACAGTTTCACTAATTAATAGTTTCCATCTGGGGAGAGAGATTAATATTTCTGTAAGAAAAAAATTTCAACGTGTATTTCAATCATGTAGACTACTTACATACAACCATGTCTAGATAAAAAGGTATACTGAATAAGACAGTTTCACTGTAGTCATATCGCAGGTTCTTTGTCTTTTTCTTAGGCACTGAAATGTAAATAAAAAAATTCTCATTTAAATTAGAACTGCTGCCTCCTCCTCCTCCCCCTTTTTTCTTCCTTTCAATTTTCAGTTTTGACTGGAATACTCTAAGAGCAGCACTTAAACTAATTGCAATTTTTGTTTTTGCTTTACCTACCCTTTTCACTTCACCACTTTGTGCCTTCACATAACGGAAAGGTGAGCACCTTCCTCTGAAGGTGATGCTAATGCAGTTCAATAAACAGGAGAGAGAACAGGGTGACCTAAAATGGTGCAAGCCATATCAGAAAGGCATTTCATTTTTTTCTATTATGAAAATGAGATTCTCCTTTAAGTGTGGTTATTGAGGTGCAGAAACATAATGTAAAGTAACATAGACTTAAGCAAGATGACCTCATTCATCATCCTGAGGTCAGCTAAAGATGTCAGAAGCATTCTGGGCGCTGGTTAAAGAAAAAAATCAAGGAAAAAAATTCTTATTCTCTTTGGGATTGACCCTTTAAACTACTGCATACTGCTGAAGGAAGAGCACAGCCTTTACATTAGCTTTCAGCATTAAGAATTTGCACAGCACCTGTGCAGAGAGCCAGTTGTAACTTGAAGAAATGTTTAACCAAGTTCAGCAGTATGGACTCTACACACACTCTGATCTCCTAATTGGTAACGAGGAGGAAAAGTGGACATCAAAGCAGGCAAGAAAAGGTGTTTCACTGGGCTTAGGATAAGAATCATAAATTCTGACTGGAGCACAGCTGCTTGGCTGCAATGCACCTTATGGAAACAATTCAAATAGCCAGTATTTTTAGAGGTTTAGTTACTCCTCCAGCTAGCCAAAATTATTCAAATGTGCTTAAGAACTGTGTTTACAAGGAATTGATGAGGGGGCAGACAAGACATCAGATGCTAACACAGAAATGTGCCTACGGGTTCAGAGCAAACAGTGCCTCTCACAACTGCTCCATGCCTCTGACCATATGGTGTTCATCTGTTCATCTCCCCAACCATTCATTTGGACTAGGATGTTGAACTGTGCCAAATAAGCTTCCCAGGGAGTTTTCTCACAAAGATACAGGGGAGGAGGGTTGTGTTATCTGAGCTAAGCCAATCCAACATCTCCCCTCCAGGCCTTTGTGAATAAAAGCAAGATGGAACTCTTACAAACACCCTGCATGCCTCACCATCTCCACTGGCCCAATCCCTAGCCCAGACAGTTGTCTTCTGAAGTCCCTATAATTTCATTCTCAAAGCTATTGTTTAATTGCCCAGCCCCCTGAGTGCCTATTTCTGTCAAGAAAATTCAGATTACACAAATTTCCCAGTCTTCTCTATTCCTGGAAAACCTGTTGATCTAGGACAGTTACTTCATGTCTTCCCTTCCTTTTATTGAACTGGACAGAGTTCTGTAGTTTTGAGATTGTACTCAGACAAATATATCATTTCTAACAATAGTTCATTGTCAATTCTTTCTGGAAAGTTTCCAGACGCTGCTTTAATTCTCTTTGTGGAGTCTCCTGGCTCAGTTTTAATTCTTGTTTTAATTCCTTTTGGTCCTATATCAATTTCTCTTGTCTATTTTTATATATATGAGCATCTCCATTATTTATTGCATATTGATTCGACAGCCATATGAACACACAATATGCTTTTCTGCTAACACCAGTTTCAGTGCTTCCTGTCCCAAGAAACTAAATATCTTAGATCTAATGGATTGTCTTTCTTGGCTGAGAAAATTGATTCTTTTAGTGAAATATGTCTTTGACGAAGTTAATATCAAACTAAGTGTGAAAAGAGTTTTGCTACCTAAACAGTTAAGGCAGAAAAAATAAGTATTTCCTCAATCTAAAGATAATGCTCCTTTTTCTGTTAGTCCAGTATTCAAAGGAAACTCCTTACTTTTGCTGCTTTCCTCTCTCCTAAGCCTCAGATCTGCACTGACAGGGACAGCCTGGGGAGCGAGGGATGATGGCCCCAGAGCAGTCTGATTCCCCAGCTGCTGGCTCTCCAGGGTCTTCAGGCTCTGGCTGCTTATCCAGAATCCAGAAAAATGGATTTTAAATGTTTCTGCCTTGAGACAAAGACACATTCTCTGTTTCATGACTTGGACTCATTTCATACTCATGGGACTCCTACATAATTTTAGGTAGGACCTAGAGTAATGTAACTGCTTTGTTTGGGGCCTTTGTACACCACTACCTTACATTTTTTAATAATTTTATTTTCTGAGGACTAAAAATATGTCTACAAAAGTAATGCGTGGGGGTTTTTTCTTCACAGATTTCCTTCATGTATATCTTACTCCAAAAAGTAAGGTTGCTTTTATTATTGCTTAATGCTTTTAGAGTTGTCAATATACTTATTATTTGAATTGAAATTTACTAGCAGCAAAGTAAGCATCCTTGTTTGTCTCTTATCACATTCAGCTGAAGATACTAGTGAAGAAAATTAATTCCTAATCATCTTGGAGATCAATGATACAGAAATTCTGATTTTCTTGTTACAGTGTATGCAATTTCAATACTCTTAATATCATAACTTCATTCAGAAAAGTTTGTTTGTAGTGATATGAATCAGGAGACAGCAATAAATCTGACAGCCTCATATATCCAAAAAAAAAAAATCTTCATTATAACAAAGAAGAAAAATAGGGGGAAAACAAGGAAGAAAAAATAATTGGCATAATGATAATAAAAAACATATTCTGATTTTCACTCAGTTGCAACTTTGCAAGGAATAATAAAAAAAAATCAGCTTTAAAACTCCCAGCTTCAAATAGAGGAGGTTATGTTTCTCTTTCAAGCATGAGTGGCACTTAAAACACCTGGAACAGTATAACCTTTGATTCTATTCACAAACTTTCATCACCCTGACTTCATTGCCTTTCACTGGCTTGCACTTGATGGAAGAAACACATTAAAAATATGAGTAAGTTCATGATTATTTTCTATTCCCTTACACTGTAGTGACAGATGAACTTTCACAATCAAGGACAGAGTTCTCTAGGATAAACACATTTAAGGTACATAAGAAAACCACCCCTTTTTGAAATTTTGAATAGAAACATCTTACATAGCTTTTGTTGAACATTCTTTACAAGAAAGAAAATAATATTTGATCCAAGAATTTCTGCAGTTAATCCCACGTCATTTGACTTTTGGTCTTATCAACAAAGAAAGTTTCTTTTTATTTTTTCAAGGGTATGAAAAGCTTAAGACAAGTACCATCTCTCCAGACTTTCACTGCTGCAGTCCTTTCAGTAACAAAGCTTTCGCATCTCTGCTTCTGTCCTTATTTCTATTGTATACTTTATATGTAGTATCACATACCAGTAGGCAAACATGAGGAGGGAACCCAAACATGAAAAACTGGGACTTCTAGATTTATCCTGTTTTTTGTGCTTCCCTTTCTCCCACAGTGCCCCTGTGCAGTCCCATGTCTTGCCACCACCCGACTCTACTCTCCATTGCTCTCATGTGGGTCTCTTGTCAACACAGACTGTGCTACAGGAAATACATCTCTGTGGGGAGTTTTGTGAAAACTGTGTAAACTTTTACAATCAAACCCTTTTATTTCTTATATCTAAACACAGAATGACATCTCTTTTTCAGCCTATTCTAATTACAATTTTTTTCACTTGTGAGTTACAAGATATATTCTCCTCAGATCCAAATGCTGTCAAAAGAAATTAATCTGAATTTAAATTATTTTATAGTATTGTAGCATTTCAAATTTTAGTAATTTAACATCTATCTTATATTCCTTAAATTCAGTGCTTGGATCACTTGAGCATACTTTTCACATCTTCACACTTGAATGGGAATTTATGTATATAATTCTATAATTCTTGTGTCACAGAGTGGCATACAGCAATATTATTACTTGTATTATGTTAATGTCTGCAAGTAAAATTTGGTTGAAGTCCCCATGGCATTAAACAATGTAAAGATAATGACATCTTGAGCAGTACCTAAACATCACTCCATATAAACATTAATAATTCATAAGGCCAACTATTAAACTCTTTTTGATATCTTTCCTAGTATCCATGCATTCCACTATAGAGACAAGAAAAACAGGGGAGGAAGAAGGAATTTTGTTTCAGTCTTCATCCATATGCTTGCAGAATGAAGGCCTCAAAACACAGTTCTTAGCAAGGTATGGAGTCTCCAGGACACTTGCAACCTTATTAAGTCTGAGAAAAGAATTCTGATCCTAAAATAATGTTTTCATTTTTGGTAAGTTTTATTGAAAGCTGCACTTGTAAAGATGACATTTTCTTTTTTCATTATTTTTGTTTTATTTTCCATACTGCGTTGACACTCTTTGGGTGTCATCTGAAAGAAGCTAATTGTGAAATGACCATGGTTTTCTTTCTTTCTCCCTGGAAGATCTTACACGTCCTGTTTCTCTCCTCATCATGAAGACTTCATGCCATGTATATCAGAGTATATCTGTGAAGCTGCCATCAGACAACAAGAAACCTCAATTTCTGCTCTGTTTTCTTGAACATGGTTCCAGAAACTGCCCTTTTTCTGACCTATTTTTCTGACGTACTTATCTCTTCTCATTCTTTCTTAAATTTAAAGAGAGTATTTTTTCTTTTTTTTTTTTTCCTATCTTCAGAGTGATGTTGCATCACTAGTCATTAAGTGATTTGGTGAGATGAAAAACAAAAAATAAGAGCCCAGTGCATAAAGTTAATATCTATTTCTTAAATCTCTGGATTTGGCTTATTACTTGAGAGGCATAAACAGAACCCTTGCCTTTTTTTCTCTCTCTGAATAGTTATGATGAACATTAGTCATCTTTATTATATGTTCTTATCTGCAGGCGACTCTAAATACCTCAATTTTAAACTATCTTATGTAATTGATTCAGTTTCACAATTTTTGGAAAATAATTCTTGCTTGATTCAAAAATACAGAAAGGAGGCTTTTGTCAGATAATCTTCATGTAAAGAACTGAAAAAAATTCTTATATGACAGGTTTTCACACCCAATACATTCACAAGAAAACTGCATTTGTCTGCCAGCCCCCATACCCTTACAGTGCCAGCCTTTATGCTCAACCTTACACAATTGTCATCCACCCTCTCTGAAACATGATGTACAGTGAGCAAAAGTTCAATAAACTTTCAGATGTGAAAGGGAGTGTGAAGAAATTGGGCGCCAAATAGAAGTATCAGAAGGTAGAATAAATATTGCTACATGTCACCAGCCTTACAAGTGAATGTATAGCAAGGAATTTATGACAACAACTCTGGAAGAAAGTATTTGTTGCCCCAACTGGAAATAAATCATTCAGTAGTATGAAGAAATTAGAAAAAAAGAGAATCAGAAAGCTGAAGTCAGCAGAACCCAATTTGTATCTAGCAGGCATCCTGAGAAGCAGCGGTCCCAAAACCTACTTGCAGCAAGAGACAACGACTACTGTGGCTTTTGCTAACAAGATCTTTTCCACAATTGCTTGCCATGTATTTTTCATACCAGCAAATGAAAAGTTAGTTTAAAAACTTATGTTTTCAATATGTGCATGTATAGCTATTAAAATGGTGCCAGCATCAATATTTGACCTTTGTTCTTGCTTCAGGGGAATTGAGGGAGACACAAGAACAGAACCATACCATTCAGGGACAGGCTATCTCCAATCCATTCACACAGTGGGCTGTGCTCAGTGGGTGATTGCAATTGCTATCCTCCAGTTTCTAACCTGAAATAAGATCACAAAAATTCAGATCACATTTTCTCAGGGAACAAGGTCCCTGCCACTGCACACCTGCTCAGAGAGGGGACCCTTGCTCCAGCCAGTACCACTGCTCCAGACCAGGTCCCATGTGGTGGCCTGGCCCCAATGGCTCCATTCTGGGCCCAACATTTATATATTGTTGGAGACCGACTCGTGTTCTTCACCTTTCCTGGTCTAATAAAAAGTCATATTCATTCATTTAGACTTTTGTTATAAAAAGCTGAACATTACCAGCAGTAAAATATCAAAATTAATCTATTTTTGTTTGGTTTTAGGTCTTTATAAACCCAGTCAGTTAAATGTGGGCAGATGTAGCCAATACCTCATATGTTTGGGCTGTGTTTTCAGGGAGGATTCAATCCCTGGCAATGTTGTGTTATACAGGGAGCTTCATTCAGAGATTTCTAGGTTCTTTTACGTTAATGACAATATAGCTGTGAAGAAAATAAGGGAAATATCTTGCAAAATTTTTATTTGCAACTAATTTATTTTGTTTGGACTTCTACATGTGCATGTCCATGCATGTGTGGGTGTATTTTACTTGTTTCAGTTATATGACACAAAGGCTTTCTTATGGATTTCAATTCCAATGTAAAATTTTGGTAGTTATGACCCTTTCACTTCTTTGGTGTGTATTCCTTTATATTAATGTGCCTCTGTAATTCCTAATAAGTGTAAGCAAGCTGTTTAAAAACTTTAACAAAGTGGGATATGAATGATTCTAATTAATTCCAACAAATTCAACCAGGTAATTTGATGATACAAATACACAAAATGCATATATTTATATTTTACGCAATAAATAAAACCATTGTGTATCACAAATCTTCCTGTGAATGAATGATAGAAGTAAGAAATAGATTTCCCTCTTCGTGAGGCTATTATTATCTCAATGGAACTTCTCTCATGAGAAAGGAGAGGTGGTTGAAGACTTCAAAGTGATAGCTATGTAACCACATTACAACTCTAGGTTTGATTCCTCATATAAATTTAAGTTTCACTGAAATCATGGGAAGTATGTTAATTTATATTTGCTGTTGAATTTTTCTCCTGGTCCTATCATGAGATTATCCTTAAATAACTTATATTTGACTTTTCATGCAAACTTATATTAGGTCAAGTTCAGAACAAACTCTGTGAAATTCTCCCTGAAGGTGCAGAACTATTGCCTATAGCAAATAATAAACAGATATTTTTGTAAGACACACTTCATCTGGGGTAGTAGTAAGTACAGGTATATAAATTAATCTGCTTTGATTCCAAATCCATGCAAGTTTCTTAGGTTCAAAGAGTTTACTGAAGCACAGAAGTTATCAGACTCATATTCACTTAAGTAAGCATGACAAAAAGCACAAAAAGAGTAGAGCAAGGAAAAACAGAGAATATATAAAACATATAATTAAATTGACAAGGAAATAGTGAGGAAGAGATCAAAACCAAAATTGTTTTCTGCATTTGAAATTTGTTTTGATTTTTTAACATTTTGTTCTTGTCAGAATCACATGAGAACAAAATGTTATCCATGTTAATACTTCTTTGTGCTGCTGTGATGCTAAAGACATTCTGAATAGAGTTTTGAAGGTTTTATTGATGAAAATTGTTTTCTGCAACGTGGTGGTAGATGTTAGAGTGATAGCAGCTGATTTCTTCTTGGGCCATAGGTAGTGTGGGGGAGAAAGGAAAGTATTCGTTTATAATTATGTTCATCCATTTTCAATATACTTGTTAAAAGTTTGTGTTGGGATCCAAAAATTCAGACTAATTTTTAAATATTGATGAATAGTCATGTATGTTTTTTCTAATTCAAGGGGAAATGAGTTTTCACATTGATTCTACTAGCAATTATGATTTAAAAGATTGAATGAAATGTAAAATTAAATGTTCTTTATGTTGTGAATAGTGTTTGCATTTCATTCTGCTCAGACAACTGCTTCAAATTGCATTCTCAGATGCTACTCAAATACTACTCCAGTACAGCATTTTCAGCCTTGCATTTTTCTATTACAATTTGGTCCCCTGAGTTTCCCAGAATTTGTCATTGCTCTGGCTTCTGAAAGTCAAGCAGTTTAGATTCTTGCATGTCTCAGGCCCCTCAGCACTAGCACCCTTGCAAACAAAACACTCCCAGCTCTTCTGCTTTTCCTTCTGGCTATCTGACATCCTGATGCCTTTGGCTGCTTCATGCTTACCTTATTATCACCTCAGATGTTTCAGATATTCTGTTATAAACCTTGACTTCCCCATATATTCTTGGTTTAAAGATCTTGTTCAGCTTGCAAACATGAATATTTTTTGTGTTTAATGTAACCTTTGATCACAATAGTCTACTATCTTTTCTTAAATCAGCTATTCTCATTTTAGTCATAAAGCAACAGCTCCTGGTAACTAACCAAGTAAAGATCTGATATTTTAAAAGGCAATTCCACCAGACTTCTCCTTAACCAGAGATGAAGCCTGCATCCAGAAGTCCATGAATTTGGAGGAAGGAAATAACTAAAGCAGGTGTCTATTATATATTCATTTAATGAAATTATGAGGCCTTATGTTTCCTTCCAGGAAGAAAACAAGTCAGGTTAGAAATCTACCACATAAACACTCCATTGTATAATTTGGCTTCTGAAGGACTTATCACAGAATAATCCTTACAGGTATAGAGACGGGATGTTCAACTGTATTCACTCAGTGTAGTTACTTCATTTGGGATCAAGCTGATTGCTGTATGTGAAGTAAAAAAAGAATCTAACTCTTCCACACTCTTAATCTCTGGGATAATAAATGCTATTTCATACCTTGACAGTTTGATGAGGCTAGCCTTGAGGATTTTGTTTGTTGATTTCATTGCCTTCATAGCTGAAACTATTCATTACTGTGTTTGGAAGATCAAAACAATATTTTTTAACAAATACACCATTCATTTGAAAAAAAAAAAAAGAATGTTCAAATCTGGCTTCAAGACTTGCATTACATTTGGACTCTCAGAATCCTTGAATTTCATCACTCTTGATTACCCAAAATGTATTGTCTTTTTCTAAAGTATATGCGATCTACCAAAAGAAGGAATAAGTGGCATGAGTACCATAAAAAAAAAAAAAAAGGAAAAGAAAGGGAAAAACCTTACCAGATAAAAACAATCAATCTGCCTTTGCTTTTTTCCCCAGTGTCTACTGATGTTTCCCACTATTTGTTTATATTGCAAGGAGTAAACCAATACACTGGATAAGAAAACAAAGAATTAAAATTAAATATTCTATTACCATAATACAAATTCAGGAACTTGAAAGAACAACAAAATATTGATCTTTCAGAACAGCCATTTTAGCTTCAGCAATGTAAACATCTCCTGGTTTTGATTAAAAAAAAAAAGTTAAATTTCCTTAGTAAAATAAGGTTTTGGAGCATGCTGCAATGGGTAATTATAAGAACCTATGCAATTCAATGAGGCTGATAAATTGCAACAAGGGAATTAATGTGTATTTAAAAACTTAGAGTTCAAATATTTTATTGACACATATGATGTCTTTACAAAAGAATATATTTGAAAATACATTTAAATATAGTGCATAGTAATGGTAGAGGTGGATACAATTAGATAAATGTCAAATGTATTTTTATAATAAATTTAGGAAAAAAGTTTTAGAAGAAGAGAGAGCATCATAAGAGTACTTTATTTAGCCATATACTTGCAAAATATTTAATTCCTAAGGTTAAAGACAGCCTTCTTATTTTCAGTGACAAGGTGTAGCACTGAGATTTCAGTAAATTATTTTCAAGCTGCTTCTAGTGTTAACTATCAAATTCTATAAAAAAATCATGCACATTGTCTTGCAGGTTTTGCAAAGAGGCAAATATAACATCTGCAGGAAAAAAAGAGAAGGTTTTCTTTTAGACTTAGTACACTTCATTACTCTGTGAGATTTTGTACTGAAACGGACACGCACTAGATTTCTCCAATTCAGCATACATGTGTTAAGCTAAACAATCATATTGCTATACTCTCTAAAATCCTTAATTTTTCCTTCCACAGTAGGACACAATTTTCAAGATAAGTAAGTATTGTACACCTGGATCCTGCATTTATCTTTGATAATTCAGTTACATAATTTGATAGTTTTGAGATAAATATTGATGAGACAATGTTATCACAATTTAAAAAATGGACAAAATGACATCACTGC
Source organism: Argya squamiceps (assembly GCA_037834095.1). NCBI lineage: Eukaryota > Metazoa > Chordata > Aves > Passeriformes > Leiothrichidae > Argya > Argya squamiceps. The sequence goes on from JBBMKD010000170.1 coordinate 37,567,257, forward strand.
AATATTGTTTGGGGAATAAGAGCATTAGATACTGATTTAAAAATAAGGTCTATTGCTTAGTTTTCTCATAAGAGAAACCACCCATGTTTCTACCGACGTGACAGTAAATCTAGATGTTGAGGCAGCCAAAGAAAACAGAGAAGGGGTAGAGTTTCATTCAGGGAGTGTTAATGCGCCAAGGTTTCAAAGAGAAAAATGTGCCAGCAGTAAAGATGGGCTTTTCCTTTAGTCTTGAAGATAAATCAGGAAATCAGTAGAGCTCCTAAGAAACTAAAATAAATGCTAGAGTTCCATTTGTAACAATTATCTTTGTTTCAAAGAAAATCTTAGAAGCTGTCACTCACTCTTTGTTTTCCTACCACTCCTGCTATGTTCTGATGGGCAAATGCTAATGCATACGTAGAAAATAATGACTGGTTTTTTATTCATTTTAATTAGTTGTGCAGAAGATATTTAATTTCTGTGGGTAGTTTTTTAACGTGTTTTTAATATATGTTTAGATAATGGAACTCACACTCTCACAGCAGAAGAACATTTTCTAAAGGTATTAATGAATTTTGAGTAACATCGAGAGTGAAAGTCAGTGGAAATACCAGAGTGACAAGAAATAATTGAATCTCTTCAGAGATGTTAAGCCATGTGCAGAGCAAATCTAAAGCATCCAAAAAACCTATACATATAGCACAATTCCAAAAGAAAAAAATAATACCAGCCCTCATGTGCTGTTAGAGATCAGATTAAATATTATTCTCTCTGTAAAACATAGCCTTTATGTCAAAATAAATAAATCAATCAATAAACTGAATGAACATGAAGCCTCTACCACAAAGCAGACTCATGGCTTTAGTTAAACAGTAGTAGGAAGGAATTTAACATGAAATCTGATCACAAAGTGACTTCTATAAACAGTCACTTCCCAGCTCTGTCTGTTCAATAGAGTCAGAAAGGGTAAAGAGTGGGCTAACAAATAAATTCATGGAAGAACTAGTAGTTTTGAACAAGTGATAGTAATGCTTGCTCAACGTTAAAGGCAAATTTAACAAACCAAGACTCTTGAAAATTAAACTGTATAGAAGAAGTCTGGCAACAGCTGGCCCATATCCACAGCTGGTATTAGTTAATGTGCCTGCTCTAATTTACACAAGCTAAAACTGGCTGACATTAAATTCACGTATGAGCCTGCTCTAAGGTTGGCCTAACCTTTTGATTTTTGAATGTTCAAGCCAAGGGCTTGACTGGATACTGTGAAACTACCTGTTCAGCCAGAAAAATTCCTATTCGGTTCCTGTACCTGGGACCTCAGAAACTGTTTGGAAATATTCTCTCTATTCTGAAATGCAGAAATCTCAGAAGACTGATGGTTTTTTGGACAAGGACTATATATATATAATTAACAGCTACCTTTTTAATATTTTACTTTTATGCCCAATACTCCAGAGGAATCTGCCATTGGTAAGTTTTCTCTAGTGCCTTACAGATGCTGTCATCGTCTACCTTTAAACATTTTTTAATCTAATCCTCAAATTGTGTTGTTGTTGCAGAAGGCAGAAAATTGATATTAAACTTTTAAGTCCATCCTTTAAAAAATCATTATTCTGATAGTCTTTAGAAAAATTAGAAATCTCACTCAGAAGTCTACTAATAATTTTTTTTTTAAATGTATATAGCAACAGCTTTATTCATGAATTTTTTTTGCCACGTCCCTGGAGTTGTAGGTAGATTCATGAACTGATCTAGTCAAAATCAACTGCACATCTGAAGCATAAGACAATGTACAGTAAGAGTGAGAATGCAAAGAAATATTGAACTATGCATATGTTTTCCACAGACAATATATTTGTAGTAGATATGCTTACAAACTATGATTTACCTGAGCATTTTTAGTTATTTGGTTTATTATTTACAGGAGAGACAAGCCAGATTAAGGGATGTATTTGAAGTATCTTGTCAGTGAAAGCTTCAAGCTTGTGGATAAGAATGAAAAACTAGTTATTGTCTGTTGAGTTATCACTAATGAAACACAAGAGTTTCAGCACACAATAATGAGTGTCAGAATCAGAGGAGTCAGGGAAGCAGATTTCTGCATAATTAAAACTTTTTATTTTCTATGTATGAAGAAAGTGATTTATTAAACAAGTTGTTGAAGAACAAAAGGAAAAAAAAGCCCATTCTCTTGAAATGCATTTTCCCTAGCCTCCCTGAGAACATATTTATAAATCTGTACAATAAATAGAAAAGGTAAGCAAATAATAACATTAAAATGTGCACTTATATAAAAAAAGAAAAGAAGGGCAAAAAATCTGGCCAGCTGGTAAAAAAGTAGAATTAATGTGCCTTTGTGTATCAGATTTGCAAGAATGCAAATATTGCAGCATTTGTTCAGCTGGTTTGAAGATTAATTTCAAACAAGTAACTATTTTCCTTAAGGAAATGGACTAATAATAGGTCATAAGCATGCAAACAGGGCTGACTCTGCCATACAAGCAGAATAGGTTGCCAACTAGAGCAGCAAAATATTGAGGGCAGCAAAATTAATTGTGAACATAGTTTGTGGGTCTGGAGATATTTTTCCTCATTGTCTTAAACTGCAAGGCTTTTGGACTTGTATGGCTAAATCAGTACATCAAGTTAGTTTTATTTAAATGATGTTTTAAAACTACAGTTATATATAAAATAATTTTAATATTGTTATAAAATAAGATACCAACTATGTAACTTTGCTTTAAAATACATCCCTACCTATCATACCACAGAGTCTTCTTTCACAATCCCCTAAATTTTTGCCAAAGAGAAGTGTTAAATACAAGATTTCCCCTGCAAAAACCCAATACACAAATAAACACAACAAAAACCCAAAATAGATTGTTTGATAATTTCATCTTTGGCTTCCTGTCTTCAGACATCCAAAAGGATTCAAGCTATCAAAGCTTTGACTGGCAATATCTTGTTTTGATCCAAATCCATTAGTCTATATCTGCCATTTTCCACTTAGAATTATCCAATTTTAATTATCCTGAATAATTTGGTGTTATCAACAAAATTTCTATCACTAACTTGTCACTCAATGCATGTCTTGAACTTGATCTGATATGCACACTAATTAACTCATTGTGGGTCGTAGAAGTGTAAACCCTAATTTAGATGAAGGACTTTGAGTAGTAACCTCAATGTAACAAATACTGCATTGGTATAGTTCAGGCCATCAGAAAGGTGCATAAAAAGAAAAGTAATATAAAAAGGTACAATATTGTATGAGGCAAGGTACCCAAGAAACTGACATCCAGGTTTCTATTGTCTAAGGTGTGGATGGACTAGAACCTAAATTAGCCACAGAAATATCCCCATCCCATTGTAGCTGCAGTATTTCATTTACACTGCTGCCATGAGTTGTTGGAGAAATGCCAGCAGTAATCACATGTTTCCAAGCTTCATTATTCTCTTCTAATTTGCTCTTTTTTAATATTACCTTGAATTTTTCAACTTTTGTAATGGAAAGATGCACTTTGATATATCAGCTGAGGTGCTAATTCCTAGTTTTCTTGGTGGACAATATTGGAATTCCATGAGACCTAAGCCCAGCAACACAGTTGATGTAAAAGAGAAAAAACAGTAACAAATTCAAATAAATTTACTAGACTTGAAATTACCATATTACAAATTTATTATACCACTATATTTTTCTATTTCCTTGTGTTTTCTGACTTTCATAAGATGACATGTATCTGTTCCTTTGTGAACTGTCCTGAAAACCATAGAAATATCATCATTTTTACAAAACAATCTTTCTGAATATGGGTTGCTTCCTCCTTTGTTGCAGTTGCACAGACTTCAAGGTCAGATTCAACCACTAGGGAATTTTATAAAAATTATGAACATAAACGGTGATTACTGAGAATGAGTGTCAGATCAGGCTGTAAACAAGAAATCAATGAGAGTTTTTAAAAGGCAGAACTATGTATAAGCCAAACCTAACCAAAGTTTTTCATCAGAACATGCTTTAAAAAAACATCCAAATATGTAAAAGTAGAAGACAATTAAACCAGAGATAGCAAAATCCAGTGAGTAGCTCGGTTTTCTTCTCTTTTCAATTCTATCATGCATAGTAAATTTGAGTGAGACACCTAGCTGGCATCCAATATTCATTAAATTCCTCAACTCTGAAAGAGTAACTGTCATTTCAGCTGTCTTCTGCCTGCTTTACAGCTCACTGCAGGGTTCAGGAGGGGCTAATGGAGCTAAGAAGTTCTGCTGCCTTGCTAAAGATTCTCCCCTAGCAAAGGATTATTTACTTTTGCTGGACCTTCACAGGACTTGAATTTCTTTTACTCTGCCTAAGGGCATATCTCCACCTTGTCCTCTCTATAAACACTTGTCTTTGAATCACTGACTGAATAAATATTCTCTGATCTTGATCCTCCCAGCAACAAGAACTGATTGAACTACATATACGTGCTATAAAAATTATTTTTGTGCCTTTCCAATAATTTGGGGTATGTATGAAAAGCTGAAGAGGAATTCAGTCTGTGATGGCGTTCTTTTTTGTATAGTAAAAAAAGACTCCTCTGGTTATACACTGTAATCTTCTTCAGGTATAAGACAAAGTCATTGAGATTGGTCTTCTCACTGACTGCACAACAATATGTAAGCACAGATCTGTCCGTAGACCATGTGGGAAAAAACAGGGAAGGTGTGGATGGAAATCTCTTAATGGACACACTGATTAATTAATTCACAAGCTGATACTGGTCACTGGGATTTGTTTCCAGAGTTTTCACAGGACTTAATAAATACAGACAATTTAGGCTTTCAGTAACTTTTCATATTTGCAGACGTCAGAGACCAGAACAGCCCAAATTACTTGTAGCCTAATTAATAATCACAGTTTATTGAAATACCTTATTTACTTTTCTAATTCACAGTAATTACAGGGATTACAAAATTATGTAAGAAAAAATATTTTAGTTTTGGGTAATTGAGGGAGTGTTATGTTTATCTGATGACAATCAGGATTGTAAAGACAATATTGGACAGTGATGCACCCAGGATTAGTGCACTTGGGAGGCAAAAAATATATTCTAAATGCCTTTTAATTCATGACCATCAGTCAAAGATATGTCATAACTAAAGAAGTAAGGAAGGGGAACAAGGAAGATGTTGGTGAGGAAATCATAACCTGAAATAATAATGAGAGAGACAAAAACCTGGTATCATTCCCCATACCTGTCCCAAATAACCAAGTCTGAGCTGCCCTTTCTTTAAGTCATTTCACAGCTAACAATAACTTTGAATGTCCCCTCTCTGAACTCTGTCCTTGTGTTCCTACACCTCTCTAAATGTCAAATAGGGGCACCAATGCTCATGTCAGTAAAGCTGTTTAAATTCTCCCAATGAAAAGTCACATGCATCACTAATGTCTGTGCTGGAATCCAGCTGTGTGCCATGTAATGCTCCCTCTATGTGTTCTTACAAATACACTAGAAAGATAAGGGCAGAGAACATGTGTGATTTTTTTATTAATCATATTATCCAATTTAATATGTTATATTTGTTTTGAATTTTACTATCATAATTATATTATTATAATATATAATTTTTTCAAACTTTACATCCTTCTTTTTCTTCTTGTCCTTTCCTTTTTACCCTTGTCTACAGTATCTCAAGAATAAAATTTTCACACAGAATTTGGAAGCGACATCTACAAAAGGGAGTTGTTCAAATACAGCAGAAATTTGCGCATTAGCTTTCTTATTTAACATTTCAGTGAAAAAATAAAGGAACCAATTGGAAATTCACCCCAGGTTCGCTATTTCCAAAATGTCTCCCTCTCATTTAACAATCCGTAAAGTAATACTGACCCTCTAGGAAGACAAGATAGGTTTTAAATTTTCTTTCAAATCTTCTTGCCATAGGAAAAAATGATGAGATTACAAAAGAAGTTCCACACAGGAGGGCTTTGGTGCTGCCACTGTTCCTATAATGTCAGAACAGATTCATCTCTGAAATTGCTCTAATCTGTCCTTTTTTTATATATATATGATATAAAAAATATGTTGCTCTTTAAAAAGGATTTTTTCTTTTTTTTCTTTTTTTTTTTTACTTTTTTTACTTTTTCCATTATTGTATCATCCATTCATTCACAATAGGTTGTCTTATTCATGGTTGTTTTATTCATGTACTGGATTCAAGTGTATAAATCTTACATTCAAGTGGGATAAATCTTACATCGATATAATACACCATTTTTACTACAATTGAGAGCTTTCATCCAGGATGAGTGCCCCACTGACTAAATTAAATCATTCAGGATGAATGCAACTTACCAGAGTTTTTCCCCTTTTTTTCTTTTTTAACTCTAAATAAATAGAGTGTACCTGTGTATATAAAAAAGGAGAGGCAGTCATAACATATAGTATGATCTATGTGCAAAACATGGAGGGTATACAAGTAGTTTTTTGTCCCTTATTTCCTTCACACAATTAATTAGTATGTAAAAAAAATCCTCCTTGCTATTAAGAGGAAAAATCTCTACAAAGAAAGGGGACTATTTAACCTCACTCTTTCATGTTTGAGCAGGAAATTGAGGAAACAAAACTTGTTTAGTAAAGAACCTTAGAGGATCTTTTTTTAGTTTCTTTGCAAGTTTTTAAGGTCTTCACTTTAACAGCATAGAGTACAAACAATCCAATTGTATTTGCCTGTGTAGACAGATATAACAAGGTTTGACTTTTCTCCAGGTTACTCATGTAGAAAAATGTATGCCTCACATTCTGACCTGAAATCAGGTTCACATGCATGTAGTCCTGAGTGCTATAAACTGAAATTGCATTTAATCAGAATTATTTTGTCTTCTTGAATGTGGAAAGAAGAGAAGTTTTCACATTAAAAAGCTAGGGAAAAATCAATCATGAATGTTAAAATAGTTTGATGGAACCATTTGGGGGATTCTCTTAGTGTTGATGCACACAGAAACACATGATTATACACTCACAGGAATTTAAAAAATCACTGTCTGAATGAAGCACAGCTTCATGAATGAAGACAATGAATGTTGTCTGTCTTTCTGGGCCACACTTAGACATTTGGCTCAATTCAGAGACCAAATGGAAAGTAGTTTAGGGACAGGAAATTTTTTGTTAACTTAAGGTTTATTGAGGGGTTACATTTTGAGGGTTTGGTGGGTTTTTTTGGTTTTCTGAAGTCACAAGCTACTTAGAGTTAATGATAACTGAAAATGTTATTTAGTCTGTTAGATTCCACAGTGTTCCATGCTTCAAAAATTAAATGAGAGATTTAGTCACTCTTATGGGACATGCGTTACTTTTGGTGAGTATGTTGCGGGAAAAGAGCTAAAAACTCCACACCTGATGAAGTAAAGACAAAAACTACTGAAAGCATCTTTACAGGAGCTAAATAAATCTCTATCAAACCAGGGTAAACACAGCCATCTTCTTTCTTTCCCTCATTATCAAGGTTTCCAAGAGTCATGTGGTAAACAAGGCTATACAATTAAGTGATCTTGTTATCAAAGTAAAATTTTAAACAATATTTTCACATATCATACTGTAAAATAACCAGTCTTTCAGATTCCATTGCTCTGGTAAGAACACTGCATTGCTTAAGAAGCATATCACAAAATTACCAACTTGTTCTATATTGTGAGGAGTGGAAGTACAAATCAGAAACCTACAGTGAACTGAATATATGAGCTGTACTTGCTCATATTTTTGGACTAGCAAAGCACTTGTGACTTGAAGACAAACACAGTGAGTAGAAATTTGAGGAAGATACAGAAGTAGCTGTAATATGAAATAGTGAGAGCAAAGATCACTGCAAACACCCAAGGTCTGTTATCTGCTTCTGTTTCACTGCACACTCTTCTTTCTTCAATTTTGCATGTCTGTTTTGTCAACACTTGAAAGAGTTATCTTTAAGAAGAAACATTTTAAAAATGTAAAGCATTAAAAAAATAACAAAATAATTTTTATATTAAAACCTGTCACAACCCTTCAAAATGTTAACATTTATCTCTATTTTACATAGATACACTTCAGACAAATCTATGAAGCTTTATGTATGTTGACATTTTTCTCTGCCAACCAGCTATATCTTGACTGATGTATCAGAAACATCATTTGCATTTAGTTTTGGTAAGACAGAAATACTTTTTCTGCTAATGCACTGTAGCACCAGGACTCCTGGTGCTTTTGAGAACTCAACTTCCAGTTCATTTCTTCCTTTCTTTGACCTTCCTGAAGTCCTTAGATACCCTAAATCTCCACATCCCTAACTCATAACCTTGAATATCACAATTTATTGACTTCACCTTCTGCCCTCCCCATCCAAAAAAGAGACAGAAGGAACCCCCCACACACATGAACAGACACACAATTCTATTCAATAAAATCATTCCCAGATCCTTAAGACAACCAACTATGCACACCCACCAACCCTCGGAACTCTGGATTTTAACAGCGGCTGACTTCCCTGCCCGTGCTTCATTCTGTTTTGGCAGGGCTGGCTCAGAGGAGTCCCCATTCCCCTGGACTGCTCCCACCTACCTGTCCATCTGCCCTAGCCTGAGTTCTCCACAGCATCAGCCACCCTGATGTGCCATCCTCACACACCCTGGCTTGTTTTTCAGGGGAAATGGAAGGTGTGAGAAGGTGAAAAGAAACTTCCCAGTATTTTTTTGTGCAAATAGCTCTCAACAGGCTGTGCCTTTGTCCCCTTGCCTTTGTACCTTGCAGGCTTTGAAGAAATGTCTTCCAGACTGCCAAAAATGACAAAACTTTCAGAGACATTGGAAAAGAGGAAAACAGAGAGGAAATAAGGGGGTAGGAAGAAGTATGAGGCCTTAAATTAATTTCTTTAACTTTCCTGTGATTTCTTCTGCATTTCCCAGAGGGCTCAAGTTTGCTCTGGAAACTGCAGTACTGTCTGTTGCATCCTACAGGTCAGTGACACAATACCAGCACTTGGATAAAAAAAATTCCACACCAAACTCTATTTCAAATGATTTGCAAATAATTTTAGGGCACTAATGAGGCCTGGTAGATTTCTTATTTTAAAATTAAAGGGATATTAACTGAAACAGGAAACATTCCAAAATTTCTCATTACATGACTTAACTGTAAACATACTACAACAGCAAAGTGACATCTATTTTGTCAGTATTTATACTTTATACTCTTTTTATTGTTTCTGTTAAAAGATAGCTGTTTCAACAAAATTGCCACAGAATGAACATACAGTATTCTTCTATAATCTGAACAAAATTATCAACCAAAATTTGTAGCCATGTAGAATAAAACAATCAAAAAATGGCAGTTTCTTCTAAGGAGGATTTTTTTTCTGCTCACAGATCCATTTCCTATTAGAATAAACTAAATTTCCATCTGGCCTTAAATCTCTTCTTTGCCTTTTTCTATTCTCAGTGGTGGCTCATTGTCGTGGTTTGAAAGCAAAATGAATGAGAGGCTCCAAGTCAGAAATACAATTAAATAAGGTAAAAAAGGTAAAATAAGGAAAATAGGTAAAATAAGGAAAAATAGGTAAAATAAGGAAAAAAGGTAAAATAATAAGGAAAAAAAGGTAAAATAACATAAAATAAATGCAATAATACAAAAGACCACTGACAGAGTCAGAATACAACCTGAGCAGGATGATGGAAGCAGTCCA
>JBBMKD010000170.1:37577034-37611105 GCA_037834095.1 Argya squamiceps
TTCAGCAATTAGATTCAACAGTTCATGAAGATGGTGATAGAATACTTTGTGCATATCTTATACCACAACCCAGGACACTCATACTATACCTGGTGGCCTCTTTCCACCTCACTTTTAGTCTGCTTCAAAATTTGCAGTTCCACAGGATTTCCACAAAATAAATTGTGATATAATTTTCCTCACACCTGCGTTGCCTATGCTTCAGATATGTTTGGGGTTTTTTTCAAAGCAGAGTCTGCTTTCACCTACTTAAGGAGATTAAAAGTTTGTTAGGTTTGATCAGAGCTTTAGTACTATAGACAGTATTTCAGTTAAAAACACCTCTTCATTGAGCCCCAGAATTCCCATTTTTGACAGCCTTTTCATGACCTGGACAGAAAGTTAATGTGGTGGCCAGGTTTCCATTTCTGTAGCTCAGGAATGGGGTTTTGGGAAGTCACAGCTCCAAAGATATCTCCACAGGCCACTAGAGTTTCTTCCATTTCCAGAACCTCAACATAATTGATGGCTCATCTGATACAGACCCCTGACACTGCACATTTAACAAAGCTGTTCAAGAACTGTAAGCACCAGAGAAGCCACCACTGCTTCACACAACTATCTTACAGAATTCTGCCATCACTGCCCCCTTCTATTTCCCTATTCATTTCTCTGTGACTATTAGAAAGGTTTCATCCAGTCTAATAGCATATTCTTCAAATGAAAACAGGTTGGCCCAAATATTACCTCTGCAGATGCTGGTGTAAATCCAAATTTGATTATGTCGGTAGATATCTTTTATGTGCACTCCTGTGCTAGTGAAGATTAGATTTGAATTTTTTCTAACAAAGACAATTTGTGCCTTTGAACATTTCCATTTCTAGATCCTTGCCATACTGCCTAATTCTAATTCTTTTGTGGAAATGCATGTTGTACTTCTGCCACTCAGCTTTGATTGCAATTTTTCTTATCATTTGCCAAGTACAGCTCTGATTTCTGCACACAACCTTGCTTGGTCAGGACATTCAAGCCTGTTAATATTTCCATTTCAAAGCACCTTCAGCAAAGTAGCAGCAGCAGCAGCAATTCATCTCTTCACAGGATGCCATCTCTGTCTGTAATGACTGTTTCATCAATGTCCAGGACAGAACATCTATAACCCTGATCCGTGTTTTTCTTTCCTTCTTCATTCACTTTCCCCTGATCTTGAATTTTTGCTTCCCACCTGAATTCGTGTTAAAAATATGGTTTTATTCTAAGTACCTTTGGAAAGCTACAGAAACATACTTGTTTTAATTTCAATCATATAAAGATGTTACCTATTATGAAATTTGGATGATTTGTTTCAATCTGGTAAACTAAGCAGATTTTATGTGTTTTAGAATAATTTTCCCCTATAAAAAGTATGAACACTGACTTCTTGAGCTGGTGGCTCAATAATGAGAATAACACAAGAAAGCAGGTTCAAGGAAAAATATCAAGTTCATGAAATATAACTTTTTTTCTTGTTCTTTAAATAGTTTGATTGCTTTCCTTGTAATACATTTTAATAAAATGTATCATGTTTTGTCAATTTTCTGATGTGTTAATATTATGTGATTGCACACTAATCATTAGAGTTTTTATTTATGTATATATTTGCACAAAACATTTTTTTTAATCAATAGCAGCTTTACATAGTATACACATAGACTAGAATATTATGCTAAACACTATTATATCACCACCATTTATTTGGATTTATTTGATGGAAAAAAAGTGCATTCACTACTTCTATCTTTGCAAATCAGATAAAATAGTTGAGATTTTTTAAAAAGAGTTTGCACTGAATCCTATGATATAGTGAACATACTAATAGGGATTAGATCAACAAGCTGCTTTTTACATTGTAAATCCCTAACACTGGAAGATTATTTACTGCATTTTTTAGTTTGGTGATGTAAGCACATGACTGACAGTGCCATGACCATGTCAAAAGTTAATTCTCTTTTCTGAAGCAGGAATGTTAGCTACTTCTTTGTTGTACAGTCAGGCTCTCTGGGGTGATAGGGGGAACAGAGATTATATTTCTTAAGTTTGGAAGGTTTTACAAGGTGCTCCAATGAAAAGAATGGGAAAACAAATTTAAGAAGATAAAACGGAAGGGTCTCAGTCTTGTGAGGATACAGAAAACTCAAAACACGTTCACACAGATTTGTTCAGGGCAAGTATTTGGTGCTATATGTTCCATTTACAAGCCACTTCCTTTATCAAATTGTCATGCTTGCATTTGCAGATGTCACCTTGTGAGAATACTACAGTGTAGAAATCTTATTGGATAATTAATCAACACTTTTCAAAGTAATTAGCCATTGCAGTATGACATATTAATGTATATTTATAATTGAAGCACTTGAACTACTGTCAGGTCAACGCATGTCGCCTGCTATTTTTCAAACCATTCATAAGTCTTTCAAAAATGACCATAGAAAAATGGTGCTGTTCAGCAGAAAAAAGATTAAGATAATCAGGGAAAAATGTTAAAATAAAAAAGTATCATATAATGAGATTTTTCAGGCAATAAAATTATTTGTCATCCATTATAAGTATCCATTGTCACTAATTTAATTTAAATGCCAAAGAAAAACACAACCATAATTTTGTCCCAGTCATTGCTGAGAGGAATAAAACATTAAAGAATCATTGTGTGTAGTATCTTACCAGGATCAATGTAGAAGTCACAAATAAAATGTCACCATTTGCCAACAATTTTCACAGTTACCAAAGCTTCTTCAGTTTTTTGTCATTATAAATAAATATATAAGTAAGCTGTCTTATAACTGTTAGTAAATACTGACATCTTTATTGATGGTTATGGACAAAATCTTGCCACTGTGAAGGCCAATAGAAATTACTTCTGTTAAGTTCAGTGAGGCCAGATTTTCACTCCATGTATGTGACATTTCACGTAACAGACAAAATAAATTACTTCAGGCTCTCAGTTCCAAAACCTGCATAATGCCTTTTTTATGTGATGAATGAAACATATAACAGACAAACTAGAAAAATGTTTTCCTGTATTATGACTGCAGGGGAATATTAAAAACCTGGGTAGTGAGAATTCACCATTGAACAACCTCCTGGCAGATAGGAACCTGGAAGCTCATTCAGTGGTTCTGCAAAACAAAGAAATCTTACTAGAATCATATCCCTCAGAATAATCAAAGGAAAGGTACAGGCATCATTTTCTGGAATTGTATCTTATGGTCAAAATATTTACTTCTATGTTCCTGATCTGTAGAGAATATAAGATTTTATTCTATGTTTTAACAGTATTAGCCTAAATTATAGTCTGAATGAATTTAAGTCTTGCAACTGAGCATAAAAAACCCCTTTTTTTAAAATCCTTGTGATTTGTTTTGCTATTTTCTGTTTTCTCTCTTGATTCTTTTCTTCTGTTCAGAATAGTGTTGCTGGGACACATTTTCATGTATTTTTTTTATGAGGAGAAATATCACTATTATAATCTGTCCCTCAGAAAGAAGAGAAACCATCAACATTATTTCTGTACAACTCCCAATTGAACTTGGGGACTTGTATTACACATTTGGCAGCAGACTTGAAACAGATGCCATCTCTAAGGTCCTGAACCTCAAATTTCAAAATTTATGTCTTTCCAAACAATAAAACATTTGATTTATCCATGCAGTTTCATGCAGAGCTTCTTTTTTTAGTCATTTTTTCAAGCAATAAACTCGATATATTTTTTTATTCTGACATCCGTCATCTCCATGTTAATCCTTTGCAGTCTGTTCCTAAACAGTTCTGTGCTATGAACATGAATGCACTTCAAGTTCTTATTAATCTTTTTACAGGTTTATTCCCAGGAACAATATTGAAACTTATACTGGAACTTTATGTAACAGCACATAAGATTGGAAAGACCTCAGCTGTCCTATCAGTTCCTTGGTTTTAAGTGTATATTTTACTAACTTGTATTCTAATGTGTTTTCTCTTTTATGTAAACTTTGGAGAAAGGTCACAGCACTAACTGAAACTGTAGTTTTACCATCTGGGCCTATTTTGTTCAGAAATACAGGCAAAATTAAACTGTTCACTGTATGAGAGACAAGTTCAAAGGTTAATCTGTGCCAAGAAGTAGAGGTGGGGAAAAAGTTCACTAATTGGAGCTCCACTTCCCTACATATTTTATCCTTCTGTACCTTCAAGACGTAACCTCAAATTCATTCAGTTACTGAAATTTGCACAAGGCTAAAATGTTCCTTTCACGATTCTTTAGTTGCATTTAAAATGTATCAAGTGTGTGGCCAGCTAGTATTCTGAAACCCCCTACTCTTAGCAAATTATTTTTATAGGAGCTCAAGCTGTTTATTACCCAACTCCGAATGTACCTATGTACAATTCAGATTATGGTTCCATAACTGAACAGGCACCCCATTAGGAATTTGTAAATCTGGCATTAAGTTTTTATTCTGTAAAGCTGTAGTTCAGGGCATAAAGTAATCTGTCATGAGTCCCAAATAATGGCAAGAATCCTATAATTATGTTTCACTGGAACAGCTCAGCAAGCAGATGGTGGATCCTTACTGAGTTACTAATGGATCACTCATTGACCTCAGTGGTGCAAGTAATGCACTAAATTAACTTTTAAAATCTATACATCTCTTGTAAAATTCTGCATCTTATGCAAAAAATTGTTGCAGTTTTGTTAAGTATCTTAGAACCTACAGATGTTCAATATTGACTGTGGAACAAAAGTGTATTCTGGTAGCCAAAACCTTATCATACAATGCATTTAGAAATACTACATGGCTCATGAAACTTGTTTATATCTGGAAATTTCAGAAGAAGCAACAATGTATAAGACTACATGTGCAATGTTTATCACTCTGCATACTAGGCCATTCTTAAGTACTTATAAGTTTTCATCTAAGCGAATTACAGGTCCATCTTTCTAAACAGATAAGCAACATGCTTGCTCTCACAATTTTGGAGCTATCGTGCTTCCACAGTGATTTTATTTTCACTTTTAAAAAAATTCCTTTATATGAAAAGTGTCTTCCTGATATCTGCCAGGACAGCTTTGATATCAAAATTCACTCTCAAAAAAAAAAAAAAAAGCCCCATCAGAGAGACCAAAAATAGCCAAAATCTTGGTAGAAAGCATGGCTTCTTGAGCAGTATGAAGAAAGCCACTACTACTTATAGCTTATTTGATCTTGGTCTGTTATTCATCATGTGTTTCTGCTTTTTCAGCATCTGCTCTCAAACATATTGTGAGCAGAGTTTGAATGAATTGGATATATTTGCTTGAAGAGAAGTTTTGCCAGATTTCTTTCATAGTGCAGCTGGGTCAGAGTGTTTTGGCTTTCAAAGAAGAGCTGAAGTATCTGCAAATTCTCCAAACCACGTCCAACACAAAACAACAGCTGCTGAGTTTATCCACTAAACCGTGGAGCAACTGGCAATTAAACCATCAAATTCCAGGCATTCAGCTAGAAAGTTAATACACCAAATCTATGTTAGTATCTAAGCAAAATAGAATGATACTGGAGAGTATATTGATAACTTTGGCATGCTGATTCTATTTGAAAGTAGGAAGAAGCACAAGAGGTTTCCAGTTTCAACAAGTGTGGTTTCACAAGAAGAAAGCACTGGTTGTTCATGGCTCTGCATATTTTCAGCTACATTAACCCCTGTATTATTCTAAATCTCTAGTATTTTAAAAAGAACTCAGCATTAATATTCTCAGCCAGAATTTCCCTGCAATTAATCTCCCATTTTTAGTATCAGGATAAGCAGTCTGTTTTCAGAAGACTTCTGCAGATTGGATATCTAGCAATTTTGAAAAATCAGACCATAAAAATCTAATCTATAATAATATTGAATAATTTCAAAATATTTTACCAGAGGATGACTCCCAGTAATTTGAAATATGTCCCAACCATTTCAAAAGTCACTTATAAATATGTGGTGCTGACTTATCACATTGCATTTCTATAATTAGGGTAACAGTACAGTAGAGGCTGACAGTGAAAAGCCCTGGCAAGCAACATATTCAGCCAAATATTTTCTTTAGCAGTTGGAGGAAAAAAATTGGAAATAAAGATCTAAAAATTTGCCATTTAGCTACTGAAGATCCATATCACTTAACTTTTTTCACCTTAAGGATGCCTATAGCTTCAGCTATAGATGTTGAAGGAAGACCTGCCAGAGAATAACTATTTAAAAGATAGATGGCATAACCCACTGCTGAAAATATTTCTTTCCCTATTTTGATTATAGAAGAATCCTAAGTTTAGAGCTTATACTGGACATTTAATTTTTGGCTAGACTAAGTCAGAGAAATTAAATTGCATACCTTGGTGGGCAAGTTGTCCCTTTTTGTGCTTTGTTTTCTTTTCTGTTTGCAATAATCTCACAAGAATACATGACTTAATGTTTTAAAATTATCTAAAATTCTTATATGGAACACATTATTTAAATACAGAATATTACTATTTTTATTACTACTCTTTTTATTACACAACACACAGTTTTATTGATTTTATTGCACTGAATTTACGTTAGTGTCTTTATACTTCAGGTGACAGAAAAACAAAGTGTCTGCGTTACCTAGAGAGAGTGACTGGACTGGGGAGACTGTAATGTGTGATAATGGACAAAGCTGAAATGCAAACACCTGACAGCCTTCTGCAGGAGTTTGTCTTCTATAAAGTGAAATGGCTACTGACCTTTCTATACCACTGTTTTTCTCCTACTATGCTTTTTTGAAGTAACTTGTTGCACATATATGGCTGTTAAGGAAAAACAGTGACATTTCTGCTACTCTCTTTTTCCAATCTTCATTTGACAAATTCAGAGTCCTCTCATTAATTATTTTTCCAAAGTTCACACAGAATGAGAAAATTATGGAGATGGGGGTATTTGAGTGGAATAGGTTCTAGTGTTGGTTAACACAGAGTAATGTGGAAATATAAGGGTAACTCTCTTTTATATTCACTTTCTGATTTTTTTTAACTGACCTAAAATATACTTTGTATCTGCTTGTCCTCAAGATTCTGTGTTTTGAAAATGGCATTACTCACATATTTCCGACGCCTTCACAGCCATCACTTAAAACATTAAAAATTAAATGGAAGAGAGGAAATGGAAGAAAATGAGAGGAACGCATTCCCATTTCTTAGGAAAAATCTTCACTAAGACTTTCCAAAATATCACATCCTTTTCTGAAAATGGAGACTGTTCTATGCAAAGGAGTCATTTTGCCAGAGGGAGATGTGTAATTTTATACAACCTTTAGCTTCACTTGCTATGGTCAGCTGAAACTAAAAATTGCAAAAAGATAAAGTACTCCATTAAATCCCTGTTTTATTGTATAAGTGCCCTTATGAAATTGTGTAACTACACAATAGCATTATATCAGGCTAGAATTAAGGCTTACAACAGACGCTAAACTACAACATTACCCTGACCAGATGTAAGGCTTATTTAAGCCGGATTTTAGAGTGAAATATTTATGAACTGATTTAAATACTAATGAACAGGCAGTCCTACAGCTGTCACAGTTGCAGAATGATAAATGTGTTACACAGGAATCTCTATGTCATATAACTGGCCATTTTTCAATAGTCACAGACACTTTTCTTAATAGTAAAGGCAGAAGATGGGCAATGAAGTAGGCAAGAAGAAAGACAATTGCATAATTAGAAAGTTACCTTTCCTTTTCCTCAGTGCCTTTATTGGCTCCCCAGGTATTTTTTCACAACTTCCTGATTCTTCTCCCCCTTTTTTTTGCCTCTTTCAGAAATTCACAGTTCCATCTGTGGAGGTGTCAATACTGTCAATAGGACTTATTCCTAGCTTTGGTCAAGGCTGCAGTTTCCTTATGCACACTACATGAATGTTAGTTCATTCACCATCTCCACTGGGATTCCTTCCCTCCAAGAGGACGCTGGCACAGTGGACAGAAGAGCCATCTACTGATTGGTAGCACCAATTTTTGCTATTTACAAAAGGGAAAATCCAAGTCCTTCCAGTGCTCCAAAATCCCAGAAAGTCTTGCACATCTCCAGCACCTTCATAACCCTTCACAGTGTGCCCCACACTTCCCTGTACATATTGGGACGTCACCCTAGAAGCATTTCTGTGGGACACCTCATCCACCTTACTGCAAATGCTGCCACTTAACTCTAAGAAATTTCAAGATATAGTTATTAGGCATATATATATATATGCCTCAGGGACAAAAGCAAATCACCTAGGAAACAAAAAGTCTCAATGTACTTTTTATAAAGTTTACTTTTTATAAAGCAGCCAGTTCACACTAGGGAGAGTTAGCAAATAAGGCAGCCTGCTCCAGGTTTTTCTCAGGTGCAGTGCACAATGGCAATATTGACAGAGCAGTAGACCACCAAGGACAACAGAAAGTCCAGTACAGCTGATCCAGTGATTCATCTGTAAATCTCATCTTTGACTATGTTGCACTGTGGTAGGAGTAGGATGATGAAGCCAAATCTCCTCTTCATCCCTCACTGGTTTTACTGCTTATTTTACTACACTAAATAAATACAAAAGTGGTTTTATTCAGTTACAAAATTAGGTAAATGCATAAAGTGTAACATAAAGGATGATCTCCAATATAAAGGATAACCTCTATATACAAAATTATTTGGGGAAAAATTTAAATTAAACCTTTATTATATTTTTTCTGCTGTTCCCTTTTAAACATTTCCTAATTTCTAATTTAAGTTCTTGATTCCTGAATTATAAAATTAATGTTTTCTTCTTTCAAAACATTGGAATGTAATTAAAGAATCAGCTACATATTATAGTTACTATTAAATGTCTCTTCAATTCTACAAGGCATCATAGTAGCAGAAACTAATGAATTGGTAGAAAATAGTAAAGTAAGCAAAAAGTTTACAGAACACATGCATGATCTGTCAAAAGTGCTAGCAGACTAATTTAAAAATTTTAACTCACACCTGCTGCCAATGACAATATCCTTATAATGCTGAATAATTTATTTGTCATGTCCATATCATTTCCATCATAAAAATAGCTACTTTATTAAATAATGAATATATGCAGTTAAGAACATCATCATGAGGATAATTCTTAGTGATAGATATACTGGCTAAAGACTCTTAAGGAGCTCAAGTACCTTCCTTGGGGAAAGGTAATATCCTTGCTTAAAGAATGGTATAAAAATGTTTAAATTACTAGAATTGAAATATTGAGTAAGGTTTTTTTATATTGTTTGTCATAGGAATTTTGAAATAGATTTTCACAAGACAACACTTCATAGAGACAGTGTGTGGGTTAAGAACAGTGTGACCTTTGGGCAGATGTGGTCGTAAAGTCACAATCTCTAACACGATGGTTTGTCTTCAGCACTCTCACTTACTCATCTAATTAAATGAAATTATTTTATTGTTTAATAGAAGAAAGTGGTCTATGATCAATAAAGTGCTGGTTTCATCTTAATTATTGATCCTTACTCATTAATACAGAGTTCTCCAAGCTCCTTTCAACTCTGCTAACAATCTTGCAATGAGTTTCACATGCCTTAATATTCTGCTAATCTCATAGGTGGCATCAGTACCCTGAGAATGTCCTCTGTTTAGACGTTATGGAAATGCCACATTCTGTTGTCTTTTCAGTATATGGTATGAAAGCACTTTCTTTATGCTAATGTTTTGCCTTTAGCAGATTTTTATCACTTGGTAACCAAATACATCTTTATGCAATATGCAAATATTTATATGCAAACATTTTAATGTCACTGTGTATCCATTTACATGGTTTCAAAATGGATGTGAAATAAGGTTTAATATTATTTTGGCTACTCCATTTACAGTTGTGAACAAATATGCAGGGGGCTCCCAGGTGAGAATACAGCATCTGGATTAAGAAGTCACAGACATAAAGGTAGCTACTTTTACAAATCTAGATTTTACAAACCAGTTTTGTTCAATCTTTCTGATACCTGCATATTCGGTGAGTTCTTAATGATTTCAGATTAGCTTCTTTGATCTCATGAAATGGTCTTGCAACCCATTTCAAATTAAAACTGTATGCAGACTTCAATGAGTAAGTCAGTCGCCATCTCCTTCAATCAGTGCTGGAACAAAAAAATGTAATTCACTAAAAGAAACTTTTTTGTCACTTACTTAGGAAGAATGATGATGATTTCTTAATCACTGTTGTAGAGAAAAGGATAAAGTAAAGTCTACATGTGTGAAATGTGTCTGGCTGAACAACAGAGCTGAAAGGAAACATCTGGAAGCTGAAGAAGCTTTCTCATCTAAAGAAATATGGAAAAAAGGAACCGTTTGGGAAGAAGGAACCAGACCTTAAGAACAGAAGAGTTTGAAGAATCTTGAAGAAAGAATGAAGGTAGGAAGATATGAGGTAAAATAGAGGTAACTACTGAAGCTCTAATTTACAGGACATGGAAGAAGCATAGGAAAAAAAAAAAAAAAAGAGACATCCAGCTCCAGAAAGATTGAGGGATGCTTCAGGGGAAGGCACTCAGGCTAAAATGTTCCACTGTATGCTTTATCTGCAGAGCATTCCAAAGCCGTTCATAATGCATGCTGAACAGTTTGTGTTTTGGCACTTACCACCCTCTCAACTGCCCTTTTATCACTCTCAAGGAAAACATCTCATCTTTTATACAGGATATTCACATGCCTGTTTCTGTTCCAGTCTTTGTGAAGTGCTGTCTTCTGTCACCTAATTTGTCCCAAGATGGATGTCAATCTCATGTATGTGGTTGTGGTTTAGCAAGACAGCCTTCAAGGAACTTTCAAAAGAGGAATGGGAAAACTTGTCACCACTGAAGCAATGTCTTGATGCTCATGGCAGGACTATCAAACTCTATTTTTTGCTGAACTCAGCCTCAAAGCAGCCAGTCAACAGCAGGCTGAGGGCAAAGCTGAATTGCAGGTACAATGCTTTCTAAGATCAGGCACACTGTATCATAGAAGATTCATATCACCATCCAGTGGTGGAATTGTATTGTCAGTGCATGTAGAATGGTCAGCAGCTGGTCTGTTGATTTCATGGCAGAAATGATTATTTCTAGTTATGAGACCTATGTGGAAGTAGAACGCAAAGGGCTGCACATTAATTGGCTCACTTCCGTTTGGTTGTCACCTAAGACATTAAAATAACTTTCAATGCTTTCCACAGAAACATTGCACCAAGCTGTGTTGTAGTCATCAAAGGACACACACAGTGTCCACTGGAGAGGTCCCTAATTGTTACAGGTTTAACAGGAGTGTAAGTCACCGGCAGCTAAGAGTGACCAATTTTTACAGAGCAGCATCAACCCTGTGTTTTTTTTGAAAAAACACAATTTGTTCTGAAAATCTGTTCAATTCCTGTCACATAAGTTTTATTCAGTGATAGATGGCTGTCAAGCAATTCAGTGAAAATGGATCTTGTAAAGGAGTTGTCATATGTAAGGCCATCTGCAGCTACATTGTTAGTAGCACCCTCCTTTCTAGATCTAAAACTCTTTTCACTTATTTTTGCTTATTAATGTGAATCACAAAATTCTTTCTACCACCTTTATAAAAATCTCTTTCTCTCCTGTTTAAAATATATTGCTCCATTGTTCTGTCTTCTTTTTCTTTCTGAATTTAGTCTGTTTCTATATGTCACAGCTTGGCCATCACAGCTTGTTTTCACTGTCTTGAAGGTCTAATATATACTCCATTTCTTAAGTGTCTGCATGCCCAATAATCTTATTGTGCCATTTCACCTTCACATGCATCCCCCCTCTCCCAGCTTTTTGACATATGTTTAATTGTTCTTTTCTGTTCTGTAGGGGCTCTGGGCAAATTTCACATTTAAGAAATGTTTCTTATCCAGGGAAAAAGACCTAGGTAGATAAAAAACTCACATTCCAAATCAAAACATATCACACTGCAGCAAGTTCTGTTGGTGAGGTATTTGGCCTTTTAACTGTTAACATTTAAATATTTACATATGTTAAATATATTAAACTGTCATAAATAAGTACAAAGACAATGTGGGATAAGTCTTCACCCTTCAACAAGTTACTAGCACTGGTTTAGGATCTAATTTCAGGGATGGCATATATTGAAGTAATGGAAACAAGTAAGAAGTAAAAATGTGCTTTCATCTTATCCTTTTTTATATTTCAATTTATTTCAATCTAATATAATTTTTAAAAGTTAAACTTCCATGGAAAAAATCCAGAGACTATTAGATTCTTATTTGGGAAGATTTCCAGACTTGAATTAATTGATTAATTATCCTTATTTTTAAAAAATCTACATTTTTTCTCATCAGTTTTTCCATAAATATGCATTGAGCTTTAAAAAGAAACTGCATAAGTACTGTTCTTTTATAAAATGAAAACATTGTCGTTTCCATGTAAATGTTCTGCTCTAGCTCAAATTAAACACTGTTTTTCTCACCTTATATATCTCGTATTTTTGCATTAGGAATGCATGAAAGCAAATCTCTATTGGATATAAATGAAGCTCTTTTCAGAACTTGATATGTCAATAGGCTTAAGGTCATATGTATTTTCTCATCCTTTTCAATTCCGAATTTCTTAAGGATTAGAAATGTAAGTCAACTCCTTTAATTATTTTGTTTCACTAATAGCTAATCCTCAACTCTAATACATATTTAGTCCAGTGCACAAGCAGATCTGACACTATCCATCTCATCACGGTTGAATTTGGCTCCACTTTTCTGCTGTACTTCAAAAGAGATGGAATAAAAGTTACTGCATCCTCTTCAGCATTTAAGATTTGTGTGAGTTAACATAATCCTCACTGCAGAATAAGCTGAATCAGGAAAAACACATTGAGTACATCATTGTTTCTTGGCTGCTTGGTGAGATTCTATATTCACAAATGCAAAAGGTAGTCTATGAGACAGAAGACATCTATTTTATGAAGCACACATGTGTGTGTCCTTTGATGACTACAACACAGTTGGATTTCCAGATTAAGATTTAAAGGATCATTGAAATGCTGAGATGTATGTCAACCACTTGTTTTGTTTTGATTTTCATTTTAAAATTATTCTATGTACACTGAATGAATATCTCTCAAATGAATATACATGGCCTTAAGAAATTCATCATAAATCGTTCAATTCTTTTCCCCCATTTTACTCATTCCCTGCTCTGTCATGTCATTGTAAATCTCATGATCACCCAAAATTACAGTTAATAATTTTTGAGCACAGTTGAATTACATTCAGCAAAGGACCAGAAGGTTGAAAAAGGCAAAGGTAGTTCAGCACAAATAACAGAACTTTCTAGATGCCCCAAGCTACCAAAGGGTCTGTGACTCCTGCACAAATCAGGAGAACCTCTGAAGATGTTCTAGTTTTAGACATCTCTAATCAGTTGTTCTTGAGAATCCACTGAGAATGTGACACAGACACTACACATGTGGGTAGTGTGCAGCCCATTGAACACGTCAGCAGAAACTCTGCTCCAGCAGACATTACTGTTCTGGTTCTTTTGGATTGAATTTTGATCTTTTTACAGCAGCACAAAAGAATCATATCAGGATAAAAGACCTGCCGCATTCGCTTTAGTGTGTCTTTATAGTTCATCACATTTCATCCTGCCAAAGCTAGTGGAGGTGCTTAGGGCAGAGACCACATCTTCTGCTCTGTTATGTCATTTTCCAGGGCTTATATCTTCTCTGTTGTGTTGATGTTGATTGCTCCCCATGTGTTAAAACTCTTCTAGGTCTCTTTAAATGCTTTCCAAATTCTCTTGTCTGGTGCATTAGCTAGTTACCCTTAAAGGCTTATTGAGAGTGGAGACTCTATTAACAAAGTCCCAAAAGTTTCCTTTCTATTGTACACATGGTTGTGACTTTTAAAAACCCTTCATCAGAACTGGTATTTTCTACATGTTGCTCAAAATATTTTATTGATGCTTCTACCTGCAGCTGTCTCCTTTTCTCCTGAAGCAGAAAACTTGCCTGCATTGCAGGCACATCTTATGTGTATCATTGAGGAAGCATTTAAGGCACATCATTAATTTTTTTTCATGTTAGAGATGGCTATCTTTTATTCCTATAGATCACTTTCCTAACACTAACATCACTTCATTCTGGACAACTGAACAACATTCTGAACCAAGCTGAATAACTCCTGTTTTGCACATTGCAAAACAGGTATGTGAGCTTCTGATTTCTCCATATTTTTTCCTCCAAGTGGGATATTGGTGCTTAATCTGTGTGTTTCAAGAAAATTTGTTTCAATTTAACAGATTTAGAACTTGCTTGGTCTGCTACTCTTGTCAGATTATCTTTGTATAAAACCTTTCAGGATATCACTTAGTGGCATAACATCTTCTAGACACTTGCCTCTGGCTCTGTCTTTCCTATTTTCCTTTTTATTTAAGACCTATGCACATCTTCATTAGTCTCTCTGATGGTGGAGGTTGATTAAGTCCTATTGAATCATTCTTTGAAACATTCTTATCAATTTTTAGTGCTGTTGTTGTTATTATGTCTAATTCAATTCTAAGCATTTGTTTTCAGTTCCAAAGTTCTAGTCACTTGATCTATGATTTCCAGTGCTGACAATACATTGTTTCTATTGCTGAGGTCACAATTTTTTTCTCTCATTGCACAGTTTTGTTTTCTTACTTCTCATATGCTTTTTTCAATATTCAGTCATTGGTTTTAACATTTGAGCATCTTCCTTTTAAAGTAGAAGCTACATCTCCTATTTTGCATTTTTACAGTTTAGCTTATACAAATTCATGTTTTCTGTCCTGCAGCCTGACTCACATTGGGGAATGTGTATAAAGTTCAAGGCATAATGAAAAGATAATTGGCTTTTCTTTAGTGCTTCCACCATTCCAGAAAACACGTGGCCATCTAATAAAGAAATCAACTAGAGCACAAGACAATGTCTTTAAATCATTTTGTGACCAGAGATATTTTCTGTACTTTTGATTATGAATAGAGCTAGCCGCCACCCACATATCATGGGTTGAGACTCCCAGGAGTGTTCCAACTGGAGGTTCTGGTTTCAAACCAAGTTTCATCTTCCTTACTCAATAAAACCAGAAAAAAAACTCCAAACAAACTAAACAAAAAAACCAAACTTGAATGCCTACCATATCTATTTCAAGAAAAAAATTGCAGTAAGTTGTTTAATATATTGCTGTGACTGCAGGATTTTACAAGGACAGTAGATAATGAAATAAATCATGTAAAATTATTTTTGGATCTTCTCTTCTTTGAATTAGCTGAGCAAAATTATGGTTACTTATCAGGAAAATATGGAATATGATAGTAAAAAAAGAGTGAAATGTTGAGTTCAGAATAAGTTAGATACACTCTTCTAAATTAAATTCTGCAATTTCTCTGTATTAGACCTGGATTTTGGATTTTTTACTCCCATTTGAAAATGAATGATTCTAATTTTATTATTATGTACTTAGCAGTTACAGAATACAATTTATGGAACCTTTCCATAAATTAGAAAGTGAAAACTGAAAATCAAAACTAGGCAAACTATAAAACTTTAATTAAAGAACTCAGCAGGTTAGGCTTATTTCATGTACAAGCAATTATATGAAGGTGCTTCTCTTTTTTCCTTTTTCTTTTCTCTCTTTTTTTTTTTAATAGAAACACTAAAGAAGTAAATATTTGTCCCAGAAGAATAAATTTTATTAGGGACTGGTTAAAAAACCTTTTTTTCATAAAGAGCTAGTGTCAAATAGGGAACTTATTTACTTTTGTCTTTCTGATTGCTATGCGAAATGAAACTGATTAATTTGAATTTGAATTTACAGGCAGTTAAAAACAAGAAACGAAATAAAATTTTCTGCAGAGCAGTAATCTATTCATAATATAAAATTTCATTTAAAGAGTTTACAATCAGAATACATTGAATTATTCATTGAAAACAATGAATCCTTTGAATTTGGCCTCTGAGTGTCATTGCAAATTGTCAATGAGCATTCATAAAATTTATTAATGCATTTTTTTACTTAAAATCTTTGATGGATTTCACATATGAAGATATGTATGCATATAGATTATATGTGAGCTCTCTGCTATATTAATTTACTCAAATGTTCACAAAACTTTTTTTTTTTTTTGCTTTAGTTATTTACAAACACCCTATGTAGTTAGTATTGTTAGACATCATAATTTGATCTACATTTTGAATCTATCCATAAAAATTTCTGTCTTAACTTCAAGGAAATTACCTTCTCCGATTTTTAAGTTTGCTTATTTGTTTTAAAAATAGAGATAATACAGCTACTTTACTGCACAAGACTTACTTATGACAGTGACAGAATATCTGCATAAGTATCAAAATAACATACCTATAGTTGCGGTCAAGATGTCAAAGAAACATACTGCCGTCTTAACTCTTTCATAGAAGAATGATAAGTAGTACAAAGAGATAACTTTAATATGTAGGAAAAAATACATACATAAAAATAACTTTAAAATTCCTCAAAGCCACAGGGGATGGGATTTTGTGTTGTGCTCATCATTTATATTTAGCTTTTTTTTGGAAATTAAAGTCTGGGAGAAAGTAAAAAGTGCATACATGTCTTATGTATTCTTTTCTATGAAAATTTATTTTTAAATTCTTTTTGTAAGAGTCATACAGATTTGCACTACTTAGGTGGCAGCCATCAGCTTTTGTCTTAATTTTTCCAGTAACGTGAATACATAGTTTTCATGTATGATCAGATGACAATGGATCTCTGCTAGAAGCCTACAGCCTTTTTTTGAAATTATTTTTTCTGAAAACTTCATTAATTAAATTAATTGGATTCTTTTTTTTCCCTTGGTTTTTAATGCCATCACTAACATTTTACCAGTTATCCATTACATACAGTTCAAAAATTGCTGTCTGCAACAGGCTATGCTTTCCCAGCCCTTTTAATTAATTGCCAGACCACCAACCAACAGGGAACTGGGAGCTTGCTATACTATGTTAAGCATGGACCAAATAACATGATTTCAGGCATAATTTTCACTGAACCTGTGAAAGTTACTTCCTGTCATTATTCTCAGTGTTCTCTGTCAGTTAAAAAATTTTAGGCACACAAATCCTCCCAGAAGGAGAGTAAAGCAATTTTTTTGGTTAAAATTTGTAATCTAAGCTTATGAATTAGTTACTTATGTATTTACTGACATGGTATTTTCAAGACATTGTCTCATTAAGTGCTTTTGTTTCTATGTTGTTAAGAAACTTGTCATGTGTGTCATATTTCATATATCTACAAAGAACATTTCTTTAACCAGTTAGACTCTAGATTTGTGTACTGGTTTGGGCCAGGGTGGAGTTTTTTTCCTAGTAGTTAGTATTAGTTAGTAGTAGGCAGTATTTTGGATTTGTCCTGGAAATAGTGTTTGCAGCTGAGGGATGTTTTTGTTATTTCTGATCAGTGTTTATGCAACATCAAGGACTTTTCTGCCCCTCACTCCAACCAACCATCAACATGGTTGTGGGTACACAGGAATTAGGAAGGAACACAGCCAGGCCAGTTGACCCCACTGACCAAAGTGTTATCCCATTCCACATGGCACCACACCCTGCACGCAAAATCAAGGGGAAGAAGACAGAAGGGGAAATGGCTGCAGGGATGGCATTTGCCTTCCCTAATAACTGTTACTCATGAGCCTGGCTTTCCTGGGAATGGCTGAACACCCCTCTGCTGATGAGAAGGGATGAATGAATTCTGTTTTGCTCTGCTTATAAGTGTGATTTTTGCTTTATCTCTATCTATCCCACAAGTTTTCTTACATTTCCAGTTCTCTCCCTCATTGCACCAGAGGGAAGTGAGTGGCTGCCTGGTACTCAGATGCTGGCTGGGGTTAAAAAACAGCAATTTTTCAGCATTGGTCAGTATTATGCAAACTTACTGACCCTATAGCTTTGGAGTTTAGGGTTGTTTTTTTTTTTCTTTTTCTTTTTCTTTTTTCCCTTTTTCCTTTTTTTATTTTTTCTTTTTTTTCTTTTTTTTCTTTTTTTTTCTTTTTTTTTTCTTTTTTTTTTCTAGGAGTATTGCATTTATCCTACAATTAGCCTTTTTTTCAGGTTCTGTGCAAGTTTTCAGAGTCATGGTTAATGCAGATGTGCACTTGCTGTTGAATCATATATATTGTTTTACTAATATTTGCATGTCATCAAAAGAAAAATCAGGATAAAAAAACTATTAATTTATGCCCTCAATAGACACAATCAGTTGTCTGTGTTGCTTTTTCAATATTGCATCTATTAATGTTTATGTTTTTATATAGTACTTCAGCCAGCTAAATTATATTTTAAGAACTCTGACCTTTTTTATTAGTGAAAAACTGAGTCCGTCATGAATCCCACTAAAAATCACTATCTATTTAGTCTATACAATTGCTCTAGTTATTGTAAGGCAATAGGTCTCTCCAGAGATTGAAATAAAATGTCAATATAGACACCTCTGATATGTGGATTGAATGAGTACTCTCTCCCATCCCCATCCTAAATATCTGGCAGAATTTAGGTGAGATACATCCCTCACACATAGGATTTTGTGTGAGCTTTCATTATATCATACTGCTGCTATTGCAATTTACTTCTGCCTGGTGTCTGTAACAAATCTGTGGTCTCACATTCTGTTCAGTGTGCTGCGATGGGTAAAGACAGCTATCTACCCTCCATGGTCAAAACTGCTAGTCTCCAAAGAAATAAGAGAATATAATTTTCCAGCATTGATTTACGACCAGCTTTAAATTTTTTGCTGGTGCTGGGATGTTTACTAGTACTTTTTGTTTCTTGCTTTTTTGTTGTTTGATTGGTTGGTTGGATTTCATGTCAGATTTTTAGGATATTTGAAAGGTACTGGGTTTTTCTCAGAGGATCTCGTGTCAGCTTAGAATTACCTATATTACACTGATTTTAACAATTGAGTCAGGAGTAATGATCGCTACATTCCTCCTTTATATGCACTTCCATTTATCTGATTTTGCTTGTTCTTTCTTACCACCATTCTACATATCCACAATGATGCAGTGACACAGTCTACAATTTCAATTGTAGAATTATTTACATTTCTCTGTGCTGTGTTCTCAAGCCACAGAACTGTATTCCTTACGGGTGTACTTTACCAGGCATAAAATAAAACTTATAAAGTGTTTGCAGAGAATATGATAGGATATTATATTTCAGTGTAAATCGCAGTTTGAATCTCTTTCTATCTAGCAGTCTTTACTTAAAAGCAGAAAATAAAATTAAGAAATTAGGCTACCCCAATGCTTCACAGAAGACTGCAATGTTATGGCCATTTAGCATTTTTTAACCTTTTGGTTTGTTTGTTTGTTTGTTTGTTTGTTTTTCTTGTCAACTCCTTCCCTGAGCCACAGATGCCATTTCCTATTCAGCTGTTGCTCTGTTTCTCACAGACACCCTGCAGATCATATGGGTAACATTCCAACCCAAATTGAGCCATCTGAGTACCAAATACCTTCTCAAAATCTGTTACTGTTTCCTTTGCTTTCTTTTCTTTATTCACTTTGTTGGCTCTTTTGTTGATTGGATTGGGTTTGTTTTTTTCCTTTTTAACGTATCATTCAGATCCTTAACACAGACTAATAAATATGTTTGATTTTAAAACTGTAGTCTTTAAAATGCTGTTACATCTAAAATTAATACCAAAATTCAGTTCAGCTGAGCAATTTTTAATTTTTATTGTTTCATGTATGATGCCATTGTAGTTGTTTGCTCTTTTTGTTGCTTTAGTGCACTGTAAAACAAATAATCGCCACTGAAATAATATGTCTTTCTATATTACTTCAGTTGAAGTTTTTCTTTTAAACAAACTGAATATTTCCACTTTAATTTTCATTGTAAAGGGATATCTTTGAATTTCTCCTCTTCACAGTATTTAGAATTTAGAATCAATAGGACCATTCCATGTGCTCTGAAGAAAATTTATAGAAGCCTTTTAGAACTCTCAATGCTTTTTTCAATCCAAATAAATAATTCAGTGTGATAGAAAGTAAATGATTGAAATAATGCAGGCCAAGGGCTTCCAATTATCATTGGGCAAGCTTGAAAATTGGACTTGTGCATGCTACTTTGTCAATGAGCCTTTAAACTCAGGGATGGTTAACATAAGTAAAACCATCTTAGTTCTTCAGGATTTTGTTTGTTTTACAGTGGTAGACAAATTAAGAAAGCAATCTCCAGCAGTACAAAATGAGGCCAAATATAGTGTTTTTTTCATAGTGATTCATAAAACCTTACACCATCCCCATCACCCACATGCTTTTCCACACACCATTATTAGAAGTATTCCCACAGCTAAATTATATACTAATACTTTAAACAAACATAAACATAGTTCTTATCTTATCAAAAAGATGATTTTTCTAGCCTTCCCTTTGATGATTGTGAGCCTGTTCACATTTTTTGTCTGCTGGAAACCCTAGAGGGTCTCTGAAAAAGAACATGACAGAACTTCGGGGACCTGAACAATTTGAAGATTTGTTTTCCTTTATATTTCTTAACTTTCCAAGACCTTCTAAACTAGTGAAGTTGTTCAAAGGCCTTACAGAAAATAATGTGTCTCAGAAGACTCCTGCTGTGCTTTAATGCCTTAAATTTATCACCATGGTGTCCACAATTAGTGAACACCATCTAAAACTACCTAATTCTTAAAAACTCTCTGATAGATATTTTATATTTTTAACAAAATTACCTCTGATCTGTGAAAATCATATCATGCACTGGTATGATACATAATTGATGTTATTTATATTCCTCATTAGACTTTTAAACAGAGTATTTGAACACAGGCACTTTTCACTTGTGTGGACAGGCACTTCAAAAAGATTAATAAATCCTTGTGGGTCATTTCCGTTTTCTGGACACTTCTCTATCATGTAATACCCCTGGGGTTCCAGCATTACCTATTTTCTCTTTCTGACAGGCAGGGTTTTGTAAATTGGAGAATCTTTACTCTTGTCTCCTCATTTATTTACTGTCATAACAATCTGATTTTATATTGAAAATTAGTCTAGTCTGAAGCTTAAATATTGTTTTATACTTTTTCTTGTTTCTATATTACAAGTGAAAACTAAGATTTATGATGCCCTGGAGATACCACTTGGTTTCAGTCCTTCAAAGAGAAATGTTACATTAAAGACGATGTTGGTAACCCTGCAGCGTATCAGGAATTTATTATGAAATATAAACTGCACAAGAAGCAAGAGATAACAGTGAACACAGGCAAGAAACTGACATAGTGTATTTATTTTTTGTTTTAATATGGAGGTATGAATATTTATTGCACTTGTGGAAATTGCAGTTTCTGAGCACAAAACAATTTTTAATAGTTTAGCTGCTTTTACTAAAATGTAACTCTCCAACTCATGTCAAGTTCTCAAAGCATTTTGCGTATATCACCATTCAGGGAGTTACTAAACACCTCTAGGGTGTTCATCAGCTGTCTTGCAACAGTAAGATTTATATTTATATATATATATATATATATATATATAAAAAATGCTTTTGTAAATTGCATTCAATAAATGAAGCACATTTTCTCATATCACTTTAAGCAAAAGCAGCAAAGATTTTCCATCAGTTGTTACTGTGTACTTGATCTTTCTCCAACAAAGACAGCTACTGAGTATTTTTTGATTAATATGAGAAATGTCTGATTGGAAGTTTTCATCTCTGGTATCCATTAACTTACAGGGCTGTGCAGCTGGACTCACACCTCATCATCTGAGGCTCAGATCTGGACTTTCAGCACTGCATGTATAGATGCAATGCAACAGGTGAACAAATAGAAAATATCAGGGCACATGGAAAAAAAAAAACCAGCCAGGCTAGATCAAACAGGCAAGTGCATCTGAAAAACAAAAGATTAAAGTTTAGAAAAGTAGATTACTAGGAATCAGCAGACCAGCCACAGAGAGAACAACTGGACACATCTTTGTAGTGTTTTGGAAAGTGTTGGCATGGCACGATTAGAGCAGGAACAGCCAGTTCAGAAATGTTGGCAGAGACAGCTAAACAGGATGACCAACAAGAACAGGCCAAACCATATCTTGTGAAATTATGTGAAATAGTGATTCAGACATATCCGTAGAAATATAACTGTCAATGAGTAAAGAACATGAATAATCTTAAAAAACCCCAAACCCACAACAAAAAAGCCCTACCACAACAACCAGAAAAAATCCTCAAGAGAAGAATGTTGAAAGACAGCATTACAAGAATTAAAAGACAGAAAGTAAGCAGACTTCACTTTTAATAGTGTGTGAAAGAAAGAGAGGGAACTGTTACATGTTATGATGTTTAAAAGCCTTATTACACTATGGCACCTGATAACACCAAGCTATTGTAATGAACATAACCCATGTCTGTAGCAAAATACCAAAAACTTCAAATCTAGTTATTGCAACATAGATCTATAAAATTTCAGCCCTTGAGGCAGAGTCTCACCAAAATTAAGGTATCAGAGCTGTTGATCATCATTAGGAAAAAGGTTAGTTCATATATTTGACAAAAAGTTTCTTACATTTCAGGTGTATAACAAAACCTGGATAATGCACTGTAGTATGATGTGTCCTAATAGTACCAATGTAGCAGAATTTTTAACTGTTCTGTTACTGTAAAACTATAGAACAACATGTTGTTAGTACAACATCCTCTCTTACTAATAAATTGTTTTCCTAGTGTCATTAGTTAATTTTCTTATTCTAAGATTAGAACTACACTGTTTTCAGGTTTAATCATAGTGATGTGAAGATGTTCTAAGAACAGAGAGTTAATTGCCATGGCATGAAGAGATCTTTTGGCCGAGAGGAGCCCTCTGAAACTCAGTGATCTTGTCCAGTTGATCACAGACTAAGGTATTTATAAAGATGCAGTTTTTCTCAGTGAGTCAGGGCTCGATTTCATAAATGACCTTAAAAGAGCAGACAAAGGATTGCTACACAGAGAACCTAAAGAGTGCCTTTGGGGTTTTGGGGGGTTAGTTTTTAGGGTTTTTTAATCTAATTTAGTCTGGTATGTCTTTTTAACCTTGAAAAAACAGTGAGATATTAAAAAATGTTAGCTGTTTTAAAATTAGCAGCCTTGCATACAATGATAAACTGTGTGAAATAACAAAATACCATTACAGAGTATGGTCAACCAGCTTTTACTCCCAGTAAAAATCCATTCTGACTAACAGAGACACTGTGAAGGTCTTAACACTCCACTGGAATGAAGTTCTGAACAATTATTTCTATTATTTCAGAAGGAATTCTGCATGCAGAGTGCCTATAGAGACAGACTAATACTAGCATTTGTAGCAAGTAATTCACAGCAATATTGAATTTCTCAAAATAAAGTGTTATTTAGCCTCATCATCAAAAATAAAAAAGGCAGAAGTGAAACAATGCAGCAAGATCATAACAGTTTCCACACACAGTACTGTATGACTTTAGCACAGAAGTATTTTCCCACAAGAAAGAACCAGGACAGAACCTGGGTCATGGTAATTCCACATTTTCCAATTCTGGAAGGCATCCCCTGAAAACCTTATGTGGCCCTAGGATTTTCCTCTTTATGTCTCTTCTGAGGGGCTGCCAGTAACTGAAGGGCACAACAAAATCTCCAGAACTGTTTGAGGCAAAGATGCAGACTGGTGCCGGAAAATTTGCATGGTTTTGCCACCAGCTACTAATGTTTCCCTGTGTGACAACTTACAGTGCTCAGAATTTCATCTTAAACTGTCCTGCTCCTTTGTCCAACATGTTCTTTGTTTCAGAGTATTTTAAATAGCTAACTTGTTTTTGTTGCATGTTTGCTGAGTTTCCTGTAGTTTCACATCATGTTTAAATTCAGGCCTTACAGCAAGCACAGACATTTTGCTGTTTTATAGCATTCATACATCTCTTCAGCTGTTTGGGATGATGCTATCTTGTATGACCTTACTGCACCACCGTCCTAAGAGCAGTTACAGGAATTTTCACTTAGTGAAGAAGTGCAGACTGTATTTCTTTTATTTGACTAAGCCGTTTCCTATTACTTATTGTATTCTCTTGACAGTAATAAATTTCCTAATGGTTGCTAGATTTCAGATCAACTATTACACTATCTAGATGGAACAGTAAATCAATAATTGATGATATACAAATCATATCTAATAGCTGGAATGCAAGGGGCTTTTGCCTTAAGGTATCACACTCAGCAATCACTGTAATATTTATTGAAAAAATAACATAATTCTATTAAATCAATAATAGATTGACATGAATATATTAAGACATTTTCATAAGGAAGAGGACAGAGCTGAGAGGAGAAAATATACTTTAGAATTCATATATTTAATGATCCTTATTTTTGAAAGCATGTAATGATAATTACATGCTTTATCATATACCTTGTTTTCTACATTTCTTTTGATGCTCCTACTTTCAAAACCAGATAAAACTGGATTAAAGCTTGGTGAAATACTCTTACAATACGGTTTCTCACCTGTGTTTCAATAGCTCTTGGGGTATAATAGTTCTGCTTAGGAGAAGTTTCTAGGGGGATAATTTCTTGTATAGTCTTTTTTATGTTGTACTCAGAGAGAAGCCTAAGTGCTCAGTAAACCTTGACGTAAGGTCAACATAACTAGAAAATTAAATATTAGTATAGAGACAATAAAACTGCCCCCTCAATTCTGATTCTGTGCTTCACCCTGCATCTGTTTTCATTGGGTAAATCAGAGACTGGAATTCACAAGTATTGCATAATCAAGCACTGGACTGCTTATTAAAAGACGGTGCCCAAGTACAATCCAGTATTCATAAATTCATACAATCAAGAAATATACTATCAGATTCGGTAGTTCATTGAAGTTTAGTAGTTTCAATGGGTATCTATTATTTTCTTTTTTATTTTTTCCCCTTTCCTTTTCCTTTCCTTTTCAAAAGGCACAATAGATTGAGCTATAATACTTAGTGCTGATTTTTTCTCAAATTTTGATCAAATAGATTTTGTAACAAAAAATTAATCAAATTTATTAATTAGAAGTTAGCTCACATATTCATGAGGTATCCAGGGAAAAACAAGTCATACTTTTCATGTCCCTTAAGTATTTTCAAGGTTCTCCATGTTTCTTAGATTAGTTAACCAGAAAAAACAAATGAAATGAGCGTGGATATAAAGTCTCAAAAGTTTTCTTATGTTGTCCAAATCCCTGTCACACTGTTGATAAAGAAGGAAAAAGTGTGACGCTTATGGTTTTTTTCTGTGGTCTGTCAGAAATGAAACAGGAGTCATGAAAACATTTTGTTAGAAAAGTTTAGAAGATTGTTCTCTAAGACACAGAGAAACAAACATTGTAATGTTTGCAAGAAAATTCATCAGTTTAATATTTTTTGTTGATATATCTCTTGGAAAGGTCTAAATTGTCTGTCCTGGTAGACCTCAAGGATAAATATTTTGATTCTTTCCACATTGTTTTATTGTCAGCAACTGTTACATGCACTAGAGCCAGGGAAATTAAAACAAGAAAAGGCCCATGATATTAAGCAAAGAATGGAAAAAGGTCCCATTTTTCATTAAATTTATTAAAATATATTTAATTTCCTCCAATATAAATATATGCACAATATAGAATTTCAATGACCAGTAATGAGTTCTTGGGGAGTACTATAAGTATCTTGTAAACTGATTTTTAAAATAATTTACAGACTATATGTTGCACAAAATGAAGAAATATATATATTTTCAGAGAGTTCTTATTTGATTATTACCTTGTTAATTCTATCAAAATATTAAGTAGTGAAAAAAAAAATATTTAAAATTCTGTGCTTCATAATATGCTAGATAAAGTCTCAGAAGCCTCTTTTCTTTGAATAATCTCTAGATTTTACAGACGAAAGCTGAGTCTCACCTGGCAAAGGAAGCTTGAAATGCTTAAACATGCATTTCTGTCCTACAAACATCATGAAAAGAATCTGCTTTTGCAAGTTGTTTGCTTCATGACATAATGTACCAAATGGCTTGCTGAAAAATTGGACAAATTCCAGCTGAACAGCTACTATTCAAATTGATAGTGACAGCTCATCCTGAAAAAAAATGTTATTTTCAAATGATTGATATGAACCAAAGGGGTGTGAAGAACTGTAGTGTTCATATTGCTCATGAGCTGTTGACAGTTTGGCACATCTCTAATGCTGATTAGAAACAAGCCAGGACGCTGCAGTTTACATTCATATTAAGCTTATACACCACATTAATTATTTGATTCATAGGAATGCTCAGTATATTAAAAAACCCCAGAGTTTCAAAATCAAATGACCTTTTCATCAAGTGTTTCAATATCTATGATAACAGTATTGAGTGACAAAAGTATAGTAGGGGAATATTAACTAATGTTAATTGAACTGAGCAAGTGACCTTGGTGATATTCAGCGAATTGCTGATGCATTACAGATCTAATACAATGAAAAAAAAATCTTGAAAATGGAATTCTGAAAAACTTCTGTACATTCTTCACATCTGACCTGTAAATAGAGGAGCTGGTACTTGAGAGTGCTGTTTTAGTGCTTATTTTTACATTTCATATTTCACCTGTGTAAATGTTAATGCCACTAGGATTATTTTTTTAAGAGCCCTTTGCCTGACAGCCTTTCTCTATGGCAGTGCTGATGCAGGCAACTAAAAGAAAGTGTTAATGTAACTTTTCCAGCAGGCCATTATTTCTCAGTTGGCTCTGTAAAATGTCAACATCAGCAAAGGCAGCTCCCACATCCCAAAAAATTGCTGGGATATCTGAAGGCCACTGTGATGTATTTCTGTAGAATACCTCCTATTTATCAGCAGATCAGTACTATTATTTCACACTGACCATACACAAACCCCAAAATGTGATGATCACTTTGAATTTGCAGCTGCTTTCCAAGACATTTCACTCCTAATTGCATAAAAGAGAGACTACAGATTCCTAGATGCCAGTTTTTTTCTAATTCTCAGTCATATAGGAAAGAAAAAAAGCTTAAGAAGTTTTTCCTTTCTAAGCTACTGGCAGACAGAAACCATAGCCCAGAAGTCAGATGAAAGCACAAGACCTTGCCACCAAATATTGATAGAGTTCAGGAAGTGAATCACTATCTTGTTTTTTTAGATGCCAAGTGCTGAAGGAGGCTATATTTCCATTTGTGAAACCTTCCAAAAAATCCCAATACTTCTGTATCCAGAAAAACAATGAATGGATGCTAGGATACAGACAAGTAAACTTGTACATCCTCTCTAGGGAAAAAAAAAAAAAGGTCTGGTATAGGAAAATGAAAGGGATAGTGACCTTCTCTTCAGCTTGATCAGAAGAAGCCAGAACCATAAATATTTTCTGAATGACCACAGTACAAAATGTGCACTATGTTTTCATTACCAACTTCATCTTCACCAGAAAGGTTTGGGGTTTTCTTGGGTTTGCTTTATTATGGAGCAAGAAATGTGGACAAATCTCCATGCTGTGAGACAAGGTACAAGCTGAAACTGACCCACAGATTCAGCAGAAGGGGAAAGCACTACACAATAGGAATGCTCATTCACAGATCAAATTCAAGAAGTAGCATAAAAATGACAGTAGCTGACCCAGGAGAAAATTTAACTTGCATTTCCAGTATTTATGCAGCACATAGCTCAAGCTCTCGCTGACCTTGGCAGAATTATAGAGGTAATATGACCATAAAGTGAACTGCCACAGAGTATTGTTCACTGTACATTGTGTTTTCCTTTTCAATATTACCTGTTTTATTGCTTCTCTGAATATTGTACATTTGAATGAATTTATAATTTTTGCCACTGCACACACAATGCATGGACACAAAATCTTATCTTGCTGAATTCCTTCACATAATATCCCTCGGGCAGAATGTAAGAGCAGTGGTGAGACACGGCAATCCCAGTTCTTGTTAGCACTTCTTCATACTCAGCTACAAAAGAGGAACTTCATGTGTACAGTGACCTTCTACATCACTACTTATGTCTTGAAATGATAGAACTGACTTTATTAGCTTTGTTACATTAAGATTCAAAGTACATAGCACTCTCTGTCACTTCAGTCTGAACAGTAGATCCAGCTTTAAAGGATATGTGAGTAGCAGCACAGATTTTGTGAATTTTGTGGTGCAATATCTCGAAAAGCAGCAGGAACAAATTGTTAGGACAGAGCAAAAAATGGTAAGGCCAGACTCCTCCTATTTGATTCAGTGCCAACAGCAATAAAGTCTGCCAGATATTATAATAAGTATTAAAAAATCATAGATTTTTTCATGAAGTGTTATCCATTCTTCTCAAGATGAGATCTTAAACCCAAAGAAATAGCAAAAGCCATTCTAACAAATCTCCCTTTTCCTTCATTTAATAATTGCCATCATCTCTTTCCATCAATGGACGATATGTAGTGATAGCAGGCAGTTTACTTCTCTGCAACAGCCTTCCCTTTAAATCTAGATGCCTAAATAAATGTTTGGATCTCTGACATCCCCTTGACCCTGCATTTAATATCCAATGTCCATATGATAACATTGTGCACCTATTGTCCACCTAGGGTTAGACACATTTATCACTACACAATGCGCATAGTGGTCTTAAGTCATGTGAACAAACTAAGTCAAATATTGATGATAGTTGCCACATCCAGTTCAAAAAAGCTAAAAATTAATTTATATATTATTTCTTTCGTATGCAGAGATTAAATGTACATGCAGTGTACATTTTAATTTTACTCTAATGCAGCTTTTCAAAATATTTTTATCTTAATAAGGTATGATTATTTCAAAAAAGGCTAGTTATACACTATGCAGGTAACAGGGAAATTTTGATTATTGCAGATTCTTTCATTTTTCAGGCAAAATCATTCTGCAGCTTTTTTCAAAACTGAATTCAAATACACAAAATTGAAAAACTAAACACAGAAGACTAAAAGCATGGCTGACAAGTAAATATGTCACAGTTGCTTTTATGTGTTGTTTAAAAAGCAGAAAGAAAGCAACAGTAATCTTTTGACTTCCTTGAAGATATCTGATGTACAAAAAAGTGAAGTAGGTAATAAAAATAGCAGGTTTGTGCTTTCTAATATTTTTTCTCTCATTTCCCAGAAATTATGATAGTGATTCCTCAGACAATATTCAATAGCCTTTTCTCTCTTTTTTCTCTTTTACTTTTTTAAAATTCTTTTTTAAATCAATATAATTTTATATAAAGACTAACATGCCTATTTCCATGCCAAGTGTGTTATTTACTAATAAAACCTTGTGAGATTTTGTGCATCCTCTGACTTCCATCATTCCTTTTGACTATGAGGGCTTACAAATCTTGAGTGCTCCCTTCCCTTTAAGGGTGGGATGTCACAAACTGCTAATTGCACATTAGTCTAGAAAGTTACATAGAGTTCATAAATGATGACAAATAAAAAGGTATGTTCCTTTCTCAAGAAATAATATTTGAAAAACTCTTCTTATTTCATGACACACAAGATCATAAAATACTATTAAAAGTTAGCCACCTATACATTGACTCTCCTGTGGTGTGGTATGATATTTCATATGAAAGAGAGGTGTTGCTGTTTTAAGGGAAAATGAAACTTTTTTTCCATTGTAATTCAGTCATGTATTACCTAGGTTTTCACCCAAACACTCCTCCACAGCAGGAGATTTGTGTACGCTTGGAAATGCAGAGGCAAACTGAGACATCACTAATAGTTCTAATTACTGCTATGCTCCTTGCTATCGGGTTTATGTCTTGAAGTGTGCCTTTAATAGCTGAACAGATAAACAGGGGGAGATAAGTACTTTCATTAACATCTAGAAATTGAAACAAATTAAAATACATAGCTGCTTTTTGAAATTGTTGTCCTTAATAGTGCTCTGTGCTTTAGATTTTCCATGGGTGATTTCAGGTGTTTTTAATTTTGGGGATTCCATCTTCAGATAATTTACATTAAAAAAACCCAACACTTAAAACAGGAAGTTTGTTACAATTGATCAGTATTTTAGAGCCATAATATGTCCAGTGGTACCTGATCTGAAGCCTTGTCTTGGAATAACTGTAGTGGCAGATATCTGGAGTACAGATAGATCCTGTCTTTGTTGTCATTCCTCAGTCTGGAGATAGATTCGATTTCTTAGAGTCTCCAAAGCATGGGCTACATTAATTTCTGTGTTTGGGACAGAAACCATACTATTCTAAAGTACAGCATTTTAATTCTTCCTGTAAGATCTTGTTCACACAAGAGCATCTCCCGCTTCCTGAACCATGATTTCACATCTTGCATTTGGACATTCCTTTTAATTCTGTTCTCCAGATGAAAGAAGGGTGTGTTTATTAACTTCATCTTAATGATCAAGATGGCAATTTAGGGCCAAAAACATTCTGTACAAAATTAAGAACTAAATAAAATAGGCATAGTAACTATTTCTTATTGGTGGTTACAAAAAAAGATACACTTATCTAAACATTTGTGGTAATAAGGCTCCACAATTACAAGCTTCAGATTTTTTCACTTTCATTTATTTATATCTGGGATAATACTATGCGTAGAACCTATCTTTATCATAAAGAAATATTTTTTCTAATTCAATTTAGTATTAAAAACTTTCTGCTTTTCAGATTTTTCTTTGCCCTAGCTCTTTATTTCCCAAGCCCAGTAACATTAGATCATCAAGCAAGAAATTTTTGTCTCATAAATATTGTGTCTAAGTGACAGCTTGTCAAATTTTCTGAGAAGGGTCAGACCATAGAGTGGATGACAAAGTTTATGAAAATGTATCAAAATAGGTTTAGTAGAAGGTTTTTGTAGATGATGATATCTAAGATTACTTTACTGCTTCTGGAGATCATCTTTAGCATGTCCTGAACTCTGTGCTAATGCCTTTAGGCATTGCTTGTTCACTGCACCTCTTGTCCTGCAGAGAACTCAGGCATAGCTTGGAAGGAAGCTATTGCATTCTGCAGATGTGAGCTGT
Organism: Argya squamiceps; assembly: GCA_037834095.1. Classification (NCBI taxonomy): domain Eukaryota; kingdom Metazoa; phylum Chordata; class Aves; order Passeriformes; family Leiothrichidae; genus Argya; species Argya squamiceps. The sequence goes on from JBBMKD010000170.1 coordinate 37,608,003, forward strand.
GTGTAGCTATAATTACTGAAGAATACAAGTGGAAAATAGAATTCTACAGCTATACCTAATTGCAGTCATATTACTTATTTAGATATAAATGACAAAATCATTTATAAAGAAATCCCAGCATAACCCTGCTAGTGATTACCACACTAATATTAAGGACATACACTGTCATCATTGAATTACAAGAAACATGTGTGTGGTTTTGACAAATTCTTGCTCTTTTAAGTGCCACTGAATATTGCTGAACAAATGGAATTAGGTATGTAGCCCAAGACGAGCAGAAAAAAAGTGAAGTATGTCAAGAGTAGTTAAATAGAAATATTTAAGGTCTAAAAGTCCACAAGTTCTTTAGTTTCAAGCTTTATCCATTAGAAATTTCTCAAGGATAGCTTACAATGATAATTTCCCTGTCAGAATAGCACAATTTTTGGAAAACTATGATTTTCAAATTAGGCAGTTTTCTTTCTTTCCCTCTGAAAGACTGAGTAGTTAACCTGGTCTGAGAACAGCTACAACATCTTAAATTCACTTGGCTCCAGATAAAGTATGCAGCTAAAGATATTCGTATGTAGTGGGCTGACGCTGGCTGACCCACCAAAGCCTCTCTATCACCCCTCCACAACTGGACAAGGGAGAGAAAATACAACAAAGATTTATAGGTTGAGATAAGGACTAGGCGAGATCACTCCCCAAATACCATCACTGACAGAACAGATTTGAATTAAAGATATTAACTGAATTTACTACAAACAAAATCAGAACAGAATAATGTGAAGTAAAATAAGACCTTAAAAACACCTTCACCCACTGCTTCCTCCTTCCCAGCTCTGCCTCCTACCCACCAGTGGTGTGGAGATACAGGAAATGTGGGCTACGGTCAGTTCATCACCCATGGATTCTCCAGATGCTCAGGCAGAGAAGTACCTGCCCTGCTCCTTCCATGTGAAACAGTTCTTCATTAACTTCTCCAGCATGAGTCTGTCCCACTAAAAACAGACCACAACAAACAGAGAGTACTTCAAGGACAGGCATCTGTAGCATCAGTCCCCCACAGGGTCGCAAGTCCTACCAGAGCACTTGCTCCAGCATGAGCTCCTTTCTCCACGGGCCTCCCTGGCAACCTCCTCTCAGGCATCCACCTGCTCTGGCCACAGGCTGCAGGTGTATCTCTGCATTCCCAAGGATCACCATGGGCTGCAGGATTGCAGCTGTTTCCCCACAGTCTGCTCCACAGGCTGCAGGGGATATCAGTTCCAGCACCTGGAGCACCTCCTGCCCCTCCTTCCTCACTTGTCTTGGTGTCTACAGAGTCCTTCCTCCCATGTGTTCTCACCCTGCTCTTCTCTGGCTGCAATTACATCTGCACATAACTTCTTTTTTTAATCTCCTTCTTAAATATGTTATTCCAGAAGTCTTATCACCATTTTGGATGCACCCAGCCGGGGCCAGTGGCACATCCATCTTTGAGCCAGGTGGTGTTGGTTCGGCTGGACATGGAAGAAGCTTCCAGCAGCTTCTCACAGAAGCCACTCCTGTAAGACCCCTGCTACCACAACCTGGTCATGCAAACATTTTTTATTTAAAAAAAAAAAAAAAACAACAACAACAAAAAAAAAACTAGGAAAACTATAAGGATGCCACTCTCTTCATTTGAAAAAAATTCTAGCCAGAGAATTTGACCCGGTTGAAGAAAACCAAAATCCATTCTTTTCCTCAGCTTTAGATAGCACACACAAAGAGCTACCATCTCCCCAGCTGGAATACCTTCAGCTGCTTAGCTGCTTTCCTGTAGAAGGAATAAATATACATCAAGCCCCATGAATGCTGAAGTAATCTAACAATTCCTTCAAGGTCTTGAAAGGCAATAAAGTCAGCCTCAGGCAAGTGAAACTGAATGCCTCCTTTACCTAACACCTGTTCATGTGTCAAGATAGTTTAGACATTTAATGCAATGGTTCTGAATATGAATTGCATTGTGAGGACTCACAGCTCTCTGCATGAATGGTCCAGTGCATTTGGAAAACTAACTGGAGTGTAGGAATTCCTTTTTGGAAAATGGATATCTGAGAGTTAGCTGATGCAGTGCTGAACTTAAAAGAATAGAGTATTTTAATTAAAAATTCTTGCTGGATGCCAATATTGGATTATTTCTTTCTGTGCAAAATATGAGGTTCTTCATTTCCTTGGAAATATTTCCACTTGTTTTCTTCATCTTCTCTTCAGTGAGACACTGTATTTATTTAGACTAAAAGCATCTTAAAGTTAACTTTTTTACATGATATTTTAATAGATATCACATCTATTTTTTTATAGGTAGATGAATTTATCAGTGGAGTTTCACTTTCCTCTGACTATCCAGATTACACTGGAGACAGGAGAAGATCAAATCTTTGATTTAGTAATGATTTAAATGCTATACTTTCAAATCACATGGTGATCTTGTCACTTTTTTTTTCCAAACGCTACTGAGTGTTTTATGTTTTGTTAAGGCAGTTGAGTATTCCAAAAGCACCAGAATGTAAGTTAAAAATGTTCCTTTGGGAGAAGAAAATAAACATAATGAACTACTGTACTGTTTGTCCTATCATGCTTCCAGAATTCATTGCAACTAGGGAATTAATTTCTAGGAGGAGAAAATCCTGCAAGAGTGTTTCCATACTATTATGTACTTGTGAAACATACATTTTGCCTTTCAGAAGAAATGACATACCTTAGTGTTGCTGAAAAGATACATATTCATACAAGGATACAGAGATAAAAATAAAAATATATATATTGAATAAAGGTTAAAAGAGGGAAAAAGATATCATAAAATGAATTAGGAATTAACTGATGCTGCCTAATTTAGCTCTTATAATTACAGAAACCAGGCTATTTTTAAAAGCTTAGACTGTACCAACAACTTTTTTTTGTAGATTCCTTTAGTAAAGTAGCACTTCACATTTCTCACATATCTTATCTTAGGGGTATGGCCTCACATATACCCATGCCTCTAAGATGAGAGTTACCATGCTGCTTTGTGGGATTGCAATTTATTTTTGCATGCTTTAGGCTTTTATAGGTTTTATTATAAGGTAGAATAGCCTCTTTGTTTTAAGTTAGGATA
>JBBMKD010000170.1:37612150-37654740 GCA_037834095.1 Argya squamiceps
GCAATGAAGTTCGTTCTTAATTACTTATCATGAAACCTATTTGCATATAATTGCAAGTAAGGAAAAAGGGGAAAAACATTCGTTAGCCAGACCAAAGCTACCAAAAAAAAAAAAAAAAAAAAAAAAGAAAAATATTTAAATTTTTTAAAAAATATTTTAAAAAAGAAAAAAGAAAGAAAAAAAAGAAAGAAAAAAAGAAAGAAAAAAAAAAAGAAAAAGGAAAAAAAGAAGAAAAAAAAGGAAAAAAGGAAAAAAGTTTCTTCTTTCCAAGCATGTATAACTCCAGTCACGTGAAATTTCTCACTCTTTGCACTTGACCCAACACCTCATCTTACTTTTCTTATTATTTTCTCATAAATAAAAAAAAAATTCTAACTGCTGATAAAATTCACAACACAGGCATACATGAAATTGCAGTATCCCACAGCTAATCTATTTTAAGACATATGTATTCTGCATCTAAAGGGAATATAGTATTGGGTTGTAGAAACGGGAGGTTAAAAAATTGTTTTTCTACACTGAAACAGTATTTCCCCCCCTTTGTGGCTCAGCATATGAAATTATACATTGCTTAGAAGATATATATTGGGAAATGTGAATTTTATTTTAATTTTTAAGAGACTTTGCCTTAACACAATTCAAAGAATGTTCAAGTAACACATGTAGAGAAAGAAGTAGTGAATGCAATGGCACAGAAGAGGTGATTTAAAAAGCTTTTGGAACCAGGCGGTCTTTACATTGCCAAAATAATGAGTGTAGGTTGCAAGCATTCCAATGAAAATATCTGTTCCACAAGAAATATACCTCTATAACCACTCTGCATTACACAAGAAGGAGACAGGATGTATTTTCTTAGAAATGCCTATTCATCCTTGCATTTCCTTCTTACAGAAGTCTTGCTTCATTTTCTATACTCAAAATGTAAACAAAATGTATTTTTCTATTCTGTGGTAAATGTTCAATCTGTACGGTCACCTACTGTGTACAATCACTGGCAGTTTCATGTGTTATTATTTGTAACTGTGTGGTAGCATAGAGCTACCCAAAGTTTTTCAGCCTGTGGAACATGCTTAGCACAAAATACAGAACTTACTGTGAAGAATTCATCTGTGTGTTTAGAACTCCATACTTTGGACTTGACAGCTTCCTAGTGCCCTAACAGTCATTTTTAGAACTACTTCTCCTGCAAACCTGCTACTGAGGAAAGTTACTAGTTCTTGTCAAACTCCTGACAGGCTTTTTCAAGTGGGCATAAACACAGAGGAGTTTGGTAGTTCTAGGCAATATAAAACTACACTTTGAAGATATCTTGTGCATATATAAGTGCTCTGTCATGGCAGCTATCACTCAGATCATACACAGAGGTGAAATGTCATTCCTAACTTCCTTCAGTGGTATCCATTCCTAAATAATCTTTAACAGGATATCCCAAAAAGTGCTAGTATTCAAATGTAAAGGTAATGTAGGAACGTCCAGCTGAGATAACTATTTTTATGTTTACCTCAACATAATTCCATCACACTTTTAGCTATAATTGCATTTTTGAAGTCAGGAAGCACAAGGATGTGTATTCATATAGATGAATTCTGAAATGCATCAAGAGAGTGTCTTCAGCTGCTCTGAGAGGTGTCATGCAAGCTAAGAAAAAAGCAATTTTGTAATAGCTCACAAATTGCATAGTTAAAGTATATGGCATACCCAAGGTGTTGTATTCATAAATGCTTACTAATCTAGTAAATGAAAATCCAAGTTTTAGACAGTTCTGTCATGTTAGATCCAAAGTGTCTTTCCTCCTCGTGACTTGTAAAATTTTAGTTAGATTGTTTCCTCATTTAGACTTATGTCTCTCTGGATTTTCAAAGCAACAGAAGCACCAACACCTGTGTGTGTCTCAGGTTTAGAAGCTTCTACTTAAAGTCCTTGTTTGGAGTCATAGCTTAGAAGAAACAAATTTTCCTTGTCTTCTTCTTACACAGTCTTGGATGATCTGATCTGAAATAATTTTTCTTTTCAAACAGCTACTGGGTTATTAAATTAGATTTTTTTGAAATGCATGAAGGTAGATAAATTTTGTATTTATGCAACTACAAAATTTATGTAGAGATTTTCAATACTAGAGGTTGCATATTATTACATAGATAATTAGACAAATGAGGTCTTATTACATTTAAAGATAAAAAAAACCAAAACACATAAAGGGATGTGCTGATAAAATTAGGTAGTGCTGAAATATCTAAAAAAAACCAGTTTGAACAAAATAGTGTCCTGATGGCTGTTATCTCTTCTTCATGCATTACAGTGTTAGGATTTTAAGGTCACACTAACTGAACTCGTTGATCACCGATAGAGGAAAACAACTGCACCAAGTCATGTTCAGTGGTAGCTGCCCGCATGAAACTATATATCTGCATCAAAAATTCTTTAAAGGAGAATAAATATATTTTATTCCCTAATGCCCTCTCCTTTACTCAAAAATTTCACTCTCTAGGATCATATACAAAGTGTGTTCAATGGATATAAAAGTCAAAACTACAGGGTATAAGAATGGCAATCAACAGAAAACTGAGTGAAAAGAGTAAGTATATAATATGTAGGAACTCAAGAGGCAATGAGCTCGGCTGTGATGGATACACTTTTTTGAAAGGCTTTTCCATCTGAAAAAAAAGCATCTCCTTTTTAATAGAAGCATGCCAGATGCTTTAGCAGAACCTCCATTTGTCAATCTGATAGAAGACAGTGTAATTTACTGCCTGTGATGCTAATGATAGTGCCTAGATCTATGAAAAAGGTCTGAATCATTTTTTTACAGAAGCTTGGTGGGCACTGAATTACAACAGAAAGAGGAGAGGAAGTCTTGAGATTGATGGTGTGTATCATTCTGTTATTTCAAGAAATATATGACCATTGTGGTTCCATGGTACTAGACTCAATGAACCAATTTATGAATTAACAAGTGGCAGTGTGAAGTAGCAGTAGCTAAAAACAGCATGTGTTAATCAATGATTTAAGAAACATTTCTGCATGGGTAGAGTTCCATTCATAAAGAACAAATAATTGAGGCTGAATTTTTTGAAAAAAAGAAACCAGTATCTGTATTTTTATATCTGAGTATTCTTCCTCTCCAAGATCCAGGGGAAAAAAAGCAAAATTAATATAAGTACAATCTGCCAATCAAATTATATTGAAATGCCAAATTAAATACAGTCTTGTCCTAGTAACCTCACAGTGTGACATGATAAAGCTACTTATATATTAGGGTTATTGAAGCTACAACTCCCATTGTCCTTACTTTCACCATCCTAACCTCAGCTCTAAACAGAAACAGAAGAGAGAGAAGGTATAGACAGGTTCCATCCCCGTTTGCAAAAGCTCCTGATCACTGCCACTTGGAATTTGGTTAGTGCCATGTCTGTTCTACAACAGTATAATAGCAGCTTTAAGAATATCTGGGGGGGCAAAAGTAATAATGGATTATATTACTGAGTAATTCGGAGACCACAAGACTTACACATATGATCATATACCTTGTGCTACTCTCTGAAAAATAAGGAATCTGCCCTGCCTTAAATATTACAAGTAATGAAATAGAACCAAATCTAAACTGCTCTTTAAAATATTTCACTTCTTACCAAAGTTGGCATATCATTGCAAAAACATCCCAGATATTTTCTCCTACACACCAGTATTAAGTCAAAGCTACTTTTTTCACAAAAGCTTAGTTCAACAATTAAGGTAGCCATACAATGAAAAATGAAAATAAATCCCCATGTCATCCATTTATTTCTATATATATGACTTCTGCTGAAGTGAATAAGCACTGTATTACATAACTGATGAGATAGTTAAGATCGTGCTTTTCTTTTTCCTATGCCTACTGGTTAATTCTATGGTAAGTGTTCAGTGTAAAGTTAGCTCCACACAACGTTTCAGTATCACGCTGTACATAAATTTTTGGAGTTCTGAGCATTAAATGAATAGGTCTTCTGTCTTGTTCAAATAACCAACTTTTCCCTTAGCAAACCCCATGCTGACGCCCTAGTGTGAAACTCATTAGGTTTCTTGTGGACTAAAATATGATATGTTATCTGTTATATCATTAATACCACATGTTGTAATTACAAAGAAGTTTACTTAATGAGGAAGAGTTTGATTTTTCACTGTCTTAGAAATCAATTCAGAGTAAATACTAACTTGGAACAACATAAGCAATTTCTATTAAAAAATAAAATTTAAAAAAATTAGAGAGACCAGGTTGGAAAAGGGAAAACTATTTCCAAATACATATATATGAAAAAAAGATGTCAAGATAGTTGCATACAGGTTAAAACATTTCTGTAAGATAGGCAGGAAGGGGAGAGAGACAGAAATGGAAGGAATTATATAGCTAGTCAAGCTCTCATGCTAAACACCAAATCTGGCAAAGACTGTCATAAGAAGGGCTTATAGCAAACAACAACTTTTGAAGAAGCAGGCATTAGCAGAGTAAATGAAAGCCCAAATTTCAGTAGTACTGTTTATTCTAAACTCTAATAAAACTACATTTATCACCCCTCAAATTTGGGCTTAAATATATTTATTTCTGGAAGTCCGATATTAATAAGTTAAAACATGATGGAGACAAGTGAGTACAGAAGAGAAGCTACCTAAGAAGAAATAGGAAAATGGTTTGAGAGAAGTGCTGCAGAAAGGTTATTGTCAATAAGAAAAAAATACTGAAAAGTAAAGAAAATTTTTCACTATGGGAGACATATCTGAAAGCTGATTTGGTGTGGAAATGATCCTCTTCAAAAAATCTAGAGACCACTCATAATCAAAATTTGTTACATCTTTCCCACTTCTTTTCGTGATCTATTTAAGAAATTGCAGAACAGAAAATATCATCCATAAGGAATTGCTTCCCATGAGAAATTATACACATTCTTAGCAAAAACAAATATAAAGATAAAAGGAATGAGGTATAGTTGGAAGTTCTATCAATGGGAGACAATGTCTTGTCATTTTACCACTTAAAATCATTCAAATTTCTCATGCATCTCACAAAAAGATTTTCTGCCAGTGCTCAGTTCTTAAGTTTCATTCAAACAAAATGCTTTGTTCAAAACACCCAAGGAGCTTTAGGAATATGTGTTATTTCATCAAATTAAAGTATGTGAAAGGAAAACAAAATATTATGTTAGTTAAAAGCAAAGCTCTTAAGAAGCTGGTTGCTCTCAGAGAAGATGGCCTTTAACAGGCACATATAAGAACACTGATTTTTTTAGTGTCTCCGTCTACCAATCAACCCAGTGTTCAGACTGGCCTAACAGCTATGACCTTCCCAATGACATGAAATTGGTTACAAGCCATTCTGATACTAGGAGCCATACAGGATGGATTTAAACTGTATGATTTTAAGTAGAAGCAAGTCCCATATGCTCTTTGCTTCCAGCTTCTGTCCTGTTAAGTTAAAGACAACAGTATTCAAAGTTGTGACTGATTTTCCAACTAAATGGAATTATTTTATATGAGCTCTTACAATAACATCATTTGGTATCACAGTGAGTGTGATATTTGGCCTGTGATTCCTTTCAAACTTTTTTTTCCCTATTTACATTTCAAGCAGAAGTGAATGTGGTATACAGAGTTTTGCTGTCAGAGAAAAGACAATAACATTCTGCATACTATATAACACCTAATATCATGAAACCTTGGTTACATTATAGATTTAAAACTAAAACTCAATTCTGACAATTGTATGCATGAACAACCCACTAAAGTCAATGCAATTATTTTGATTGAATTCATACATAAATATTTGAAGAGTGACTACAAGTCTTATTGAACAGAAATCTCACAAAGGTTTGCTTTTGTGCTGTTTTAATTGACCAAGATCAGGTTAAAAGTCAAGCTGGTAATACATTCAACCATATTTAAAGTAATAAACAAAATAATTTATTATTAAGCTTTTTTTTTTCGCTCCCAAGAACAAAACTCTAAAAGACATGGGGTTCTACCAGAAGATTTCCACTTTTTACTTAAAATGAAACATAAAATATTTAAGCTCACTGTGAAGGTCACTTTTGCAAACTGATGGAGATCTTTAAAGTTGGAACAATATGCCGAGCTGAAATGCTTCCTTCCACTTCTTGTGGCTGAATGGTTTTTTTTCCTTCTGCACGGCTGATATGTGATTTCTTATTGTTTGCTGTCCATTCTGTGAAATACCAAACCATTACATGGAGATGCTGGCAGTCGTAATCAGGAATCAACACCCTGAGGCAGATACTTGGTTGACGAGCTGTTTTTTGCCCACTCTCCTAACAGTGAAGGCAGTACTACCCCAATAAAATCTTGTGTCATTCTCACAGCCTATTGCCATTAGGGCTTTGATGGAGATGCAAAGTATTTGATATAAAAAAAAAAACCCAAAAAACAAAATAAAAGCTGCACTCACAGAGTCCCGTTAGAGTATCTGTTAGTAGCAAGCAAAATGGAGTGGATTATTTACGGCCAGAACACACAAAAAAATGTATTTTCCTTCATACTTAAAGCTTTATTTTATTGAAAAAAATTTAGGTGATTTTCCACATAATGAAATTTTGCTTTATCTTAAAATGGCAGTATTTTTACATATCTTGATGTCTCTTTACATCTTTTGGTCTGATGTAATAGAGAGTTCGGATGCACAGCAGCTACATTCTATTCAAGATTACAAAAAATCAATAGAAACATGTTAAAAAATAAAAAAATGTTTCATATTTTTGATTCTTAACCTTATCAAAACTTTATTTAAAATCTACCTGTTCACTTTGGTTTTCTATTTTTTTATTGTTTATACTAATTCAATTTCTTCACAAAAGCTATCTTTTAATATCAAGGTATCTTTAATTGGTTTTAAAAGTGTAGTCAAATGGAATTTTCTCAGATAACGTTTAACAGTTTAAACAGGTTAAAATTTAATGTCATTTATGTTGGAAAGGTGTTCAAAATATTATACTAATAAATATTTAATTACATCATTATGGAAGATTTAGCTATTTTCAAACTAGACTCAGGAGGCCAGAGATACCATTCCACACTACTTCTTGAATCGTTAAACAGGTCTACTGAGATTTGTAATCTCTTCCAAAATTTAATAATATGGTTTAGGTTGCTGCTAGCTTTGCAAAATATAGTATTCTTACACAGATGTGACTGCTAATTAAAAAGTCTCTTGTGACCGCAAATGGGTTTCAGGGTGCTGCTTTTATTCATGTTTGTATCATTTAGGAAAATTTGGAGCAATCAAGTATTTGTGTATTCCTAATTATAATGTACATAAAAGACTACATTTGGTCCTGAATACTGCATAGAACTATAAGAAAATCACATTTACATGCAAGTGCTTTTAGCAGCATATATCTACAATATTGTTGCCACTTAAAAGAATTAATCTCTGATTCTGCCAATCAAACAGTTCAGTAATCACACCGGTACTATATCTCTTCTGAAGCAGTAGTTTATTGAAATATCTGCAGATCATGTGTGCCAGGTATCCCAAGGGAGGGAAAAAAAAAAGTTTATTTTGTGAGTGATTGAGAGTGCTTTAAACAAATCTTCCCATATTCAATCGGGGATAGAAATTGACAGGATTTTAGAAGCAATCAAATAAGAATGCTGGAAGCTAATCCTCGTATCTTTTGAAATGAAGAAATAGCAAAATATTTAAAATTATAATAATAGTAGGAACCTGAGTTAAAAATGCATTGTCATCTAAATGATAGTAATTATAATAGAATACAGAAAGAGAAGGCATTATAGTGGTTGTTAAAGGCAGATATACCATGAAAGAGCAATCCATTCTCTCTCATTCTGTAGTTCCCACATAACTATGTTAAAGCATAACTCACATGTAATGTTTATAAGGGATATTACAGTTGTCTTCTTGCTTGCTTCCTTCAAAATTTATGGAGAAAATACCATGGTAATAATATACTTTTTAAATTTACCTAGGTAAGTTGGTTTGTGTTTTGTTTTCTTTGTTTGGTTTTTTTGGAGGGGTTTGTTGCTGTTGTTGCTGTTGCTGTTGTTGTTTTGGATTGGTTTGGTTTGGTTTGGTTTGGTTTGGTTTGGTTTGGTTTGGTTTGGTAATCCCCCATCAAAAGGTGTGGCATTTATTACACTATCCTAAAAAAAAATCTAAACAGTGTTTTAATACCCTTTGGGGAATTATTAAAGAATCACTATAAAAACATAACAGAAAGAAATATTGGAGTCATGGTAATAGGGAACTTCTACTTTTTAACAAACATTTTCCTCCTTTTCTATTTCTTTCCCTCCTGAGTTAATTTTGGATTTTAGTACACCTATGTGTAAACAAAGTTCACATATTTAAATAAATAATTAATTAAATCAATAAAATAGCTGTGCTTAATATGCTGCCAAGTAATATATCCTGAAAAATTACACATTTTTAGCTGCAAGTGCAAATAGAAATCTAATTGGTCTAAAAAAAGTCAACATCTGTCGGAGAAAATCTTCAATAAGGAAAATGAAAAAAAAATCTGTATGTTTTGTGCTAACCACCAGAGTGATATTCCTATTTCTTATACTTTGGCATAGCTCAAATTGTTACTTTAAAAATAATTTTACTCATTTCCCCATGTAACCTTTGTGAGTAGAGAAATGAAACAGCTCAACCCCTTCAGGAGAAAATGAAGAACTGAGAATGTGTTGCCAATATCCATTTTACTTTGCCAACTGTCAATGTGTCTGTATATGTGGAAGTATGTATAATTCAGAAATTTATGGCATGTGCAAAAAAATTCATATACCTGTATATATATTTAGTGCACCATTGTAAGTGCTGGAGATCTGATAACCCCATACAAATGGTCAAGATCATTGAAAGAATATGTGGCATATAAAAGGAAGAAATGAATTGTCAAAACCCACAGCTTTATCAAACATATATCTCAGCTAAAGCTGCAGTCCTGTGTTACAGAACAGACAAGCTGATGACAATCTGCAGAATTTTTCCCTTGCAAGAGTTTCAACTGCAATACAGCTTTCTCTTCCTTGCTCTAGGACAATGCTGTGCAGATGAGAATTTTTGCCTGAACGTTTCAGTACTGAGAAAAAAAAGATGAAAACATCAGATCTCTGACTACAGCAGTTGGATCTGAAATTTTGCTTCTGTTGCATTACCAGCGGCAGAAATATTTTTTCTTGCAACTTTATTAGATGTTTTTTAAATTATTAGAAAGCTCTGAAACAGAAAAGTCTTCAAGCAAATATGTAATCATTCCTTATTCAAGGGCAAAGATTTATCAAAGACAATAGTGGTGTAGTTTTTCGAGTGATTAGATGTATTTTGGGGTGGGTTGTTGCTTTTTTCTTTCTATATGTATTCAACACAAATGTCCATATTACTTCATGTATTCTATACCAAAATTATCAGATAAAAATATTAGAAAATTGTGGATAAGTAGCATTTAGCTTAGAAGCTTCAATTTCCTTTCATATATCAGACTTCAAAGGTGCAACAGCACTAAGTGTTCCATAAAATTAATTTTAAAAACCCACCATGAACAAGATGCTGGCAAAAAAAATTATAAGACACAATAATTCATTATTCTTAGAGTCATTAAACTCTTTTGGAGTATATTAAACGCAGAGGAACAAAAATATTCTTTGCTCTTATGTGTTTTTATATGATATTCTTTTTTAATTTTATTTTTAATCTATGGAGCAAGCTCTGATTTCAAGGGAAAAATGTTCATTTTTATGTCACCCAAATTGTGAAACCTGAGGTTGTGATATGCATTTGGTGGTGAGAGTTCAAGACTGGAGAATTCCTTTTTCTCTAATCCAGTTGATCAGAAAAAAAACTGAATTACAAAGGCAAAGAATTAAAATTTCACTTGATCAGTAACATGTAAAAATGTGTAGTAATATTTAAGCCTAGGGATAGGAAATAAAAATGCTGAATTGAAAGTGGAGAGAATCAGTAAATAAGTAAACGCAGGCCATGTCATTTCGGACAACCAAACTTTGCCAATCCAAACAGCTGACAACATCCATGAGAACAAACTGGCAGCTGGCACTGCTGATACATAAAGCTGAAATATGGCTTTTGATTTGTAGTGCCTATTTTAGTACAATTTAATGAAATTAAATGCTAAGTGAATGATCAAAGTTATACTTCTGGACATATGAGGACAGATGTTACACTGTAAGTTTGAACATGTAGTAAACAGAGAAGCAAATAGGATTTCAGTTCACATAGCATGTTGAAAGCTAGGAAGGAAAACAAATCCATGGAGTCTCCTAACAATAAATATAAAGGTATAGATGAACAGGGGAAAACCTGAGAAGAAGTTTAAGACTGGGCAGAAGACTAGTTTCTGAGAAAGCTCTCTCTTTGTCTTGTTTGCCCTGCTGCCCAAGAAGTAACACACAGTAAGATAAAAATTTCTGCAGAACAGTGTAAACAGAGTATGTTAGACTGAGCTCACTGTACGATGACATTAAAGTTTCAGTATTCCGCTACAGTTTTTGTTTTATTTATAAAAAATATTTCTGAGATTTAAATTATTAAAAGCAAGAGAAACAAATTCAAAGATATTTCCTTTTGACATTTTGGATAGATAGAAAAATTCTGCAGTTATAAAGAAAGGTAATATACTTTTTTGGGTAGTGATTCTCAATTTTTTATCAAGTCCACAGGGAAAACTGCAATTGCTCCCAGACCATTCTTCAGATGTTGATATACTGTAATTACTGCACAACTCTAGGCTAAAAAATAGGAAGTGAAGAAAAAGACTATCTCATCAGAATCCTTAAGCAAACAATTTCACCAAGCTTTTGCAATAATACAACACAATCCTTGAAAATTACTGAATAAGTTTATGTATTCATTTTGACATATTTTTAGTTTAGTGAAATAGAATATTCCATTTTCTATGAGTAATAGTGGCATAAAACAGTGCAAATTCTGCCATTTTCCAAATGTGTAATATTGTTTTAGCAATGGTGTTCCTAGTTAGGGAGCACGAATGACAGGACTGAGTCCTAAATTCAGTTCTGTTATGTAAAAGAATCAAATGCTGTATCATGACTTAAAAGGCCAGTGTTAATACATGTGACAGAACACACAAGGCAGTACTGTACTAGGAAGAATATCTCAAATGAGTTGACCTAAACCAGAGGAGCAAAAACATGCCATGTGTTCATTGGATAACCTGTGCTGATGGTACCCTCAACACACATGCTACATTGCATGGAGCAGCTTACACTTCATCATGTGTCTGCACAGCACCTAGGATAAGTACAATGGGGTTTTCCTGATTCTGTTTTTATCATCCTAAGAGAAATTTTTCCTTCAAGAGTTAATAACCATCATCTCAAAAGGGCTAAAAGCCACTTCCTCCAACATAGCTCACTAAGAAGTCTAGCTTCCTGACCCCAATTTTTTCGATTTAACGCTCGTCATTAACATTATCATAATTAAAAGCCTAACTGAATTTCTCTTGTAAACCTTCTCTCAAGAATTTTATAGGAATGTCAATTTGCCATAATTATTTCTCTAAAGTAAAAGAATTATCATTTCCTGTACCATACAACTTGATATTTGAACTTTTTTAGATGTTTCAGGTAAAGTTTCATCTAGAACAGAGTATGTAAGTCTCAGGCTCCTTTAGTGACCTGTACTTCAAAATCAAACATATTCTTCCCTCACAACACAAATTATTAGTGTATATTAGAAAATAAAATTACAGAGCAAGCTAAGATCCTTTCCCACATATAAAGAGGCAGATGTTCCTAATATGCTCTCAAATATGGCCATGCATTTCCCAGTAACTGTGAGGGAGGGAAAAAGGCATTTCTATGTGTATGTGGGGACTGACACATACACACTGTTGCTTTGTCTCCACCTTGGTATTTAGCCAGATGTAGAGATTTACCCAAAAGAATAGTTCTCACACATTTTTAGCATTTTACAGATAATCTTCCAATTTGAAATCAGTTAATTCAAAGAAAATAGGGGAACTCTTCTCCCATGAACATGGGTGATAACTTCAGCTATGCTGTTTTTGTGGAATTCATCTGCTATCAGTCACCAGTGTTTAATTATTCCTGCTTTTAGGTCATCGTCTTTCACTCAGCTCTCTCCATAGCTCAGTAATATATTACAGTCTTTTCTTCCAGTATTGATCTTTCCGTTGCCAAACTTGCATCAAGGTTATAAGGCTGCACTGCATATCCACACAGAGTCTAAAATTAGAGGTAAATAGAACAAGCATTTTAAATAGCTTTGTACTACATCACACTCATTTCTGAAATTTCCTCAGAGGTTTTTTTGTCTATTGTGTACTCTGTGTAGATTTAGGATGCTGTCGGAAGTTGCACAAATGTATATGGCTTGAGAGTTGTCTCTCCGACTTGTATGTTCCCCAGCATGATGCTGCTGGAGCTAACATAAGCAAAATGTTAGAAGAGGAATGGTTTTGTAAGAAAAGAAAGACTTGAGTCATTCTTTAGTAAAATTATTTTTAATAATATCATACCACTAAATAAATTAAGAAAGTCAGGTTTGGTGACTACATGTTACAAATTTCAAGTACAACCTCACTGGACAGATTATTTTACAATGACAGTTTCTGCTGGCCTGTTCTTACACACTTCTGGGATGGCTGGACAAACTCCATCATGTTAGCTTAGAATTTCATCATATTGCATTACTTTGGTCCTGCCAATAATTGACAAAATAACAAACATAAATACCGCAAAACATGCCCAGCTTCCAGAATGCAGCAGTGTTTCCCAGCCAACCAAAACCAACAGAATATAATGCTTTGGAATTAAGCTTTGCCTTATGTAAACCTTAAACTAAATTAATGGGCTGCTCTTTGTGCTTTCCAAACAGGGTATTAGAACATTTCTGCAATTTTTCTTTCCTTTGTTTTCCACTATAATCACTGTCTTGCTGTGGTAGTGCTTCAGTCTGCCATTCTTCACCAAGAACAGCTTTTCAAGTACTTTTAACTAGCCTTGTGGTAGTGGCAGTCTTCTGTGAGATAAAGACGAAGCAGAGCTATATGTTATAATTATAATGTGGGCACTTGCTTGTATGTCACTGGAAGAGTTCTAATATTGCCTGCATGCAGACTTTCGATACGGCAGCCTAAAATCATAGATCTCACTTCAGAGTCCTATAGAAGAGTTTAGTGGTAGATATGCAATTTCTCAAACTTGCGATGCCTTTCTCTAGGGAAGCAAAGCTCACACTGCTCTCTATATTTTCCTTTCACACATGTCAGAAGTAAAATTTGAACAAAACTCTGAAGCGTAAATCATCTCTGATAACCTAAAATTGTGACATTATACCATATTTTATGCTCTTACAGAAATTTACTCTTACCAAAAATTTAAAATTGGTATCTGGTGACAATTAACCAAAGGTAAATAGCACATCCTCGATGCATATATTAGTTTGTGGTGAACAGAGAAAAATTAAAAACACCACCTTTTTGGGTTAAAAGCTTGAAGGGACAATGAAGCCAATCTATTTGATTGCTAGTTTAGGAAACTGAGATAACTCTTTGACAAACCTTTCCAGATAGTAAAGAGAAGTAGAAAGATTGGCATCAAAATTCAGTTGCCACCAAAAACTGACAAAGCAGTTTAACTCTATAGTTCACTGGCATCTTTACAGAATGCTAAAGAAAATATTTTTAAGGCCTTAAAAAGTCATAGCCAAGGAATGTGGATGAATACTTCATATTTCCTTAGTTCTGTATCAACCTTTTTCTCTCAGCTCAAATCCAAATATTACTCTTCTTTATTCTAGAAGACGTAGACATCTCTGTTCTTGCACTTAAAGCCCTATGCACAGAAAAAGGATTGATAATTGATTGATAATCACATAATTTTTTTTTTTTTTAATTTTCAGGGTCACATTTCTGAAACTGCTCATAGTTATACATAATACAGTTCTTTCCTCACCTAATATTTTGGAATAGAAATCTGTTCCTCCTACAATAAGCAGAGGATCACTTGTTGAGGGGTTTTTTTGGTCTGACTTGGTTTATAATTTTCGTTGTAAAATTAGGAACAAGAAGGGCTAATTTAAAATCCTCTCAAAATCAACAGGAATTGTCTATTACTAATTTCAGCTAGTCCATATTAGATACCTGTACCAATATAAAAAGTGGATGAAAAACTAAATCTGAGGAAAAATATCTAAAATATTTGAAGATATGGATTGCATATGTTAAGCAAGATAGAAAGTAATTTCAGTATAAGGTTGTGCAGTACTTTAAATCCCTACTTGTATTTAAATTTTTTAAATTTTACTGGAAGCATCATATTCACAAATTGCAAAGCCAAATGTACTAAACCTGGTTAACACACATCATAGAGAACCCTTGTCAGTTTAAGGTTTGAAGCCAATTTGAAGCATGTAATGAATTTATATTGGGGGTACAAAAGAGATATCTGAAGTGACATCCTGAGGCAGAGTTAATGAGATTGTCTTATGGCAGTCTATCTGGTAATATGATCATTTCTAATAGGATTATTCTGAAATAATCCCTTTACAAATTAAATTAATGAATTATATATATTCACAATGCAAGAATACAGAACTGAGGTGTTTTTAAGGTATTTTAAGGTTAATATCAAAATATTTCTCTATCCCTTTTAGGACCAAATAATTATGAATATAATAAAATATTGCATTAAGCCAGAGGCAAAGACACACAGGAAAAGAAATGTTGCCAAATCTGGTGTATTATCTTGTATCACATGCCTTTTGAAAATAATAATTGAATAATTAAAGAGAAAACAACCCCTTGCTGGAGCCCCATATCAGATACTACAGGTACAAGAATCAAAGAGAATACTTAAATTCACTATTGGGTCTGCTGAGTTGGAGAGGAAGGGCAAGGGAAAATGATTTCTCATCCTGAAAGAAAGACACATAAGGAG
Source organism: Argya squamiceps (assembly GCA_037834095.1). NCBI lineage: Eukaryota > Metazoa > Chordata > Aves > Passeriformes > Leiothrichidae > Argya > Argya squamiceps. The sequence continues at coordinate 37,627,100 of JBBMKD010000170.1, forward strand.
GAGAGAAAGTATTAAAAAAGCTCGTTGCAATGAGAGGTTTCATTCAACTCTGTCAGTCAGAAATAGAGGTAGTTAAGAGCTTTAAAATGGAAGCACAGATTGGAGGTAAGGGGGAGCAGATATAAGTCGTTGCTGGCTTAAACCTTTTATCTTTGTCCTATTTCCTGTTATGAAAAATGAACTGTGCTGTAAGAATCTTCCTTTAGTCACTTGATTGTTGTGCTATTAGAGGCTATCAGGCACACTGTGGTAGGGATATTGTGAAGATCTTGTATTTATCTCATTGATAAGCCCAAATAATCATTAGGAGACACAGCACAAGGCATATCTCTCGTAAATTTTCTGTAACAGAATTCAATGATGCATTTAATTGCCATAAAGGCAGGAGCCTGCATACTGTGAATATCTTGACTCCAGTTTTGCCTTACTGAGAAATGTTTGATAGGAGTTATTTTTCATGAAATTACTACACAAGAGCATTTCTTCCTTGTTGGTTAAAGCTTATTCTCTCCCTGTTCTATTTCTGTCAGAGTGATCTAAAAGTGTTTGATACTGGCAACGTTTTTTCCACTGATAATAGAGATATTTACTTAACACATGGGTGAATTTCTCCTCCATTTGAAGCATTTGAAATATCATTTAATCTGGTTTTGAAGAAATTAAACCTAAGCATTGAAGTATAGATGTATCATATAGATGACCTGTATCATGTAGCCAAAGTCCAATATCAAACAAAATGTTTTGATTCTTAGGATGCAGAATCCCATTTTTTGTTCTTGTCTTCCCCCCAGCTACCACAGAAACAGCGTTGGCAAGCAGGACCCCTGATATCTGACATCCCATTGAAAAGTCTCTCTGTTAAGGTGTTGTCAGCCTGCCTTTGCAGTAATCTTATCTTAGGTCCTCTGGTGCCTACTTGATCAGAGAATATTTTTGGCTACAAAAATCTTCCATTTTTACTACATTAAAATGGAAGATTTTAAAACCCAAATGAAAGAAAAAGTAGTTAACAAAAGTAACCCAGATTGGCAATAGAAATTAATATAGAAGACAAAAAACTTTTTTTATACGCCAAATTCCATAGAATTCAATGTGTTCCGTCGCACTAAAGGGCAGCAAAAACCCCTGCAATTTAGGGAGATGAGGCTATTGTTCACATAGTGAAAGATTGTGTGGGATTTGTGACATTTGAGGGTGACTGTGATTTCACTTACCCAGTTGGGCAAGGGATTTAAGTTTTGCCATCATGATATACCATTTGAAAAAAACGTAACAGGGAATGACAATATTTTCACACAATGTAATTTCATAAAGGTATGCCAAAAAGATGCTAAAGCAACAGACTTTGCCATGTGACTAAGATACCAGAGAGGAGAAATTTAAGCCAATAAAGACATTAAAATGAAAATGTAATCAAATCAATCACTTCAGACTAATGCCAGCCCAGTCCTATGCACAGACTGCCTGTCAAAATCATTAGGCGTGTTCCTGGAACATGTCTTCCAGTTTTGTTTCTTCCCAGAAGGATTCTGTGCATGTGCTCTAGAGCTGCAAGATAATGTGAGACCAAGTACAGTAAGTGGGATGGTGGGGACAGTTGCTTCATAACTGCATTACTGGTCTCAGCTAAAGCACTATTGTATATACACTCCCAGAACTGCTGAAGCACTACCAGTTGGATTAATTTCTTTTCTGATTTTAATACATCTGTAGAAAAGAAAAAAAGAAAAGAAAAAAAAAAGACCTCTACTTCTAGTACAAGGAGCTAACTGATGGACTCTATCCTCCCCTGTAATTACAGGACTATTCCAAAGACAGTTGTGCCTAAATGCTACATTAAGCAATTTTCAGATATTTAAAACTGACTTGTAAGCATAATTTTGCATAGGATTCTTAAAGAAAATCAGTCAACAGCATTAATTTAAATTAAAGCAGAAAGATTATGAGAACCAAGGCAGAATTTTTCATGCCTATAAAAGGATGTTTAACATAACTAGGTGGAATTTTCTCCCTGAATAGCAAAGGAAGGAACTAGGCAAATGCTCTGTTTCTAGAGCTTTATGGCATTAACAGTACTTGTCACTTATGACTCTGCAGATGGTACTTGTATCAAGTAAACTCAGTAGTCTGTTGATGATTTTATTCAGTCATAGGCAAGAGACTACTGAAGTAGTGGATTCTTTAGGATGTGGTAGAAAATGATAAGGCTTCTCTGCTTGTCTTCCTTATTTACTGCCATTCTATAACAGTGAAATCATAGCAGACATTGCAGGTAACCAGTCTTCAGTGAGAGATTTCTCTATCCAGTCTAATTCAGCTTGCCACAAAGCAAAGTAGCTGCTTAAACAATCACATTTGGGGTTAATTTCTGTCCCTTTGCAGCTACTCAAAAAATTTAAGAAAAAGTGACTGTAAAACATGAACTATATCTGTGAATGGCAAAACCAGAAGTAAATGGCTTTTCTACTTCTCTGAGAAAATCCCTGCCTAACCTGTATTACAGGACATCTCCCGAAATCTGCTCCATCCTGGTATCATACTGGATTAAATAATTACAGATATCTTTGGTCTTGTTTGTGGCTAGCAATCATTGCCTTAGAGGTTCCTGCAGTTACAGAGTGGTCAGAAACAAGACTGTGTCATGGACTGCTACAATTAAGTAGGCATTGTTATAGACCAAATGCCTGTCCTGTTGCAACTGGATAGCCATTCCAACAAGCTGGATCTCTCATGAACAAACAGAAAGGAACTGACACACCTAGTTCTTCAGAATGAATTCATGATGACATTATAAGTGACATTAACACTTGCAGATATTTCTTCTTGGTGGAAACTGAAATTAGAAAGGATGAGTTCTCTTACAGTGTGTTACTTGACAACTAGTGACCCCAAATTTTTTCAATATTAGAATGGTACAAAAGTCATCTAAATAGGCGTGCTACTAGCCTTCAATCTGCTAGGGTTTTATATATATGATAAATTTTTCCATTGTTGTGCACAGAATAATATTTACTTTCACAGTTTCAACCAAAATATTATTTATCAATAATTTGGAAATCATATATGCTGAATGTGCCAAAAATGACATCATAAATCCAAAATTAAATAATAGCAATATTTTCCACTATAATTAGAGGTAGCATTCATGCTGCTAATGCATGTTTAGCTAAATATTCACTATTGCAACATCTCATTCTTGTGCCCACGTCTTAGGACAGAAACTTCCTAGCTGGTTTTGAATTGCTGTCCCCAAGAGGTATCTGGGGATGCCACAAAACAGAGCTAAACTAGGAAGGTCCACAGCACACTCATCAGAGTGGAAGGTGCCAAGCTTTTCTCTAGAAGTTGGTCAGGCATTGTGTTACCTAAAGAGGTCACTCCACTACAGTCCTATTGTTCTCTGAATTGCAAATCAGTTCCATGCTGAATTATTCTTCTCATAACTCCTGGGGCAGACTCTGCCTCCTGCTGTAACAAGATTAAGCTCATTCCATAACTGTCTGGACGCTACCTTGGGATCTTGGCAGGCTTCCTGCCTTGCTGAAACAAAGATGAGGCATCTGCTGTGCCATTATAGAGTCTTGGCATATGCATCCCTTAAGAAAGGATATTGTGACATAACCAGTGAAGCACAAAAGCCCTTACTGACTTAAAGGCCCACAGGGTTATTGCCATCTGTTTATTAATTAGGTGCACTAGGTCCTGATTGTTACATATGGAATGAACCAGGCTGCTGGTGGCTCAGTCCACTGGAATACTCTGGTTATAGTGAAAGGATTTTTAGGAAATAGGAAAATAGTGTCCTTGTTTGAATTGCTCAGTCAATGTCTCTCAGTGTTATAAGTCCAAGTAATTATTCCAAGTAATGCTCTACTAAAAGGTTTGCATGAGCTTTCTGTTCCTGTGCTGTTATTAAATCCATATTACATTAGGGCACACCACTACAGGGTAGAATGACAGTTTCAACTTCCTTCCTCATATCTTCATGGTTTTCTCATTATGACATGTCAGTGGGTTTTTCTGTTTTAATCAGTGAGGACTATTGTTACCCTGTGCATAGAATCTCCTACTGAAACTTTTCATTCAACAAGCAAAAAGTAAAAATCTCCCTAAGAGCAGATGGATATTTTAACGTATATTGTTATATATTGCATATTTGTTTGAAAGACATGCCCAGCAACGCTCAAAAAAATCTGTGTATCTCTTCTGGAACACTGTAAAACTGGCAGTGTGTTTTTAGTTAGACTGCTTATTATTATTATTAAATTTCAATTCCTTATATAAAGCTCTAATTCAGAGAATTCATGATATACCCACGTTGTAGCTTACACCTTCTATCGCTTGGAAAAGAAGATTTTCTAATCATGATTCTTGAGTCATTTTAGGACTGTCCTTCAGTGGAATGAGAAGGCAGTGGGAATTTCAAGTTGGCCCTCCATTTCTGTGATCTCCCAAGTCAGGCAAAACTTCTGCATGGCCAGAAGGCAGATCACAGAATCATGGAATGGTTGAAATGGACTTTTAAATATAATCTGTCCCACCTGCCATGGGCAGAGTCATCTTTCGCTGGTTATTGTGTATATGGCCATTGCACAATAAGAGCCTATAAATTGTCACTTTTTTTTTTCTAATACTTGAAATAGTAGAGAACTTCCTTACAGCACCTCACAGGATAAATAGATATGATGCTGCATGAGAGCTGAATAATTCCCAAGTATAAGCCCTTCCAGTAAAAATATTTCTACATCTGACAAAATATCAGTAATATGGGAAATACTACAAAAAATAAATATGCTACTGCAGAAAACCCTAGACAATTCCTTCAGAATTAAAGAAATACTATTTCAATGTAACTGCATCCTGACCTCTAGAAATGGAGTTGTTTAAGATTCTTAAAGGTGTTTCTTAATGGTCATATTATACAGTTTCAGGTAGAACTGATTATTGAATAAACTGATCCATACTTCTACCTACAGAGTATTTTTATTTTCGAGATCTAAAACAGTTTCATGGAGCCTGGAGCAAAACAGAAGGAATCTTGCAATGCAGCAAGCTTGAACTTTAAACCTCTGTGGAAATGAATTATGCATATGGATTGTATATGCAGTTTTAAGCTTTAGAAATAATTTTGTATACTGCTATTGATGATACAGACATAGCTCCAGAACATTAATGTGAGTTAACACAAGTCTACAGGAGCTAACATTGCTAAGAAAAGGAATAAGACAAAGGAAGTAAAACTGTTAATTGGCAAGCAAAGTGGATTATTCCTCGTGATTGAAATAAGTGAAAAAAGGGAACTTTAAACAAGACATCCTGCTAATTCATCAGCTTTCCAACATGAGAACGAAAAACTGAACTATCCAATCAAAGCACTCAGCAGACATTTAATTTTAAAGAAGTAAATAACCAATAAAGAACACAAATATAGGATTTTTGTTTTTCCAGGAGATTTTTGCAGTGGAGGAGATAATAGTGATGTTCACCACAAACTATTCTGAGTGGTCTAATAGACCACAGACTATTCTGAGTTGGAAGGGACCCACAAGGATCACCAAATCCAGCTCTTAAGTGAATGGCCCATATGTGGATATAACACCTACCTTGGTGTTATTAGCATGGCCTAACCAACTGATCTAATGAAATATTTAATTTCTATTCCAATATGAAAGCTTGTATACTGCTGTCAATACATTTCTTAATATAAATATAATTTAAATAATAAATCCACTCAGGATTAACCCTAAGCTTCTCATTGCTCTATTCAGCAGGTGAAAAGGATTTTCTTGCAGAGAAAAGGGTGCTGTACAAGCTGCTTGCTCAGTATCTTCTTTATTCTAGCATACATTTGGTTAAAAACATGAATTCTTTTGGTGTGAATCAATGCCTTTTTTAATCAATGGGAAACATTTTACTAAAATAAATTTTGTTTAGGCACCATGATTATGTATGTGGAATAAGGGATCAGTGGCCTTAGTGTTCAAAAACATTGTCTCGGGACTGTGCATTTCAGTAAGAACACAGCACGGATTTATTTCTTTATGATGGAGTTATCAACCTGTAGGTGATGTTTTCACATGTCATATTTGATCACACAATTCTCATCTGTAACCCAACTGCAAAAATCCATTAGTGCTCAAGACTTATCCACTGCCTTAGAATTTTCCAGACAACTGAAGGTTGTTCTCTGTCAAAAGTCAAAATTTCTGGTCTTTACGATACAGGAAGAAACAACCTTAACATCCAGCAATGATTGCAAGTTAAACAAAATATCTCTACATGGCAATATCATGATACGTCTGAGAATAACGTAAATGTAAAGGCATATTCTACATTACAGCTTGCTTTAGACAAACTTAAATTATTCATTTTACTTGTAACTATTTATGTATTTATACATATGTATATTTTTGTAACCCCTTATAGTCTCAAAATAGACTATGTATAAAACATCATCACCCTACAGCAAATTAATGAGTCCAGGAAAGCACACGTGTAAATCTTCTGAATAAGGAAAGCAATTTTTTAAAGTGTATTGATTTGTCTAAAGTCTTAAATTACATATTAGTCATACACTAAAGCATTGAATAATTGAAGTAAATCAATGTTGTCTGAATTTCATACTAGTACAAACTTATTGGGCAATAAAATAAATCAATATAATAAAAAAATTAGTAGAATGTAATGATGAATGTATGAGCTGATAATAACCAGAGGTAAAAACTCTATCATTGTAAAAACAACTTTCAGTCATCTTTTCTCTATTATTCCCATCAGAAAACATGATACTCTGTAGCCAGCTGATTTTGGCCTTTAAATAACTTTGCATTTGAAAGGCACCTCACAGAAGTAAAAGTATAATATTTTTCAAATTAACATCCTGGGTATGGAATAGTAATGCATATTAACTTCTATTAAACCTATTTCATGCAGTTTATGGTTCCTAAACAATGACATATTCTGTAGACTGAAGGAAACATCACTTCCATTTTTGCCACAATGTTTTCTTCAATCAATGTCTGCTGGGCAGAAGGTCCAGGTTTTACATGTTAAAACTTTTTAAATGTAAACTTCTTAAATGTTAAACTTCTTATTGTTTGTTAACAATACTTCTGAATACATTCCAGAAAGCTAAGAGTTAAATAAAAAAGGAGGAATGCATACATTTCAAAACTTTTCATAACATTCACCAGAAAAAAATATGCACAATTATTTTTTAAAGCGAACAATAATAGTGTATCTGCACAGGACAATTGACAATATTTTTTATACTGATATTTATGAAATCCATTAAATTCTTACTTGGTTGTAAAAATATTTAATGGAAACTTTTCCTTATAAATTCCATAATACTGTATTAATTCAGAGATTTTAGACTCAAAAACTTTCTGGAAATCCTATGAGGAACTTACATACCTCTAAATATGGGTGGTTATACTACCAGATGAACCAGTATCTTCCCAAGAGTCACATCTGAAACCATGAGAAGAACAGAATAATTCATTCTGCAAAGTCATAAGAAGAAGTATGATTGGTTGGTTGTTGATATTTTTATAAGATAGACTAAAGGAAGTCTTCAGTATTAATATTAGACATAAAAATAATATCTACACAAGCCACATTTTATATATTTTTATGCCACATCATATAGAATTATGTAAGAGGCTTTCAAAACAAGGTGTTGGGTTTTTTCTCAGAATTTTTTTTTCACAAAAGCTAATAATAATAATAATAATCTGCTCTGTGATCTTCTCAGGTACAGAAGTGAGTGAATGAGCATGGTGAAGAGTGTCTTGATGGAAAAATGGACTTTATTCTGTAGTTAACAATTCCCACACATTGTAATGTATGTAGATTTTTGCTTTAACTTTGTGTATATTTGAATTACACTTTTAAAATGGAATTTGAGTTTATCCTTTTTGAAGAAATATGTGGATTAATGGCCCACATGATGAAAAAGGTCACAAAAAATAAGTTTAGAATAGTCAAGAACTCCATACAATGGCAGAAATTTACTTATGATATTTTTTGAGAAATTTTCTATTTGACTATAAGTACTTACTAGTAGCAGTAAGAGACTTGACATGAAATTGACTATTAATAAGAGAATATATAATACCATTGTATCTATTTTTATATGCCCTACTTCTATTTTTATATGCCCAACAACACAGACAAGAGTCAACTCTGCAAATAATTTTAATGAATATAACACAACTGTGAATACAGAATTTTATATTTATGTTGCATGGGCAAATCACAGAATAAGAATCTTTCTATTTAAATTAAAGTTATTACACAGGTTCTCTTGTCTTTATAGTCCAGCTTGTATTATAACTGCTGATGAAAACCACATGCCTTGCACAGAACAGGAACAGTACATTCTGGAAAATATTTGGAATATCCTTCCTTCTTTATTTAAAATTATTTCTTTGGGTTGGTTGGCTGTTTTAGTTTGGTGATTTTCGTCACTTGTTTTGGTGTTGGTTTGGTTCTGTTGGCGCTTTCTTGGTCCTTGATGGACCTATTATTTTTCTAAGACTGCTGTATAAGATCTTCATACTGACCAAAACACATTCATACAGGTGATATCCAAATGATGTTGATTGTAGAAAATCCTCTGGAAATTTAAGATAAAGTTTTCAACACACTGTACAAAGGGAGAAGTGTTCAAACAGGAATGAACCTTTCTTGTTCACTTCCACCTAATGAAGGATCTGAATGCACAGAATAACAGACCTAATTTGTTACTTTAATGCAATTGCTTGATTTCATGAATATGTATTAGAACTTCTTGCTCTGAGAGTAAATCTGTAGAGGGTAGTTAGTATTTCCCATAATTAATTTTCTGGGTTGAGGGTGAAAATGTTCCACACCATGTACATAATCCTGCTCTAGGAAAAATTGTCCCTTTGCACTTTCTTTTTATGTTTTAGCCCAAATGCATTTCCCCCATATTTCTCTTTGGCTTCAACAACGTGCCCTGGCCCCCTGCATTCCTATCCTGAACAGATCAATGTAGAAACAGTTACCTTGGTAAGGGGATACTGCCCTAATTGTCTCATTTCAGTCTCTTTCCTTGATTCTTGGTGGTACCTACTGGAACAGGGTCTGTGTAAAGGACAGTCAAAAACCAACCAGAGCAAATGGAACAAGCTACGTGGTTAGCATACAAATACTTTCAAACTACAAAAATGTGAGTAAAAACATAGCTTAATTACAAAAATATGAGTAAAACTTCCATTTCATGTCAAGTTGTCTGGATGCAGAGTCTTCGTACTGAGAATACAGGTTCCAAGAGTATATTTTGAAAAATTACATGTGGGCATATTTTAAAATGTAACCCTTAATGAATATTCACTGACTTAGACTTCAGTGAAAACAGTGACATATCTTAACATCTATAACTGCAAAATTTTCACTACTTTGTCATTTAGTTAAAATACCATTGTATTTTAACAATTTCATCTGATATACAGACTTCCACTAGAAATATCCAAGTTTCATTGATGTCTTATCATATTGACCCCTAATCTTCATATATGGTATCTGATACTAGAATATTGTACAATAATACTTCTTCAGTCTTCAGCTGCACGTCATTTATTTATAGATGGTAGAGTTATTTTTGAAGAATAGCAGATTATGCTTTCTCACACTTTGTGCCTTCTTCTTAAAATTGTTAAGTCTTATTTTCAAAAAAATAATCTCTAACAAGAACACCCTGTTTTGTGCTGGCAATTGGGACATATAAAAAAAATACAAGGCTAAGAGCCCTTGCAGACACCAAGGGGCAGGCCCAGACCTGCCAGGGTTACCAGGACAACCAGTTTCCTATTGTACTTCGTAGATATATTAATTAATTGAATTTATAAAAATTGTAGTAATCCAATGCCATGCATACACATACACACATTTTGTACACCTGAAAATTCTGATTAAAGAACTATTGTTTATGTTACCACCATTAATATTGTTCGGAAAGTTTGTCATTAGATTCCAGGCAACAAAATCATCAAAGCAGTTTCATATCATTGAATTAAGGGAAACTTACATCAATTCCCAAGCAAATGATTACTAAAATAAGTATTTTTATGTTTACTTTTCAATTAATAAAAAAGAACCAATTTAGGATAAGATCCTTTGATACTGCAAAGAAATTTTACAAACTATTCTTCAAATTTACAGAATAGGAAAAAAGCATATGAGAACACATTTAGTCTGTGAAATGGCTTGTCTGAACATACACATATGTTAAACTAGTTTTTCTCAGAGTAATCAATGATATAATACCCTTCAAGAAAGGGATTCTGATTTTTGTTTAGGTCAAATATTCACCAGGAAAAAAATTTATAATGTATAAAATTTATAGTTCTTTTATAACCAAATCTATCAAATTAATACTTAAAATTTAAATATTTGACTGTATTACGTTACAGGAAAACGTATATATATATATGCAGAATTTTCCTGGCTCAAATCCCTGCAGTGTTTAAAATACATATTGATTAAAATATGATTACCAAGTTGTGCACAAGATGCCACAATAAATTGAAACCTAGGTGTCTGTCCCAAACTTTGCTCAAAAAGAGAGGCCAAATCCTGCTCAACTTCTGCTTTGGAAATATTGAAGAGATCCCAAGTCATATTTAATTTTCCCATCCTCTGATTCTTAAAAACATTTATTATTTGCCAAAAATTCTTCAATGACTAAGATATGAAAAGGTTAGTAGCCCATTTAATATTCCTTTCTTAATTTTTTTTAATCATGTGGCACATTCATTTTGTATTTCTAAAGAAATCTAGAGGTATCACTTACATTGTTATATGAACTCTACAGTTATTTGATTTTTCAGATGTCAAGTTCCAGTGTCCTTTTTTATAATATATAAACTTGATAGCAATTCTGGCAGGAAATACCTGTTTTCAAATGTAATCACGTGTTCTTATAGCTAGTCATTCATGTGACTTTGGTTTAGGCAGTATTTACAGGTCTCGATCTGGTCACTCTGAAAGGTAGTACATGATCATTTTATAGTAATTAAGGCCAACACAAAAATGAGCACTGAGCAATGTGTACAACAATGTAACATTTCATACACAAATAAGAGAATATATTTATGAACAATTGTGCACCTATGATGAATCCAGTACCTTTTAGAGATTTTTGAGATTTATTCTCCAAAATTTCTTTGCTTTATTTTTAATATGGAATCATCCTGCTATGTTATTATCTTGGCTTTAGCATTCAGTAAACAATCCAAATATACTATCATAGTTTATTTTTTAAACAGCCACTGTAACACAAATACTATCAAAATCTTTTGGCTACGTTTTCCAAATAAAATCCCCTTAAATGCTTATCATGTCTTCTAGAGCATATCTAAGTTTTTTCAGCAGGTGATCACGGAAACAAAAAAAGCACCATTTTACCAGCATAAAAACCTTCTGCCTCGCTTTTTTGTTTATTCTTTTACACTTTCACTACATATTTCTTGACTCTTTATTGAAGTATTTTATGACTTCACACAATGAATATTCATTATGATCTTGTAAATGAATTGTAAATTATGTTCATTTACTTACTATGGTTTCATTTTTCAGTATTTTTACATAAAAAGTTGAATGTGTCCTTTACAGTCTTCTTTTCAAAGATATTATTATCAACAGTATAAATATGCAAGAGCATACCTGGTTGCTTTTTAGTTGGCTTTATGTTTATAGATTCCTATCTGATGGTAGTCAAACGATAAAGACAAGCTAGGTGATTAATTTTTCCACTGTGGTAATCACATTGATTTAGTTCATATTCATGACATTTCATATTGTTAACAGTCAATGACCCCAAATTAATATAGGAACAGTTTTGGCAAACCAAAGCACAATCTGACGATGCATTTACAACTATGATTGTGTTCTTACTGTGCTGAGACTGAAATGTCAATTATATTGGGAATGAGGGAATAGTGCATGTGTAGAAGAAAAAAATTAACATATATGATTATACCTGAAAGTTAAATTATTGTTACTGAAAATCAGCACTCTAAACATAGTGCATACGACCACTGAGAACAAATAAAAACTAAACACATGCATTTTAGAAATATGAGAGCATAGTACGAGTACAGAACACCTATGGAAAGTCATATAGAATTCTTCATTAAAGAATTAATGAAGCAACCTGCTATCATTTATCTGATGATTTGCAATCATAAATCCCACTAATGATAGTGACACTTCTATTGCTCAGAAATAAACTTTCTAACTGAGCTTTTGGGAAATGAAAACTGAAATACTAATCATAGAAATTTTGTTTTAAGGCAAAGGGTCAATTCCTTTGCAGCCAACAACTGTAGAGTAGCTACACCTGATTTTTGTACATTTCACTGTGGCTGCTGGTTGAAAGCTGAGATCATGTACTTAGATTTTGCGTGCATTACACCTCCATCTGTTCCTCCATCTGGCAAATGAAAAAAAAAAAAAAAAGAAAATTAAGAAAAAGAAGCATAGGAATGCTTTATAAACTCTTTTCACCAAAACACCAGTTGTTAGCTTCCTGCTGGTAGCCCTGGTATAAGCTTCACTGGGTAATTATTTCAAGCAGGAAACAACCAACCCACATGTTCAAAAGTAATTACTAGTTCAATTAACCATCCAGAAGCAGGTAATTTTTTTCTTAAGATGGAGAAACAGAAGAATTATAATATTTATGTGTCTTTAATATAAGCATTTAGATAGCATCTGTGCTATTTTATACCTGCACATATTTTTTGTAACTGGAAGAAAAATTTAAGACTAATAGAAATGGTCTATATAGATAATAAATCATGAAGGGTCACATGAAATTTCCTAGGTGTTTTTTGTGTTTGGTGTAATATTAGGTCGGTTGTTATTTAACATTTTCACTAATTATTTTAACATAAGTAGAACTAAATTTACACATAGTAATAAATTGGGAAGTACTTTACACTCTGCTGAGGACAACAGCAGGGACATGAGGAGTCAGAGAAGCACAAGCAAGAAATAACAAAATAGACAAAGAACAGGCTAATGCATCTGGGTAAAAATAAATCAGAACCAGGACAGTACAACTGGGAGGAACTGTGAAAGCTGGCACACTGAAAGACATTTCAGGGTAGTAGTGAACAACAAACGTGAAAACAAATCTGAGTCAAATAACAAAGTTGTACCTTACCAACAGCTTTAGAAATCTGCTTTCCTTCTTTGAACTTCCTTGAAGTTAATCCCCAGCAGATACCATGTTTTTCTCCATCTACTTATTTCTTGGTTTTGCACATTACTGTGAAAGATACAGCATCATTATTACTAGAATATATGTCCCCGTAAGGCTTTGTCTTGAGTGATTCATAAAGTTTTCAGTGTTTTAAGTTTCATTTTGTGTGGTCTGCCCCAGATATCAGCAAAATGAGCCACCTAATTCACTATAAGGAACAATGTGATATAAATAGAGAGATATACTTATTAGCTATCTCTGAAATGTACATTCCTTAATTCAGCACTTTCTTACTTCAGAAACTTGAAAATATTGTCAAGCTGAAATTATTTTGCTGAGCTTTAAAAATGCTTTCACACTCTTAACCTCAGAAAAGCTTTCCTATCTGCTAATTTTTCTTTTTTTTTGGTAGCATAAACATAGAAAGACAATGACATAATGTGATACGTGGTACAAAGTTAAAGAAGTTTTGAGAGAATGTCCCTTGTCAAAGCCATTTCATTGTAACTACTATGAAATTACTTAAGCCTGCCTGTTTCATGCTTTAGTCATCAAGCAGTCAACATTTCATAATACATTTTCACACTTTGGTATTTTTAAGTATTTAACTTCTGCATCATTATATGTAATATATTAATTAGTCTTGTCTTCCTTTACTGCATATGGTAAGAAACAGGTGCTCCAATTACATAATGCTTTTATGGTACATCAATATTGAATTAATCTCTTCTATGTGCTCTATCAGGTAAACAGATATAAGAGTCAACGCTCATAAAACCAAAAACTGCCTCATAATTCTTTTTTTTTTTAATTTGACAAAAAATATAGCTCCAGGACATAAGTTCAATGAGACTTGTTCTATGACATTAGAAGGTAATTTTTTCATACACCTGCCAGCAAGAGAGAATAATGGATCTAGTGCAAGCTGCCAGTCATCCTATACATTCTAAACCCTTCAAATGCAAGTATAGCCCCTCATCCAGAAGCTGATTAGATTTAAAAGTATGTAGCAGTGCCCAAAAATGTAAATCACATTTGTCTATAAATAAACAGATAGCTTACAACAAACTGAAATTAGCTTTCATTTATGGAAGTTAGTTATAGAGACATTTATAAGACTTCATTCACACCTACCTATTGAGAACAAAGAATTTTATAGAGAATTGTACTAATGGTTCCCTGAGCTGAATGAGTATCAGAAATATCAGTGCAGACGAGCCTGTATATTTGGCTTAAATGTAGTATTAGAAAATTCAGGCAGCTTCTAGCATTGCAATCAAACTAAATCAGGTACTGGATGAAGTGTAGCCATAGGACTGCAGAGATTCATGTCAGACAACTCTGTGAGAAAGAATGGAATTTCAGGTCTGATGTGAAAAAAACTTTAACCAGGAGAGAAGAGGTGAAGATATCTTCTCAATTTACAATAAATTCCATGGTGGAATGAGATTGTCATTATAATTTAATTGGGATTTTTAACTCAGCTATAAAATTGACTCCAGAGTAATATGCATTCTGAACCAAAAAGAAACCCAGTTATTCATTGATACACCTTTCTTGCATTCTAAACCTTTCTAAAATGTGTATGCATGTGTTTACAAAAGACATGATTTTACACATATATTCATTTGACTATTTTTTCACATATTTCTTATTCTAAAAAAAAAAAGCAGGGGAAAGGGGAGGGGAGAAGATATCAAATAAAAACAAATTTCAAAGTATAAGTACAGAAATATGTTTCATTGGCATTTTACAAGCAAATTTATCAACCCTTGTTTATATACATGTTTTGTTGTGATGCCTGAAGTGTTAAATATTATAGCTGGCAATATGAGAATATTTCAGAAAGTACTAACTGCATTTAAAACACCATTTTTCTTTGACACTTCTAGCAAGACAGCTTGACTGAGATCATATTTTTTTTCTCCACTTTACAAATCATTTATGAATTCTATTTAGTTGTACTACTTTGTGCCTACCTTTCAGAGAAAAAATATGTTCTTTCTCACAGGCTTACAGTTATTAGCAATATGTGAGTGAATTGCCAACCTTCTGCACATTGTAATGGACACAGGACAAGAAACTTCCACAATGTACTGTGGCTTTTCAATAATCTCTCCATGAAAAATTGCTTGACTGCTCATAGAAGTGATCTACCAATGAGATGGCTATGAGGTTCTGTAGAACCAGCTCAGCTGGACCAGGGTCAATCGGTTGAAAAAATTGTGCTTTAGATTTCTTCAGATCGTGTGGAATCCTTCAAATTATCAACTGGGGAGAATACTGCAGGCAGTTCTTCCACTGTTGTGTCTAATTTAAACAGTTTCTATCATAGGACTGGGCACCGTAAAACAAGACATGTTGGTATCTGCAGTTAAGGAGTCAGTCATACTGTTGGCTTGATCTTTGCTAACCATTAGGAATGTACTTTTCACTACAAGGGTACTGCAGCATGGCCAGGCTTCCCAGACAATTTGTGAAACCTCTACTCCTGGAGTTTTTCAACATGAAGCTCCAGCTGACCTGCCACTGCCCTCACTTCAGGATGTAGTCGAAAATAGGAGACCCTCTAGATATCCCTTTCAAACTTTTATGAGATTCCATAACTCTTAATTATCTGCTTTCAGGGAGTCACCAGCATAAGTGTGATGCTCTAAAAAGACTGAAGTATATGAACCATGTGTTTTTCTTTTTCTTTTAAATTGAAAAGAAAAAGAAAAAAAGTAGAAATTATTTTTTAAAAAAATAATAGCTAAGTACTCATTGTTTTTACTGAAGCGGCTTTATGAAAGTCCAAAAAACTAGGACAGAATTCTGAAACAAACAAACAGAAAAGAAATCATTGAAGCAGCAAAAAAATTTTTTGTAAACACAGCTTTGCTGGCTTAGCATGGATAGCAAAAACCAATTAGTGACTGGCTTTGAAACTGACAACCGGATTAACCAATTAAATATAGGGATATGCATCTGGACTACACAGTGTTAAAAATCAGGAGAATCCCAGTGAAAATTCCTTTTTCCTTCTGGCCTCAGAAGAGGTAAGAAGGTGGCCTGGCCCCGTCCTTGTGGGAGCTGGGCCCAGTAACTCCCAGGCAGGAGGAGGCCAGGAGAATATGTCCCATCCCAGCACGGATCGGGTTTCCAGCGGCTGTAAAACATCCTACTAAGCCGTGGGGGCCAAGCCCCCTCAGCCCTGCCTCCAGTGGCTCCCAGGAAGAGGAAAGAGGGAGAGGAAAAGCCCAGCCACACTAGAGATCATGCAGCTGAGACCAAAAGCAGCCCCGCAGCAGCCAGAACCTTGAGATCCTGGCCCAGCTTCAGTGTGGCCTGGCCCTACCATCTTCAGCCACCTCCCAGGAGGAACCATCATGCCCTCCACAGACCTAGGAGATGTTAACTCTTTCCTTGACTGATGAGACTTACAAAAGCACCGTCCCTTCTCTGAGTGAGAAGAGACAGAGTGATTGAACCTAAGAAGACACAGCATGAAACTGAAGTTAGTGAAGAGAGAGTAGAAGTCCTAAGTGGGAGGAAGATGGAGGAGTTGCCTATTTGGGCTGCACTTCTCTTATGAGGCTATGGAAAATGGACTAAAATTTCCCTGTAACATGTAGAATGCTTTTTAGGGGGATGCAAAGTTCTAGTCATAGCTGTGGACGGATGTAGTTGAGATTTAATGGAGAATTTTGAACAGAGGAAGATAAAGGGAAGCCTGAAGCCCTTTGCTCCCAGAGGGAAAAAGAGACCTCTGTTTCTTGAGATAAAGATGATTTTGGAGATAGATGAAGAGCATCCTTAAACATCCTTAAACCCTAAAATGAGCTGATATGGTCCATATGCAGTTGTGGGAAAGCTAATGGGAGGGACTTCATGGTTTGCGGAATTTCCCCTGGGCACCTGCAGATTCGTGACATAGGAGCCACCAGAGAACTGTTTCTTGTGGCAATGTCTCCACAGGCTTTCTAAGAGAGACTGCTCTCCCTAAGAACTGATGACAGATTATTTTTAAATGGTGAAATCACAAGTTTTGTCTCTTTATGTTGTCAGTGGGAAAGTGAAGAGTTTGGGGGGAGGGAGAAATGTCTTTGAAGGTTTCATTTTGATTCTTATTTTACTTTTACTGTGTGTTAATAAATCTATCTTTATACCCTTCAAGTTTGAGCCTTCTTTGCTTTTCTCATAATCATATCTCACAGTAGGAAAAAGAGTAAATGATTCTGGTAGACACTCAAACCACTACAACAGCACAGATAACACTTTCATTAGTGATAGTACTGTTTTATTGTTTATTACACTGAAAGAGATACATATTTTAATAGTATTTTCTCTTTTTCACAACAGAACTGTAGGATTTAGAAAGAATCATACTCCTTCTCCCTATAAAGATGTTTTTCTAAACACAGATAAATGCAGTATCTCCCAGGCTGGACAGATGAACATATTGAAGCTATAGTTCAAAAAACTCTCTGAGCTGTCTGAAGGGATTATTGACTTTATTACTCTAGACTCTTGGACATAGTCGTCTTGAACTCATATAGGCTAAAGCACACTCAATTGTGGAGGAAACTGGTGCAGATTCCGTGCCTGCCACAGTTCTAATTATGTGATCCATCCACTCTTTACTTTATGAAACGGAAAAATATACTTTGACAACAAAGATTATAGCTACAACTCCAATTTTATTCTAGATAAAAAGAGTAGCCTTAAGGGCAGCTAATTCCTCCCACTGACATACTCCAATAAGTGTATACCAAATTTTGTGAAGAATTATCTGCATCTAGATGACACTCTTCACATCATTGTGTCAATGAAAGCTTTAAGCATCTTTTTGAAAAGTAGCTGTCACATATATGATTAAAAAGATCACCAAAAAAGGGGTTTTTTCCCTTGATTTTCTGGTCTTTTAAATTGATGGATCTATCTGGGTACACTAGGATTTCACTGGACATTTAAGAGAAACTGCTCTAGATGAACCTGAAAGTTTTGCATCTTGTTATGAATTTCATTGAAAAGGTGCAAGTTTAGGAAATAATTAACTCTCAGCCTAATCTATCACACAACAATTTTATTTTTTACAGTGTAATAATTTAGTTTTATCTAATGAACTAGATTTAATATGAAAAATTAAAGTAGGACACTAGCATTCAAACACATGATCTACTGAATTTATTAACTATTACTAATTAAAAATGCTGTCAAAATTATACTAGCAACATGTCTTTGTTTTTAATAATTCTACAATAATTGGGTGCAGAAACACCTTCTCATTTATCATTCTGATATGGCAGTATTTATTGGGTTTGCATAGCAGGTTTTTGGTAACAGGGGGCTACAGGGGTAGTTTCAGTGAGAAGTTGCCCGAGGCTTCCCCTGTGTCTGATGGAGCCAATGACAGATGCCCCAGACTCACCACTGGCCAAGGCTGAGCCCATCAGTGATAGTGTTAATGCTTCTAGGACAACAGAGTTAAAGAAGGGGGAAAGTTTACTGTGCTAGAGCAAATTGCAGCTGGAGAGAGGAGAGAATAAGTGAGAGCAACAGCTCATGGTCTGTAAAGCAGGAGGAGGTGCTTCAGGTACTGAAGCAGAGATTCCTCTACCATCTCTGCAGCACATGAAGATCCACTATGGAATAGATATCCATCTGCAGCCCCTGGAGGACCCAATGCTGGAACAGATGGATGCCAAAAGGAGGCTGACTCCATGGGAAGCCCATGCTGGAACAGTCTCCCAACAGCGGATCTGTGGTGAGAGGACCCTACCTTGGAGCAGGTTTTCTGCCAGGATTTGTGATCCTGCAAGAGACCTGCACTGGAGCAGCCTGCTTCTGAAGAACTGCAGCCTCCAGAAGGGACCCACACTGCACCAGGGGAAGGGTTTGAGGAGTCCTCCCCCTGAGGACGAAGGAGCAGTAGAAATGACATGTGATGAAGTGACCATGGACCCCATTCCCCATCTCCCTGCATTGATGACAGGAAGGAGGTAAAGAATTTGTGAGTAAAGTCAAGCCTAGGAAGTGAGGAGGCATGGGGGAAAGGTGTTTTTAAGATTTGGTTTTATTTCTCATTACCTTACTGCAATTTGATTAATAGTAAATTAAACTAATTTTCCCAAACCTGTTTTGGTTGATGGTGACTGCGGACTGATCTCTCTTTGCTCTTGTTTCGACCCACAAGCCTTTCATTCTGTTTTCTCTCCCTTGTCCAGCTGAGGAGAGGAGTGATAAAGCAGCTTTGGTGGGCACCTAATGTTCAGCCAGCATCAACCTACCACAGGCAGTATATAGAATCAGTATGTTATTTAAAGTGTAAAACGCAGTTGACAACATATGGTAAATTAATGCAGGTTGGTATGATACTGGTAATAGGGTTATAGATTTTTACATAAGGGCTTTACAGAGAATAAAAACAACATTCTTTAATCTATGGCTAAAATTTACTGTATCTTAGCATCTTTTGAACTTTGCAAGACTACTACCACGGCACAACAGTGACTTTAAAAATAATTTTGTCCAAAATTGTCATGACACTGCAGACTTAACACTGTCACATATTATTGTAACTTGTCTTTAGATGTAGGCATATCCCTTTCTTAAGAAAGAAAAATAGTCATCTACAATTTTATCTAGAATAATTAAAATTAATAAAATGACTAGCTAGTAAATTTAATATATTATGATCTAATTATATTAACATTTGGCATACACTAGTAGGCTTTATAAGTAATACCTGGTGGATTAGCAGGAAAAGAAGGTAATTAACTCACAGACATCAATATATTTCTTATGATAAATAAGAGTTTGTGTTTGATTGATTGTGAGGTTCAAACCCACAGTTTTGTGACAGCACAACTGACCATTTTATGATCATGTTTCACTGATGAAAGTTTAGCATCAAATTAGAGGGAGAAAAAAACATTTAATTTCCACCCTACCAGGATTAATGCCTACCTAACAAGAAACAACCATAGCTAAAAATAAAATTCTTCTACCTTTTCAAAGCTATGTTATTTTTAAAGGTTCATTTTCAAGAAAAAATATTCAACAAGTAGAAACACATGCAGCTGTGCTCATTATGTTTATACTGTCACTTTTTGAGCAAACTTCTCAATAGGAAGTCACTTCTCCCAGAGATCATTATCAACATGTATTACACATTGTTAGTGCTTTAGGGTAAGGCTAAAATAATCCTTAACCTTAAAAAAATTAATGATTATACTTGTAGCAAAACATAGAAAATGTGCCATTCTTTTATGTTTCTATCCATCTGTTTACAAGATACCTACGGGTTTCAATATTTTCACTGTAGTCTTATGAGTAATGGTAGAGCATATGACTTTTAAATGATTTATTAGGAATCCATAGAGATGGGAAAAACAAAGGATGCAATTAGAGGTGGCAACTATCGATTAAAAATCCTGATATAGTTCACTTAAAGAAAGGAAAATGATAAATGACATGATTCTATCATTGGACAGAATGTCAAAGAAAACATTGTTGCTTCTAATATATCTCTAGTGTGAACTTCTCTGGAGAAGCTCAATATGCTTTCTGATGTTTGAAAAAGTGGGAAAATAATGTTATTAGTGCTTCATAAGAGAGATGTGGGATGGTTACATCAGGTGGGAAAAGAAACGAAAGTGAAGGCACCGGTGAAAAATCCAGCTGATTCTATTACCTCCTCTGAAATGCCCTCTTAAATAGTAGTTTAAAGAAACAATAGTGCTGAAAGAATCTATTTTGCAAAGTTATTGCTAAATATTCTTTTTTTTCCCTATTTCTCTCGGAAACAGTTCCAGGAATACAGATCTTAATAATTTACTTTCATTGCCAAAATAAAAACTCTGGAGGCTAAATTAATTTCTGGCATAGCACTAATGAATCCAGTGAAATCACACAAGGGGTGATTTTAAATCATAATATTTGATGGAATTCAAATTCCACCAAAAGTTTCTCCCAAATCTCATTATATAAAAATGCATTGTGGAAAAAATCACAACATAACAAAGAAAAGCAAAACAAATCAAACCAAATAAACAAATTAAAAAAAAAAAAAAAAGGAAGTCATTAGGAAGTGACCCAGTATTTGAGGGTTTGGACTATATCAAAGAAAAACAAACAGAACAAAATATGAAGTATATAAACTACCCAATATTTTTTTCTAAATAACAATAGAAAAATGGAAAATAAAAAGAAAACTATGAATCCCAGGTAACTTAAATTGAAGCCTAGATATAGTGATCCTTTTTTCTAGATCACTTTTCTAGTTTGCAACATCCTGGCAGCCAGGCAACAAAAACAGTGCTGTGGGCCAAAAATCCATAAAAGAGGTGAACTGTAAACCGTTTACACATAGGTGAATCATCTCCAGATAAAATGACAGTCAAAATATTTCTCCATGTCTAGCTTATTACTAGTGAACCTTTCTTCTGATTTTGTTTTTTTACATAATAGAATAATCTTTTCTGTATGACAAGAAATAATGCCAGTGCTTAGCAAAATCTGTTTCTAGTGCCACAAACCAGTCACTTCCTGGAAAGTACAAGGACAATCCATGCTTCCATGAAACTTCACAATTTGAAAACCCCAAAAAACAAGATAGAAATATCTTAGTCAACACCTACATGGAATTAAATGGGGTTTTTTTGACAGGATCAGCACTGGTAACTTTGGATTTGTATTTTCAGCTCAGCAGAGGAAAGTTCTTTCATACTCTGCATCAAGATTGGGATTCTTTACAGATCTAATAACTAGGGGTTTTTTGGTGGTTTTTTTTTTTTCTCCTGATTTTGATTCTGGAGACTATGTAATCTGACACAGAAATCAATGCAACTCAGCATAGTGATTTGAAAAGGAGTTCCTAGTGGCACTACAGGAGCTAATGGAGGATGCAAAAGAATTTTAGTTTTATATTCTGTCAAGATTTTATTAATAATTTCAGCAAAATATCAGTTTTTTCTATTACCCAATAATAAAATGGAGATAATAATACCTCTCTTCATCTTTACAGAAACATGTGCTTGCACACTGAGGAAAAATACCTTAAATAGATTTGCACTCTTGGGTTTTTTTACAGGTACTGCTGTTAAGCAAATAGTATGAGAATCTGGATATTTCCATCTGGGATAAACTTTCATCCTCCTTCCAGCAGAATTCAGAAAAAGCCAGAAACTTTGGGTTTCATCTGCCTAATTACAGTCCTTAAGAAATGCATTGCATTTTTTTTTACTCAAATCTGTTAAAATAGCCTCCTGGCCTTTCTGTCTGTCTAAATTTGATGCTTCGAGTGTCTGCAAAGTACAGTGACCACCAGAGTATGTGAGAGAAACTTATAAATTATTTCAAGTATACCATGTTCAAATGTATTATTTTCTTTTAACTCATTCGTAAACTACCCCTTTCCCTACTGACAGGGAGCAGAAAATCATCATAGCCTTTTTACTCAGGAAGACACTTGTATGGCACTCCATCAGGCCCTAGAAAGAGATCATGTCAGAAAGCAGTGTTCATTGTGTTTCCCAGAAAAAAAAATTAATGTGGTCTAGTCAGTGATTTTAAATGTATGTAAGTGGTTTTTGGTGCATATATGGGAAATGCTCATGGTACAGTGAAAGTTCCTGATTTTATCTTCCATTCACCAAATTTAAAGTTTTCATAGTGCTTTCAGGGGAAGTCTCCAGCAACAGAGGAAAGAAATGCAAATATTTCAAAAAGAAACAAGTTGCTATATTAAAAGCTTGAAAAATATTTCCTCCTTGTTGTCAGTTTAGTACCTAACTAAGAGCAGGAAGAGTTTTCAAAGACTTCACAATGACTAAAACTAAGCTCTTTTCATCATGGTCAGAAAAAAAATATTGGAACCCAATGTTTTTTACCTCTAAAAATTAGATTTTTTAAAACTCCTAGGTTATATCTTAAAATAATTTATAAAAATATACTCTGTGTGACATAATCACATAGTTATGACATCAGTTATGCTGCTCAGTGTAATTTTCAAGATCAGATTAAGAGCAATTGTTAACCTAAAAATGGCAAAGGAGCAGCATACCCTATAAGCCAAAACTTTGTCAGAATAACTGAAACTTAGCCTAAACATCATTAACCCAGACATAATTGTAATAGAAAAAGAAAGAATAGCAATGCAATTAAAATTTATATAAACACTTTTTTGAGTTTATACTCTTTTTTCTGCTGTTATGTTGCAGGTGCTGGTAGTCTTCTATGCTGAACCCTGGGTCTCCTCAATAGCCCTGATATAATATGATGTTTATATATCTCTGCACTACATCACTGTATTACAGTGGTAAATACCTTGTTCTTTCTACAACAATCATTTATTATTGCTACCTGCAAAAAACTAACTGTATGCCCTGCTAGCTCAATAAAACTGTGTATCCCTGTAACATAAACAGCTAAAATGCAAAAGAAGTTAGCCTTAGGCATCTGGTCAATTAAAGAAATTGCTGTCACAGCTAAAGCAAGGAAAACAAAGCTGCAGGCAGGTCACAAAAAGTTCACAATGAGCGAGAGCGCCAAACCCAGTTCTGAAGCCTTACAAACTGTGCAAACCTTATGACCCATATCAAGCCATGGCAGCACTGTGTAACAGAGTTACATGGTTATACATTTGGAAGGCCCCAAAATAACTACCAGCTGAGGTGACTGCAGTCATTCCTCACAGAACTCTGGAAAATTTGGTGAGGGTTTAAGTTCTAAAAATAGGAATTTCACAACAGCAAGATATCTGTTAATTTTCAATACAAAATGCAATCTAAGTTTAATTTTTCCCTTTCTTCACATCCTTTCCCTTTTTGTTATGAATTCATCATAAATAATCATTTTAATGACTGTTTTATAAATGGGATTTTTATGTCCCACTATGTCAGGAAAATGTAGTTTAATATGTCATCCTTTTCTCCACCTAATAAAAATTCTTTTCTGTGCTCATTCGTCCTCAAACATGGAAGAAAAAAGCAGACCATTGAAAGACACCTTTTTTTACTGTCTAAAAAAGCTTTTATTATTATCTCCCCAGAACCTAATAAATTTTATTGTGGTCACCTTCCTGTCTTGCACTCTGTCATGTGATTATCACCTCTATATGTTGCTAGACTTTGCTTCAGAAATACAAGCTAAGCAAAAGGAAATAGCTGCTATTAAACTGAATGTACTTTTTAATTTCAAAATATATACACGAGGTAATCTCTCTCTTTTCTTTTTTTTTTTTTGTTTTTTGGTTTTTTTTTTTTTTTTATGTTCAAGGATAAAAAGCAAAAAAACATATTGGAATACTGAGCTTGGCCTGGTGTTGCAGTCCAGTTTTTAAAGCTATTGGGAATGCCTCTGCCTGAATTAAGGGGCAAACAAGACCATATGCCAAAGTCAACAGTATGGATTTTATTTAATAATGAATATGAGAGAGAGAGAGAGAGAGAAAGGAAGAGAAAGAAATAGAAAAGAGGTGGGGGAACAGAAAGAGAGTGACAAAGACAGACCAAAAAAATGTCACCACTCCATGGATCCCACTGATGATTCTCTCCAGCTGGTCTTCTTGATGGTGAAGGTCCCTCCAAAAAGCATCGAATTCAATGGGTTAATATACGCTCAGGCCAGGTGGGAATGCCCAGGTACCTCCCCAGGCTGGGGAGAGTTTGACAGTGTCTTGCAGCAGTCTCTGGATCTGTTGCATCAATTTGTATCATGTGTGATGCTGTGGTTCAAGGCCTCAGAAATGAGTCTGGGGAGCACTTCAGGGGGTCTTTGATGGATAATGACACCCCTTCAGCTGCATCCCACATAAATGCCCCGTGGATGTGGCCTGTGGGGTTGGGGGTTCCACAGCTGGGCCAGTTTGTATAAGGGAGGATGGGGATGGGTGTTCACTGCCTCTGGCCAGAGGTTATGCCACCGACCGAAAACCTCCTCCTCATCCCTTGGTTGGGGGGCGGAGTCTGTGTTAACCCGCCCTCTGTGAGCTGTGGTCTCCCCCCACCCAAACCCAGCCAGGGATGGTTTTCTGCTGCATTTGGCTTTCTTATGGATGCATTCTTTTCCTTCAACCTTGTTTAGTTCTCCCTAGACCTAGGACGATTGAACAATAATGTCCCCTTTATCTTACCTAGGCAGCTTAACTCACAGTCCAGAGTTCCAGTCAGCTGTCTCCAAGGAGAGGTAGGTTTCTGTGGTTGTAGCTTCTTCATACAGTTTTTACTTCATACTGTAATGAGCAGAACTCCTTCATAACAATGTTTAAGGCATCAATCATTTCAGTCTCTGACACCTGGCAATATACCTTAATATTGAATCTTACTATATCCCAGGTGTGTGCTGCCTCTTTCACATACAAAAAAGTAATAGACCTCTGTCATGCAGAAGTTACACTCTAAATAAAACATGGCAAAATTTATACTGCATATTTGTATAGAAAGAATCTATTGAGTGGAAAGGAACATAAGCTTCAAGTACTCAGAAATTGCAGGCTAGGAATTTAAAATTATTCTCATGACAATACTGAAGAAAGTTTGGGAAAAAAAGAGATCCTTCTCAGTTATACCACAATATGGTAAAATGCCCTAGGTGGTAAAGAAGAGTAGAGGTCTCAAAGGACATTAAGGAAGTACGACACTGATAGCTGTTCAGTAGTATTAGCATAAACAACTTATTTTGGATACTTGCAGATTCTCTTTCAATGCAGCGAGGTAAAGAGTGGCAAAACTGGATGGGATTAGCTACAGTGGGCTGAAACTGTGGTAGATAATGCCATGACGTCTTCATCTTTCTCATAGAGAATCCCCCTCAAGTCAGAAAGATTTTTCATCATGAACTCTAGTTTCAGACTGTATAAATTTTCTAAAGAAGGCAAGTTCAGAACAACATCCATTCAGAACAGGATCTGCAGTACTGCTGTGCAAATTAAATTAAGCATTCAATTTATAGAGGATATCATGGCAGTATAATAGGATTTCCTATAACAGGGCATCATTAAAGATTATAAACTGGTATCTGCAACATTTGACTGCCTTTTTAGAAGTCTACAAGTAATTAATAAAACATAGTTTAATTAATGCATTTCAGTGTTAGCAATTTGTGTATTTGCATTAAGGGATCATCTAAGATAATATATTAATGGCTCAAATTATCATCTCAGGAGTGTATGCAGTTACATTGGCATAAACCTGGAAGACCTTGATCGACCTGTCAATTTAATAACTAACACTTGCTGAAGTATATTATACTCAGTTATAATTTTTGTTAATGTTTTCCTAGGTCTACTTAGAGAATACCTATTCTCTAAGAAAATTCCCTCAAGAATTCTTAATTCCTCCTTTTAGCTCTCTTTCACATAAATTCTAGTGTTGTCCAAAGAGTTATTGAAAGACTGGAGGCAGAGGCCACAACTGTATATGATTTGAGAAGAATACAGTTACTCCACTGAAAATATGACTTTTCTTTCTTCCATTAAAAAAAGCCTTGTGAGACCTAGTAATCTTTGTTTTCCTATAAACTTCTCTTTCCTGAGTCTTTTTGCAAACTCTGTGCAATATTTCTTTCACTGTGATGGGTTTGGGAAATAGTAAGAGAGTGCTTTACAAGAATGCGCTTGGCCTCATTTTTAAAAGGATTATCTTAATTTACAGTGAAAGAGAAGTAATGTCTTGATCTCTACAGACAGAAGTTGCTTTGCCCTATGTTTTTTCTGAAAGATACAAGTGTGATGGTTTAGCACAGGTTGTTTTTTAGTCTCTAGGGAAGTTGTAGCAGATACTGACAGCTTGGCTGACCAATGGCAGGGTTGGTCACGCCTCTGGAGACACAGCCTTAAAAATCAAGGTCTCAGGTGACCCGGACCTTTTCCTTTTCCGGCCGGCGAGGAGGTGGCATGCAGTGAGTAGTGGAGAGGCTGGGACGCCCCTGGGCCAGGCCCGGTGGGGCCTCCAGGGGGGGCCACTGCCCGTGGCCTGCAGTGTCCCTCTCCCCATCGGAGGAGACTGGGGAGAGAGGGGGAGGATTGCAGGTCGGCGGAGCTGGCCCTGCGCCAGGGGCCTGCAGCAGCCGGAGAGCGGGCCCGGGGCAAAAGAGAATCGAGAAGTCTCTTCTGTGAGCTGTCTATTTGGAGCTCAAGTGGGCTGATTCAGGTTGTGTGTGTGAGCCATAGCTGGGCTGGGGGGCTGCCCAATGTGTGTGTGTGAGCAGGAGGCCAGGCCGGACTGCGGACAGGATGCTTTGGATTGACCAGGGGTGGAGGAGGGTCAACAGTGATTCTGGGCATGTTGCCAGAGACCTTGGAGTGCAGCGGCTTTGGAGTGCAGCGCCAGAAAGACTCTGAGCAAAAGGACATTAACCCTTTTCTCTCCTCCATGGAAGACAGAGTGATTTGAAATGTAGAAAGACAGCATTGAGACAAAGTCAG
>JBBMKD010000170.1:37654840-37666020 GCA_037834095.1 Argya squamiceps
TTCTTGTGGCGTTTGTCTCCATAAAACTCTCTAGAGGGACTTCTCTCCCCGTGATGCAGGATTGTGTTTAAATGGTTACAGCTGACCAAAAATCATTTTTTTCTCTCTGTGTTGAGTGGGAAAGTGAACAGTTTGTGGTATGAGAAGGGGTTGGTTTTCATTTTTTTCATTTGGTTTTTTTTTTCCTTAGTGTGTGTTAATAAAACTATTTGTTTACTTTAACTTGGGCCTGTTTGTGCCTTTTTCTCCCGAAAAATCCTATCTCCCAGAGAGTAAACCACTACACTTGATTCAGCGAACATGAAACCACGACAACAAGTAACAAATTCCTCTGTCTCACTCATAATCTTTTTTTCATAACACTTTGCAAGCATTGTACAAATAGACTTCATCTCTACTGATTGTAAACTAAACAGCTCTATTAACTAAATATAACACAACAGAATTTAAAAAAGGCAGTAGTGCCACAGTGTTATCTAGAGCCCATCTGACCAGTAGCTTCATAAACAACACCCTCAGTTGTATTGATCTAAAACTCAGAAGAGGGAAAATAAAAGCAAATATATCTGAGATTTCTAATAAAAATATGAATAGAAAGGTTGGCTAACTACTGGAGAAATACTATTTGTATACATACAGCCCAGGCCCATCCACAAGCAGACTTGTAACCTGGAATAACAGAGGAGGAACAGAGCATGCTGAAAAACAAGTTGTAATCTCTGGAAATGGCATCACTTATCCTTTTGGGCTTAATAATATCTCCACTATAAACTCTTCCACTTTCCAAAGAGATTCTTAAAGCTTGACTAGCTTGACTTTTTGTTAAATTTCTGTTTAGCTTGAATTTTAACCATTTGCAAATTAAATTAAAATTTTAAAAAATCCAGAGTATGAAAATCATTTTGACCAAATAATCTTCTGAGAAGAAATAAGAATATTTCAATCATCTTCATTTTGTTTTGTGCTCTTTTTCGGTTATTTTTTGTGATTAAGAAAGACAAAAGAAAAAAAACAAAGTGTAGACGGTAGTTTCCCTGGGGAAAAAGAGAATCCTGGAAAAATGCTTTCAGTGCCATAAGCAAAAGGCTTATTCACATGCTCTCCATGCAAATTGTTACTAGAAAGTTCTTGGTTCTTTGTGTTACCAGAGGTTGATTTTTGATGCAGGAATTTTAATATTCCTAATTATTGCCCCCTATTGGACCCTTCCCTCAGACCCCACCCTAACTCCCCACCCACATTGGGGTGTATAAATATGCCACCTGACCCAAGACCCCACCTTTAGCCCCTTGTTACTGCCTTGTTCCAATATGCTCCAATACAGTGGACACCCCAATGTTTGTTGTTTTTGTGTTATTAAAATTCCTTTTGGGACAACTGGATTGCATCTGTTTCTCTCTCCATTCAAGTCGCCGTGGGGCTAAGTCCCAAGGAAACTCAAAGGGGTCTGATCCTCTGGGTTCACCTCAGGAGTTTCAGCAAAGGAAAATACAACTAATTTTCTAATTTTGTATTTAAATTTGCCTGGCTTCATCTTTTTGTCAGTTGTCTTTGTTATGCCCTTCTCTGCTAAATTAATTAATCATATATTTTGAGCCTGTGGAAATATTTATGGGTTGTAATCACATCACCTCCTCATTTTGAGAAGAAAAATAGATGGGGTCCTTTCAGTCGCTCCAAATCCAATAAAGTAATGTCTGTATGCTTCCTTATTTACCTTATTCATTGTTTTAATGGCAATCACCAAAAATAGATTCCAATACTGGCCTGATCTATACTAAAAATGTATAGTAAGCCAATATATGCCAAATATTTATGCATAAATATTTAGGGATAAGATCAAGTGATTGTCTTCCTAGTGCCATCCCGTGTTTTTACATCCAGGGATTGCGTTAGGCTATATCTATGAGATGTGATACACAAAGTGCAATACAAAAAATGTTGGATGTCCTTCCTGCCCCCTAATGTTATGTATGTTGTCTTCCTCTCTGAAAGTAGGACCACTGTTTCTCTGCAAGGGACATAGTTTTGCATTCATTTACTTTAGAACCACACTTGGATTTGTTTGCTTTTTTGATCAAAATACTGTTGCATTTTTGACCACTGACACTTTTGTGAATACCATGTCCCAAATAATGTCTTGGTCAACAGGCAGTCACAGCCCAAAAGATGCCAAACTTATGAATTTCAGAAACTGCTTTTCAGCCAACTTTCCTCAGATTCTGAAAAGGGTGTTTATCCCTGAAATGCTTGTTTGATAATCCAATGGAATTAAAGACAAATACTTACACATATTTCTATTCATAGGAAACTTTCAATTAATAATGCAAATGCCCTTCTGAAGGTTGCTTACTGACATAATTTTTGCTGACATTTAAATTTTCAAGCCTAACTCAGAATTGTCACTTTTTTTTCTAACAAAAAGGTTCCAATTAGGAAATGCAGTAGGAGGGAGAGTCGATCTCAGTAGGAAGAGATAATATGTACTTCAATGTTTCAGAACAATAGAATTCAATTTCAATAGGAAGTCTTTATTTAGAATATCTTCTCTTTTGTGGGCTGTCTTAAGAATGTTATTTAAATGTTTTCCTACAAAGAAAAAAATTTAAAAACATGCTTGATTGGGCCAAAATCTATTTCCTCTATGCACACAAAAAGACTTATTCCTTCAGAAGTCAACCAGACTTCTCAGAAATGAATGTCAAATGCAATATAGCCCATAATTAATTGATTTCTTTTTCTGTGGTCATCTTAGTTTGTGAAGAAGTGTATTTTGTATTTAAGAATTAATTAAAATTCAGTGTTTCTGCATATGCTGCTGTAGATGCAAAGGTTTCATGGAAGTCAAGGATCTCCTCTGGATAAATCAGGACAGTTCCGGACTGGTAAAAATGGCCACTCATTTCCAAAAACGTGGTAGAAAATATAAAGCTTCTGTGGTATAAATAGCGGAAGAAACAGAGCAACTGGGTAAGATTTAACCAGTAAGTTAGCACCACATGAGAATCTCTCTTTCATCAACCAGGGCATATAAATGGTTAAAAATTTTAGACTAATTATACTATTTTTGTTAATGTTTTGTTTGTATAGAGAAATACTAATTCCTATTTTATGAAGCAACAATTCAGCTAGGTGACTCCAAATTAACTTGAAATTATTGGCGTAAATGACATTTTTTCCTAAAGCTTTATTTATCTCCAAGCCCCACTATATAGTCTCTGCAATACTGATTTTTACATTGGTCTGAAAAGAGAGCCAAAATATGTATTGTTTGGAACTGTGACCCTTGCTTTCCTTAAATAACCTTTACTTGAAAATATTTGAAACTATTTTCAAATGTAGTAGTTCATGTGTTTAAATATAAACTTCAGTAGGCCCTTCCACCTTTTGTGTTCAGATTTTTCCTCATTTTCTCTTTCCAGTGAAAAATAAAACCACATGTCGAAGATATTTTCTGATGGTGTTTGCTATGTTTCTGTGTTTTTTCTCCATTATTTTGGTCCCTTTCTTCAGGACAGATGTGTTCTCTCCCTCAAAGAGAGTTGAGAGAAAGTGTTCTTGATGTTTATTCTACTTTCTAATTATTTTTTCTTTTAGTTCTATTAATAAGGCTTTCCTTATACCTTTTCATGTTTTGAGCCTGCTTTTGTTCTTCTCCTAATCCTTATTTCCCAGCAAAAACTGAGTAAATAATTTTAGTGGATCCACTGGCATTTGACCAGCAGTCAGCTCACTACATTATTTGGTGCATTGGCCAGGAAACCCAGGATTGACAAACCAAAACTACAAAACTTGCTTATTTCTTCAGGAGAAAAAAGGATAAAGAAGCCACAAAGAAGGTGAGGCATGAGACCAAAGAAGCATGGGACCAAAACCTCACAACTGTTTGGCTGAAGAAATACTTTCTGAACTCATGTAAATGGAATATAATTGGGAAGGCAACACCACACTTCAAAAGTTTTACATGATTTCAGCTGACAGTTGTAAAGCCCCAAATTCTCCTGGCAAGTTTATTGAAAGGGGCTTAGGTATTCTGATTCCCTGAGATGGGCACAAGGGAGAACATGGAGAAGTTCCAGGAGGTTAAACAAACTTTTATTAGAAAGCGTTAAAGGATAAGGTACTTGGCAAATTTTAAAGCAACATTCTATTAAAATAAAGATTTTAAAAAACATACACTTAGCAGATGCTAGCCCACTCAACATTAAGCTACCCAGCTTCTAAGAAAGAAGGGGGCATGGGCTTAAAGCCACTTTGGGGCTGGGCTAGAGACTTCAGGGGGTTAGGCTGTGAAGTAGGGCATTCATGTGAAGTAGTTCCATTCATGCAGGACTTGTCCTGCCCTCCTCCAAAAACATACACTTTACCTGGTCTGAGCCAGTAATCATTTTCTCCAGTCTTTAACAATGGTCTTTAAAATTAGGAATTAAAATCTTATGAGCTTTTCAGGGAAGAAGTGTGGTTATGGCCCTTTTGAGTGAGTACATAGAGTTCATCGAGTCTGTTTTACCTGCATTTTAAAAACAGGTAAGATCCTGCAGGAGTTCAGTTAAAAGCTCATTGATTGATTTTTCTTTTTAAAGACTTGGACACTGATAATTATATCTCTAATCAGTAACTCTTTTAAATCAAAAAAGACAAGCATGTCCACATCAGACTAGAAGTTTACATGGCCCATAATATTGTGTTACCCGTTGGGTGATGTGTAGGAAAAAGTAAAGCAGAACAATCATATTATGATATTTTCCCAGAATATGTTCTCAGCCTACCACAATTCACATTTTGGTTATTCTGAGCATGTCATTGCTTTTTTTTTTTAATCTTGATAGATTCTTCTTTCATGATTTTAAACTGTGTAGATGGCTGGCATGCAGATGAAACTGTTTTACAATTTTAATCACATTTTGTTTGAAGAACTCCCTCCTGTTGTTTATTTTGAATTTATCCCTCACTAATTGCGTTTAGTGCCACTTAGTTCAATGAAGTCAATGAACACCTCATTCCTGTTCTCTTTCCCCGCAGCTTTCATGAGTTTCTAGGTTTGTAACAGGCCCACCCATGAATCAACTTTTTCTCTGTATTAAAGAATCTCAATCTACTTATTCAGTTCTCATAGGTAGCTCTCTGCATTTGATAATGTTTATCTTTTCCTGTTCCTTTTCCTTTATTTTTCTTATTATTATTTCTGCTTCGTGTTTCAATACATCAGACATTATTCAAGCTTCAACTATGAATTTATTTAGTGACATAATCATGTTTTCTATTCTGCTATTTCTATTTCCTTCAGTCGTCAATATTACAATAAGTTTCTGGCTACTATTAAAAATTTCCAGTTCTTTACTGGCAGATTATTCTGTGGGGTATGATTGAAAGAGTTAAAGCATATATTATTAATAAACTATTTATTTTAAATCCACTATAAATCTAATTAATGCTTTGAATTGCATATCATTCTTGTGTCATGAAGCAAGTATGTAATATTTTCTCACTTTTTTAATATTTGCTCGTCTTTTTCTGTATTTTAATCAATCTCAAAACAACACAGGTCAAAATTTAGATAAATGAAATCACAAGAATGTATTGCCTCTTTTTAACACTACATTTCTTACTTTAAAATCATAAATAAATAATTGAATATATTTATATATTGAATAAACATAATTATCTTGAAAGTGTTACCTTAAAATTTTGCATTGGGATTATTAAATAATGTTAATAGATTTCCTAAATA
Source organism: Argya squamiceps (assembly GCA_037834095.1). NCBI lineage: Eukaryota > Metazoa > Chordata > Aves > Passeriformes > Leiothrichidae > Argya > Argya squamiceps. The sequence continues at coordinate 37,660,572 of JBBMKD010000170.1, forward strand.
CAGAACTGATTTCTTCTCACTAAAGTTATTTTCAGATGTAAATGTTTAGAAGATACACAAGTGGTTATTTATTCAAGGTACTTAGTAAAACCAGTCAAAAATACTTTAAAAAAGGCTTTTAAATTTTCAAAATAATTTAATCACTGCAAAAATAAATTACAGTCTGTTTTATTTTATATGACAGTTATGGCATCTTAACTTAAAACTGTTGGATAATTCCCAAGGGCAGTATTTGCAAAGAAGGCCAGAAGAAAATCCCACACAGAGAATAAACCACAGGCAAAATGTTTAATCCGATAGTGCTGGCTTCATTGTTAATTACCTCTCAAGGGGCTTGGATGTCAATAGATAGTGATCTGGTATCTTGGAGTCTTTGTTGTTAAATGCATGATCAATACTAAATAGAATTTTAACTGCTCATGATTTAATTAGGAGTGGTTCTTTTTATCCTGCATACAGTACCAGAATCTCACTCAATAAAGTACAAAGGAAGATTGCCGTGATGGTTGTGTATTCACTACATTCTGGGACTATGCAAAGGGATTGGGAAAGAAGATTGCTCTGCTGCGAATTTGCAATTAGCCTGTAACATGGCAGGAGTCAATCTTCTTCTGTAAGTCATATGAGGAGTGGCTAAAGGAGCTGGGGTTGTTTAGCCTGCAGAAAAGGAGCTTGTGGGAAACCTTGTCACTCTCTACAATTGCCTGAAAGGAGGGTGAAGCAAGGTGCAGCTCGGCATCTTCTCTCAGCCCACCAGCAACAGGACAAAGGGAAATGGCCTCAAGCTGTGTCAGGGGAAGTTCAGGTTGGACATAAGGGAGAATTTCTTCATGGAAAGGGTTGTTAAGGGTTGGAACAGACTTCCCAGGAAAGTCGTGGAGTCACTACCTCTGGAGGTGTTCAAGAAACAGTGGGATGTGGCACTTAATGTTCTGGCATAGTTGACAAGGTGGTAATCAAACACTGTATTTGGTCTTGGAGCTCTTTTCCAACTTAAATGATTCTGTGCTTGATTCTGTGAGTTTCCCTTCACTCTAAATTAATCCAGATTATTGCAAGTACAGAATACTGAAAGCTACAGTTTTATATCCTTAATACTTTGCGGCTCCAAAAGAGAAAATTCTAATTTTAAATTAAGGCAATTGTTTTTAAATGGAGGTTATGTGTCTTTACAGTTGGAAATAACTGATCCCTTGAACATTCCTTGAATGTGCCACATTCAGATGGGAACTGGGAAATAAAATCATATTACTAGTTGTGAAAGATCAGATCTTTTACCAGGTTCTATACAAATGCATCTAAACAAGGTATCCTGTTCATCTTGTCATGTGACTTATCTGAATAGCATGTTTCTGCAGAGGGCAAATGTTACAACTAATTAAAAAAGAAACATGCAAGAGTTACCAAAGAAAATGCACTTATCACTTCAGAAAACTGTTTGAGGGAGTATATACTACTGAAGAGAAATCATTGGACTGAAGAGAAATAAGTGTGTGAAAAATATGAAAGCAAAAATGTATGAAAAAAGACTAAATGTTAGAATACAATGGTAATGCGGTTAATGATAGAAGATAGAAGAGGTCAATATATATTTCCATTCTTTACTCAGAAGGAAACAGCATGATGAATCCTTTTATCGCACAAGGAAGATAAAGTACTTTCCAATCCATTAGTGAGCAAAAAGGTATAAAACAATATCTGCACATTGTAAACATTTAATGATGATATACATTTTTAATAAATTTTGGAATACGATGGAATTTCCTGCAGATTGAAGACTGATATAACCACCTAAAAAATAAGGGAAGTGACCCTCATAACTGCAGGCTGCTAGTCTTTCATCAAGTCTGAGGTAAAATGATGAAAAAAGGAATTGAGATTCAGTTAACTAAGATTTAAGAACAGAAACCTACTTAATCTTCTTCAATGAAGATTTTTTTCAAATAGCCGAAGTAAAAAAAGCTGGACAGCTGCTGATTGACAACTTTTAAAATTTATTGATAATTATCTCAATGGATTGATGTGCTAATTTTTTTTAAAAAACTAAGTATTTATAAATAAATAATGCAAACTTAGCCAGGAAAATACAAAGGAAATATCAGGGAAGTATTTCACAGGAATTAAGGGGTCTTCCTCTGAGGAGCCAATAAGGCTGACAGCCCAGCTGAAGTGAAATACAGACAAGTGGAAGCCTGAGGTGGTCAACAATTCCTGCCTCAGTCTTCAGTGGCAACTTCTTTTTCCATACCTCCTGATTGGATGGACAGCAGGACATCAGTGACCAGCGTGAGAAAAATGCTTCCTACTATATATAAAGATCAGGTTCCTGACTACCTGAGGAACCTGAATGTATGGAAGTCTATGGAACCTAATGAGATGCATCCCAGAGTCCTGGGGGAATTGGATGGTGTAGTTTCCAAGCCAGTCTCCAAGGTATTTTAAAAGGCATGGCAGTCAGGTGAAGTCCCAGGTGACTGGAAAAACTACCCACATAATTAAAGGTTAGAAAGAACAACCAACCTGTCAGTTTAACCTCTGTTCTTGGGAAGATAATGGAACAGATTCTCCTAGGAGCTATGCTAAGGCACATGGAGGACAGGGAGGAGATTCTAGACAGACAGCATGGCTTCATTAAGGGCAAGTTCTGCACAACTAACCCAATGGCCTATTATGAGATGACTTCACTGATCCAGACTTCCATAAACTCTTTGACATGGTCCCTCACAACATACTTCTCTAAATGGGAGAGAGATGGGTAAACCACTCAGTGGATGAGGAATTGCTTGAATGGTTGCCTCCACAGGGTAGTGATCAACAGTTCAGTCACAACAAACATCAACGGCAAACAGTGACTTCAGGACTCTGTATTGGGACCAGTGTTATTTATTAATATCTTCATTACTGACAGACAAATGGATTGAGCTCACCCTAAGCAAATTCACTGATGATACCAAACTGAGTGGTGCTGTTGACACTCTAAAGGATGGGAGAGGGACCTGGAAAAGCTCCAAAAGTGGGCCCCATTGGACTCTCAGGGGGTTAACAAGATCAAGTGCAAGGTGCTGCTCCTGGGTTGGGGCAATCTCTGATTTCAAAACAGGCTGGGGGATGAACATATCAAGAGCAGCCCTGCCCAGAAGGACTTGGAGGTGCTGGTGGAAGAGAGGCTGAACATGACCAGGCAATGTGCACTGCATCGAAGTGTGTCCAGCAGGGCAAGGGAGAAGATTGCCTCATTCTTTTCAGCTCTTATGGGATCCTACCTGGAGAACTGCATCCAGCTTTGGGTTCCTCAGCACAGGAAGGGCAGAGACCTGTGGGAGCGTGTCCAGAGAAGGGTCACAAAAATGTTGTCAGTAAAGCACCACAATGTATTTTATTTTGGACTGAACAAAGAAATTAGTTGTAAAAGTCTTATTTTTAGTTTTATAGGTTGCTCTTAAGCTTTTAAGATTTCAAAAATTGTATTTCAGACCTGTATTTTCCCTTATAGATTTTATTTTTCTAATTTTCTTCTTGAAAGTATTTGATACTTGTCACGATCTGCTACAGCTCAAAACACACACACACAAAAACCTAACTACACAGTCCCATCTTTTGCACAATGAGATCTTTTGTGAAATCCTGACAACAGGGAATGCTATTCACGTGGGTGTATACAGTTTGTGGGAATTTTCCCTCGCCCCCCTTGCTTTCTAACAGCGCTGACCGAAGTGGCGTGGTAGCTGCAGCTGAGAGAAGGGTTCTTCCCCTTTTACAAACTATATAAAACCCGCAACCCCTCTGTCTATCAAGATCCTCTCCGTGACGCCAATTTATGTCATGATCCGCTAATGCAAGTGGGGTTCGTGATGGTTCGTTTTAAGGATCTTAGAGAGCAAAAGACACAACAGGGGACAACTCAGTTTACTCAATCACAAATGCACCTTTATTTAGTGCCAACAAATGCGATAGTGGGGAGAGAAATTAAGAATAGTAAAAAAGACAAAGAAAGAGGGGAAGGGGATTATAGCTACCAATGTGGAGGGATGAGTCCTTGAGGCTTAGAGATGCCTATAGATGCAAACTTCTCCAGTGAGGTGTACACAAAAGTGTGCAGGGGTCTCCAGAGTTTTTATAGGTTGGTCAAGGCAAGAACCAAAGCGAGGGGCACGGAGCCAAAGTGGGAACCACCTGTGTTGAGGCTGGGTGCTGAGGAACAAGCTGCAAACCATATTTTCAGTACAGAGAGACGAGTTTGGACAAGCAGCCTTGGCTCAGTCCACTGTGACCAGTTCCATTGTTCTTGCACTCCGTTCTCATGGAGATGCATACCAGTCCTCCGAGACTTGGTAAATATTCCACCTCAACCAGGCCAAGGGCTCCTTTCAGAGTCTGGGGTCTCAGTCCTCAATCATTGGAGATAGTAATGAGGCATATCACATCCTTGGACAGACTCTGACAACACCTAATACTGATTGAAACATCATCTCTTTTAGAGATCTAAGCAGCTTTGTTTGTCCTGCAAGAAGCAAACATTATGCCAGAATGTCAAATTATTTCATTCCATGACAAACTTACTCTGATCTTTAAGAATATGTCTCTCATGTCCAAGTAGTAACTATCCCTTAGTACTTGGAAAGTAGAATTTTCAGCCATTATGCCTTATCAACACTTTCCCAGCTTTAGCAAATAAGTTCAAATACAGAAATTTCTCAAATTAATGTTTCCTATAAGAAAAACTTTCCCCCCCTAATTTCATTTAAATACATGTCACATATAAATTTTTGCATGAAAGAAAATCTGTATTACTGTTTGCATTTTATTTTAATTATTTTTACTGTTTCTTGTACTCCTTCCAGTTTTAACATAACCATGTCAAGTGACAATATCTAAAGGCAAGGAATGAGCATCACATTAACAGTTTAGTAATATGGCATCCAAGACAACATTTCATAAATTGGACAGGGCGGGGGGGGAGGGGGGGGAGGGGGAGTTGGATTAGGTATGAATAGTTGGAGTTTGCATTCTCTTAATGTTATAACAAGATCTAAAAAGGACTATAACAGGAGTGTCCAGAAAGAGAAGCTGGAAATAAAGCCAAATATTTTTTTCATTATTTTAATTTAAAAATATACCAGCCTCTCATGCTAATTGGGTAATTTCTTACTCTTTTTATATCAAAACAGAGTTTATGTTTAGACAAATACATTCTGTACTTTTTTCACATGCACCCTATCAATACATGTACAGACACAAGGATTACTATGACATTTAGGTCCTCATAAACACAAGAGAGCTGGCAAAAAAACCTAGAAACCTTTCCTTATATTATCATTTTTAATAGGAAAGAACGAAGGAAAGGAAGCAAGGAAGGAAGGAAGGGAGGGAAGGGAAAGAAAGAAAGAAAGAAGGAAAGAAAGAAAGAAAGAAAGAAAGAAAGAAAGAAAGAAAGAAAGAAAGAAAGAAA
>JBBMKD010000170.1:37669476-37686545 GCA_037834095.1 Argya squamiceps
GAAAAAGAAAAAGAAAAAGAAAAAGAAAAAGAAAAAGAAAAAGAAAAAGAAAAAGAAAAAGAAAAAGAAAAATAAATTTATATTGGTTTGCCTTGAAGGTTAAATGATTTTATCAGAGCAAAATTATGCTAAGACCCAACTAAAATAGACATGAAGTATGTACTGGAAGAAAGAAATACAAGCAGCAAGATTATTGCTGATGTTTATGACTGTTTATATACTAACAAAACAATAAGTGCTTTGTACTAAGTGCCAATGCATCTTCAAAAAGTACATTTTGAATTATGCTAAAAATGTGATTTTTCCATTAAATTCAAGAGACTTTGGCGTTCTTAATGCCATTCATGATATTTGATGAAAATGAGTCATAAAGCACAGACTACTTTTGTAATATAGTTATGAAGTAACCTCATTATAACCATAGAAAAAAAAGAACTACTAGTTAATTAGGTAAAAAAGGGTAGGAATCTAAAGTGGAAGCTATGGAGAACTTAATGAGCTTAAGCTATTTGGGAATTCCATTGCAACTGAAGTGGAAATTTGCTGAATATCTTCATCTTAAACAAACCTGATGAGGAAGCAGAAGTCAAAATATGATATGTCAACCTGGCTATGAAAAAGTGATACTTATTATGGCAGCTAGCATAGTTTTTCTTTACCTGTTCTCAAAATTTTCTTGAAATATCTATTAGCAGTCCGTTTGCAATAAAACCATACATGCCAGCTTCCCAAGATTGTGACAGACTGCTGATCTTTCAAAATTTTCCTTTAGCTCTATTTCTTAAGATCTAATTATGACCTGTATCTATTTAATTAGTTTCCATTTTTATTACAAATGAAATATCCACTTGAGTTAATTTGTTCCACTTTAATATATTATCCAGCTCATGATATCACAACTTAACTGCCACTTCTTACTAATCAAAAGCCTAAAAATGAAAATTCAAACTTCAGAAAAATATCCTGTTTTATTTCATTTCATCTGCAATTGTCAGTAAAAAAAGATTAAAACTTTTCTGGATAATGGTCTTATGTTTCATGCTACCAACAGCTCAATTCATTTAGCTAATGGAAACTTCTTAGAAATACAGTGTATTGCAAATGTTCAGAGTTAGTAGAACTTCATAGTCTAAACATATTAACAATATTTATGCCAATAGATATACACTCTTACATTTTTCAGTACAGACTGTTTTGTTGGCAAAACTTTCACAGTATTTCAAACACTGCTGTTATTTAGAAAACACTTTTTCTGTTTGTAAGTACGTGCAAAGGCAGCTGTCAGTATCCTCCACATGTTTTAGTTGGAAATAACGCTTTTCCTAACTGCAGTTGCTTTTGAAAAAGACTGATAATTAAAGCTTGCTTTACTTTTAATGGACTGTGTGTCTGGTTTAACAGTCTGCCAGATTTTAAATTTTTCAAGACGTAAGTAGATCCACTTTTCTCCCTAGCTAGAATTCTTGCACTTTGGTTGTTTTTTCCTGGGATCGCAGTGAAATATATTCCTAGAAATAGGAATTATGTTGGCACAGGATCTACCTTTCTAAGAGTGTATTTCATCCAGTATTGAAAAATGGTAAATTCCAGAAGTCAAAGAGTGATGCTCTAAAAAAAACCCTAAAAGAAGTTAAAGTATGAATTTTTTTGCCAAATTACAGCCATACCTTTAATGTTAAAACACGTCTTGTTCACACTAAAAAACAAGACACCTGTTACTGAATGCAGCACAAGCAACTAGCTGCTGTTACACTGCACAAATAAGTTAAACCTGCATCCTGGTTCTGGCCAAGACAGACTTAATTTTTGCTGTAGCTGGGAGAGGCATGGCTAGGACCTGGAGATTGTTCTGTACCAGTTCACATCATTGCTGGGGCCAGGGCGAAGGGACTCCCTTCCAGGGAGAAAGGGCTCTTTTCAGGGCAAGTATGTGTGGTGGAGGAGACAGTGGGCTGTTGGCAATTGGTGGAGAATTCAATGTTAATTGTTACTCTCTTGTATGGTTGCTGTTGCTGTTCATTTTCTTATCCCATTGCCTCTTTGTGTAAATTATTCTTATCTCAACCTTCTGTGCCTCCCATTCTCCTCTCCAGCCCTCTCAGGGGGAAGGGAAAGGGGAAAGAGGGGGAGCAAGTGAGCCACACAGGGTTTGACAAGCTAGCGGGAGCACCAAATTCTGGAGCAGCATTCCTAAACCATGACAACTTGCAAACCCACTTCAGTGTACAATTTATAAAAGCAATAAAAATAAGCAGACCACATAAAAATGGAGGAGGCATCATTAAATGGTATATTTAAAAATTATAGATCACTTCAATATGTTACTTACTGCCTTACCTAACTTTTCCTTTATTTTTAATATTGGCCATTATTTGTATAATTACACGAGTAAAAGGATTATTAAAAAAAAAAAGTGTTTAGAGTGACTTTAAGTTATAGATTTCAAGAGGTAAAGGGCAATTTAGTTACAGGGTTCACTGTTAGAGGTCTCTGTAGAAGATAAAAGATGAAAACAGGTGAAAAGATGCAAATATTAGAGGCAAATCAGATATATACCACAAAGCAGAATAAAAAATAGTGACAAATTTTGAGAATTTGAAGATATTAATATTTAACAGAGTTCAAGGAGGTAAAATAGTGAAAATGATGCATCAAGGAAAAAAATTATGCTTATCATCACCAAAGCAGGAGTCTGCAACTTTTCTTTTGCAGATGAAGAGAACAGAGCATACAGAACATGTGGGGGACTGAACTGTCTCAGAGGGGTATGTAACACTGGGAGAACGGTTATTATCAGCTGGAAAACATGTGACATTTGAGGCCATCAAAAATACCAACTTTATGTAAAAATTTTTTTTCCCGTGTTTTACTTTTTCTCATATTTTTTTTAACCTGGGTATACATTTTGCAAGATAAATGCCTGATACACCACTGAACATGGTGATGTGATAGGAATGAGAGGGACTGCTATGTAATGTCAGAAAGCATTCTAAAACCTGCTTTGTTCTTAAAAAAAAAATTAAGTTCCCACAGTATAAATTGCATATAGGTGCACAGTATCGTATATACAGTAGGATATTTCATGAATAGGGAATAACAGAAAGACATAAAATACATAATTTGCTTTATTGGTCATGTTTTAATATCTGCCTTAAAAAAGAACTTAAAAATATCTGCCTTAAAAAATTTACACAGTCAGTGTTATGGGAAACTAAAACAAAATGTAACAAAATCTAAACATTAAGTTACAGAAAGCATTTTTTTCTGTAGGAAATAATGTTTAGAGATTGCAGGAATTCCAGGCAAGTCTTAACAAGTGTTAAATTCACTGAAGAAAAAAGTTGGTAGAAGATATGAAAGAAGTTCTCTAAAAATGAGGCCCTTTTTTGAGATAGAATCACGGCTATTTAAGGAAAACTTGAGAAATTTGTCTGAATGCAAAGTAAATGAGACTATTTTAATGGAAACTCAAACAGAAGTTGAAAATACACAGAAAATCAGGTCTTTTAACTCAGCAAAGAGCAGCATTGGCAGAATGGTAAATAGAAAGCTTCAAACATCAAGAAAATTTAGTCTGGGAAATGCAAACATTTATTGGAATTAGTTTATTCACTTCATACTAATTTAAATCTAGAAGATTTTTCAAAATACATAAAAAGATATTAAACCCCTTTGTAGTTATCTCTGATGTTACGTGGGCTGTTCCACTGTCTTTTTGGGTCTTAATGTTGATGGTCTGGGAAGGGAGCACAGTGACCTGTGAAAATTTCCAGTTTGTTCACCAGAGAAATATGTCAATACTGTCCTTTTCCTCACTTTAGCATTGCTGGAAGTCACTTTCCTGCACTATGCTCTATGCTCTATGGCTTGGGGTTTTTTTTGGTTTGCAAGACCGTATTGTATCTGAATTTGCAGTGTATGGTGTATATACCTATTTGGAGGTGTGGTTGAGAATTTTTTAAAATTTCTTTGTGATCTTTGTATTGGTTTTACACAGTTCTTAATGATGCATCTCTTCGATGACTAGTAATGTCCATTGGTGAGGTCCTCAGGCTTCCAATATTAGCTGATGCCCACACATTTGAAGCTCCTCCAATCACCCCATACCTGTACTTGACAATACTGTATTGTTATTTAGGATCACAGATGGTTTACAAAGAGGAAATACTTGCTATTACTGTTGCTTCATCACAAAAGATATATAACATGACATTTCATCACAAAGCTAAACAGAGTAAGCAAAAGCTAAAACCAAGGGTGCAATAATCGCCTGTCATTTGATCATTGCTATTACAAGCTAAAACACAGCTCCAAGCTGGTCTAGATCAGTGTGGTTGAAGTCTGTGTTGTTAGTTTAACATAAATCCTGTAAGCCTGTTACAGCTGTACCTCAATACTCCCTGGGTTACAAGGCTATGCTTTTGCACTTGTCAAAATAGCAAAGGTCACTAACAGAGAAAGAGATAACAAGAACAAGGAGAGAAACACCAGCAGCCTTCTCCCCTCAGGAATTGGCTCTCAGTACTGAAACTGTCACCTAATGTTACATTGCATTGCACTCAGAAATGTGACTGCAGCTGAATATGTGGAAATTTTTATAAAGTTGTTTCTCAGGCCAGTGAAACCTATAAACCAAGTTAAAATATTCTTTTAAAATAAGTGCACTGGCATATAGACACAACTATAATGCATGAATGCTTGATAATAATGTCACTACTTCATATATAAGCTTAAAATTAGTGTGATGTAAACCTACACACAGTAGGTTTACAGTTTCACAGTAAACCTACTGTCTTTCCAGCTGAAGCAATTTAAGATTGTGAAGACTTAAAGAATGCAGTTACATTCTCAAAACACTGTGCCCATAACATCAGCCATCACAACAGAACTTGAGATAAGTGTAGATAGCACAGCAGGAGGCAGCTAATTCCAGGCCTAACTGTGGCAAATGTTTGGATAGCACCTGGACAAAATTCCCACCATGGAAAACTGGGGAGAGGGGAGCAAGTGCTTATGCACATGCCATTTCAAATTATGAGAACAGCATCTACACCCCATGAGCACCCAGGACGTGGACTGTACAAAAGTAGTTCCTCCAGAAGAACAGCCTGGGATGCCAATACCAAAGACCAAGGTGAAGAAGGACCAGCAGGATACTGCAGGAATCTATGTGGTAGTATCATCTTTTTCTTAATCTCTCCTCTCTCTCTGACTCTCTTTCTCTTTCCCCCACCTTCTCTCTTCCTATTTCTTTCTCTCTCTCTACCTTACATTTCCTGTTAAATAAAATCTGTACTGTTGAATTTGGCATATGATCTTGTTTGCACTTTAATTCGAGAAGAGTAATTTCTTATAATTGGATCATAACATTACTTTGGTGTGAGAATTGGAATGGTGTTCTTCTGTATTAACATTTGGAAAACTTGCCAAGTCCTTTTTCTGAGAAGATTTTGTTAACTTTTGAAAATTTTGTGACAAATTTCCTCTGAGGGAATTTTTGTGTGGGTCATGTAGTTCCTTCTGTCAGAATTTTCTGGGACAATGGCTATCCTGTGTAAAGAAAATATTTTGTTGTCCTTCCTTGCAAATTTTTTAGTCTCCCTTCTACCTGTGGCAGCAGGGCAACTAATTCCACCCCTCCTCTGGAAGAAAGTTGGCATAAGAAAATTGAGATAAAGAGGGGTTGGTTACCCAGAAATTTGAAAATTAAATAATACTGCTTTTACAAGATTTCATTAAAGACATGCACCCTCAGTTAAATGAGGAAAATGAAAAAAATGCTGCAGGCAGAGCTGCTGCTTGCTGATGACCACGAGCATTTTTGAAAGCTTCAGATGGAGCTTTGGAATGTGCATGAAAGAACTGTAGGATTTAGAACCTGTAACATTCTCAAACTATGGTCTTGTGACTCAGAACTTTTGTGTTTGGTGGAGAGGTTGAGACAGCAAATGAGTCTGTTTTTATGATAAAGAGCAAGTCATATGCTTTGCATTGACATCTGATGATGAGGAAGTAGCATATGATCCTTAATTAAAATTGAAACTACAAATAATTGTCAAGGTCATCAAACTTCTGCTAAAATGGTGCCCTGTGCAGCTACTGAGATGTCAAAATCCGGCCATAAATAAGCCAAGATTGAAATCCAGTCAGTATTAAAGCAGTGGAGTGCCAAGAGGATGGGTAATACTTCCCTGGCAGCAAAGAGTTAAAATCATAGACGTAAAGGAAGCAAGGATTACCTGCTGAGGTTAATGTATGGCACCATAATGTTATGTATGTATGTCTCACATACATTAACCATAATGTATGGTTAATGTATGTGAGAAACAGAAATCAGTTAATCTTAACCCTAAAGAAAACCCAGAGACTCCACTATCACAATACTGGAATTTTCTGCAACACAGAATAAAATTTTCAAAGTTGTAACTCATTTGGCTTTACCAGTAGCTGCAGTATTAAATATTGTAAACCTAAAGTTAGAATTTCTGACACTAGCACACATGCTGTGGCAGTGGAAGGACGGTCTTACACTTCCCTTCTAATTCTCTAATCTGACCAATTTATTACATCTCTTATAATTGAACCATAAAAAACTTTTACTTGAGTGAAAAGTGGGTAAAAACTTCACAGAAAAAGTTAATAAAGAAGTACAAATGTACACTGGAAATATTTAGCCAGATGCTGCCTAATTCTTAGGAGCTAGTTGAGTTTGATAAATTCTGATATAAGTAGTCTAATGGCAAAGAAGGTATCATGCTTAATCATATAAAAGAACATTTATCTTTAAGAGGTTTATTTCATCATCTAAAGAATAATAACCTTTTTATATTTACTCCTCGAGATGTTTATTTTCTGTCTGAGAATTTTAAAATCGGCCTTTACGTTTACAGAAAAAAAGGATTTCCCAAATACATACACAATATTTGTTCCATTTTGAACACACATTCATATTCTGTGAAAATTTAATATTAACAGTTGCTAAACACAGCTGCTTTTTTTTTTCTAGAATTTTATGCATTCTTGCAAAGAACTGTTAACCTTGATATGTGACTGGTCAGTCATATTTTGCAGAGAAGTGTCTGGGTGCCAGTAATTTCCACGACCTACAACATCTTCTGACTCTTCATGTGGACAATGCTTCAGTGCTCTAAATACCCATAAACACTGTTCAGTGTGCATAATGGTGAACAGGGTCACACTGGGATATGACACTTAGGGTTTTTTCCATCTTTTTCCTTTGGAGCTCATTGCTTTTCTGTCTTTTGTTGCTGTTCTAGCTCTGGTTTTATTTTCTGCTTTGTCTTATCCCTCCTGAGCCCTTTTTGTTGTTCAACTTGCATTTTAAATTGCTTCATTTGTTAAGATAGTGGAAGCATATTTATCATTTATTCAAATTACTATATGACACCATCGTATTCTTATACTCTAGAACATACAACTCCATCATCATCCTCACTCATATAGTACTGAAAATTATTTCAAATGTATGTGCAATAATTTTCTGCCTACCCCAGGGACTTGGTTATTCACAGAGTACCATACTTTTGAAGACATCCAGCGTGGTTGGATTTGTTGTGAATCATTTATGAATCCAAAGTAAAGCAAGAGTTGCAATGTGATACATATGAATGTTATCTCTGCATACACAGGACTCAGGCAATACATAAAAGCAAGAACCACCAAAACAACAAAGGCTTTTAGTACTAAATTGTGTGGAATTTCTGCCATGGCAACATTAACAATGTTGCCTTGTCAGTGCTGCCAACAGTTTAATCTGGTCATGGATTTCCCTCAAAACTCAAAAGTTTTGTTGATGACAGGACTGGAGTGCTGGTAAAATAGAGGGTATACTTAAGTTAAAGTCACCAATCATACCTAAAAATACAGACAAAATCCAGGATCTTTTTAAAATAACAATTAAAATTTAAACAAAAGAACTCAATATGAAGGTTGAGCTATGTAAAGCTCTAGCTCTGACAAAAAAAACTCCTTCTCATGAGTATTAATGAAGCTTGAGCTGACATTAGCTGAACAGGATGCCTTTATTTTACTGGTGCTCTTTACACTACTGCTTCATAACTTCATTAAAATATTTTCCAATCAAGATTTGTATCAGCAGAAACTCAGAGGCATTGAGGATGGTCCTGTGCATGGCTGGGAGCTGGACTCGATGATCCTTGTGGGTCCCTTATAACTCAGCATATTCTGTGATTCTGTAATTCTTTTACAAGTGGTACAGTCAGGTTTTTTGATTTTTAAAAAAGTTCTTCTCAGTACCCTTCTACTTTCTAAACCATTATTTTTGAAGCTGCTGGTACCAGCAGGCATAGGGAGCTGATTCTCCTCCTCCACTGTGCTCTCATGAGACCCTGTCTAAAGAAGTGTGTACAGCTCTGGGGCCCCCAACATAAAAAGGTCCAGAGGAGGGTTAAAAAAATACTCAGTGAGCTGTATCACCTCTTCTATGGAGACAGCCTGAGAGATCTGGGATTGCTCAATCTGAAGGAGAGAAGGCTGTAAGACCTTAGAGCAGCCTTCCAGTACCTAAAGGGGGCCTACAAGAAAGCAAGAGAGGGACTTTTTGTAAGGTCACGTAGTAATGGGACAAGGGAGAATGGGTTCAAACCCCAAGAGAGAAGGTTTAGGTTAAATATCGGGCAGAAAATCTTTACCGTGAGGGTGGTGAGGCACTGGAACATGCTACCCAGACAAGTCATGTGTGCCCCATCCATGGAAGTGTTCAAATCCAGATTGGCTTTGAGTAACTTGGTCTAGTGGGAGGTATTCTTGCCTAGGGCAGACTGGTTGGAACTAGATTGTCTTTGAGTTGTCTTCCCACCCAAACTGTTAGGAGATGGCTATAATTCAGTATATTAGATTCACCAAATGTGGAGAAATCAAGGCAGATATTCAGTAAGGCACTGCATGTTCTGGGAAAAGATAGTACCAAAACCACAGAGTATTGTCTTTTGAAAAAATTATAATATGAATGTTGTTATAAATGACTTTTAGCTAATTCGATATCAAAGATTTTATTATTGCCATTTTCCAAATCAATCTGTGTCAGCCACAATCAAAGCATACAACATCGATCGAATGCTGGGTGAACAGGCGATCAGCAGCAAGGGTGCTATCCCATCCTGTCCACGATTTCTTAGTTTTTGGGTCCAGTTTTTATACTGTTATTTGTGCCTAGCGGCTAGTCCATTGTGTATTTGTTCAATTTTCATATTCATGCGCCATCTTTCACTTGTTGATGGACTTTGAACAGATTTCCTGGTACTGGAACACGTCTGAAAGGATTTTTCCTGGAATTCTCTTTGGGATGTTTATTTGCCCAAGTTCCGAGTCGGCCCCAAATGTTATCAGTGATGGCTTGATATTTTAGGTGCACAAGATTTGATTAACTCAAGGAGCGACATCCTGGTGACCTACTCTCTTTCTCGTGCAAATCTGGGTGATGATTTACCACTTTGCAGTTTCCAAAAGCCCGTCCGAGTATTTGGAAACTGCCCCTTCTATTTCGGGAACCCAGGCTTACTTTTTACATTTACAGAGTTGCAACATATAACATTTCTAATACATTCTATTTATTATGTTTATTGTATATTTTATTACACGAATTTACCATCCTATCACACATGTCATATGTGTTTTCTGAGCAAAAGCAATAGAATTTATTCACAGAGGAATAAGCAATTGCCAGGTTGGCTATGAAAAATATGAATTTCATATAGTCTACTTACACATGAAAATAAATGCTGGTGAGTTTTTTTGGTTGGTTGGGGAGTTGGGATATTTTTGTTGTTTTGTTGTTGTTTTGGGGGGGTTTTGTTCGGTTGGGTTTTTTTGTTTGGTTTGGTTTTGTCTTTGGTTGTGGTTTGGTTTGGGGGTTTTTTGGGGGTTTTTTCTTTGGGTTTTTGTTTTGTTTTGTTTTGTTTTGTTTTGAGGGTTGGACTGGTTGGTTGGTTGGTTTTGGTTTTTATTTTGTTTTTTAATAGTGTGGTTAAATTATCTCACCAGTCGCAACTTGCATTTGATATGTAAAAGATTTCTGTTAGCTAATAATTTGGTATCCACAGTACATGAGAAAACAGAATGAATGATGAATTCTAAGGTGGTTTGGGTACTGAAAAATTGATAATTTCTTATGGTATTCAGAGACATAACTCATTTTTGTATGAAGTATTTGATTACAGCTCCTGCTTTTTGGCAGATTTTTTTTCATAATAGTGCATTTTATATGTGAAATTAATAACATGAGTTGTCATGGATAAACAAGTGCCATCACATAAACTGAATGAGCCAAGCTACTAAAATGACTAGTAAATCAAAGTAAACAGCGAGTGAAAGGAAGAATCATTGCAGGAGTTAAAAACAAATTATGTAAAAGCCTTTGGAAAGCAGTAGAGCTCATCTTCAGACAACCTAAAGAAACATTTGATCAAACACACCAGCACTCAGTTTAGGGCCTGTTATTAGGTATTCAAAACTAGCTTCACAATCAGATAGAAATTCAACATTCTGCTTATCTGTTCCTGGAGCACCTTCTTTCTTCAATTAAAAAAAAAAACAACTCATTTGGTGTGCTGTTTTCTCAGCAACCAGAGGACAGAATGCAACCTGGACACTTGCCCTGCACACGCTCTTGCACTGCAGTACCGCTTAAGTAAATAGGATTAGTCCTCTGATTTAGACCACTTCTCAATCAAGGAACTAAGAGTTTGAAGTAAAAAAACTGTGATTCTTGTATACAAGCATAATATACTTTATGGAAGTTTTGGAAATATTTATGTAATACCTATTTAAAAGGAAGATAAGACAATTTTGGTGCTACAGGTTACTTTATAACTCAAAGTCATTCTGTTATTCTGCAGGACATAAGGACATAATCAGAGAATCATCAAGGTTAGAAGAGATCTGCAAATTCATCTTTCCAACCATCAACCCATCACCACCATAATCACCCCTAAACTGATCCCCAAGTACCACATCCAGACACCTCTTGAACTCTTCCAGAGACAGTGACTGCAGCACCTACCTGAGCAATTTATTCCAATTTATCTACTCTTTCAGTGAAATATTTTTTCGTAATATCTAATCTGAACCTCGCTGGTGCAATTTAAGACCATTTTCTCTCATCTTTTCATGTGATACATAGCAGAAGAGACTGATTCACACACAAGGTGGTTGGGTATTGGGAAGAGTTTCCCAGGGAAGTGGTCACAGCACCAAGCTTGGCAGAGTTAAGATGTTTGGACAACACTCTCAGGCACATGGTAGGATTGTTGCAGCTGTCCTAGGCTGTGAAAGGCTGGAGTTTTGACTTGATCCTTGTGGGTGGGTCCCTTCCAAATCACAATATTCTATGATCCTGTGTGTTACAGAATTCCTCAGGGAAGATGGACATGATGTATACCTAGGCCTTGAACTACCCGAGCTGAGGCCTTCAACAAGGCCTGATTGAAGCCTTGAAGCCTGTGAAGCAGTTAAAATTACTTGGCTGAGTGTGGCGCAGTTAGAAATTAGTAGTCAAGGTGTTAGGAAAAGATAACATAGTGGTGAAGGTCACTGAATAGAATTGTTAGTAATCACGTGATAGCCACCTTAAGAGTTAGTAAAACAAAGTGTGTTTTCATACTTCTCTCTGCTGTGTGCCAATGAAAATGCTACTGTAATTGTAAACTATATAGAAATGTATATAAGCAGCCATCTTAGTCGAATAAAGCAGAACGTCGTTGTTAATCATACTGGTTTGACCTATGTTCTCTGAATGGTCCAATTCCTTCTAATCTCGGGTTAACCCTGGATCCAAACATCAAAGACTTTACCTGTGATACTCTTTACATCCTTCATCTGCTTCGTTGTCCTTCTCTGGACATGCTCCAGCACCTCAATGTTCTTTTTGAGGTGAGGGTCTCAAAACTGGACAAATTACTTGAAGCATGGCCTCACCAGTGCTGAGTACAGAGGGATGATCATTGCACTGATCCTGCTGGCCACTCAAGCCTTGATACAGACTAGGATGTCACTGGTCTTCTTGGCCACCTGGGCACATCCAACTGGCTGTTGACCAGCAGCCCCCAGTTCTTTTTCCATTGAGCAACCCTCAAATCATCCTTCCCCAGCCTGTAGTGCTGCATGGGATTGTAGAAATCCAAGTGCAGGACCCCACATTTCACCATATTAAAGCTCATACTGTTGTCCTCAGATCATTGATCCAGACTGTCCAGATCCCTCTGTAGACCATTCCCACTATCCAGCAGATAAACAGTCCTGCCCAAATGGGTGTCATCTGTAACTTAATGAGAAAACATATTAAGGAGGAGCATATAGAATGCGTCTGTGTACATAATGAAGACAAAGAAATAGTTATTTTGTTTATACTAGAGTATAGTCAGTTATGCTATATTTTATTTTAGGAAGAAATATAGTTTAATGGGGGAAAATAACCAAACCACAGAAGCATAGAAGAAAAAAATCAGTTAGTGGACCTTGACTCATGCTAGCAATGAAGTTTGATTATTAAAGGAAACATGCATGTAAGAGAAAAAAAATCATCCAATCTAAAAATCAACATAACTCTGACACTACCTAATAATAATCATAAAGGGCTCAAAATTATTTTCAAAATATCCATATTTTTTTATATACCTTTCAACCATCATTTTTCCCCAAGGTCAGTTGTTCTCATGTTTTAAATTTATTGAAAATTTTTAACCATGGAAACCAGAATTAGTGCTACTTAGTTTTTCTCATGAAGGCAAATAATAATTTTAATGGCCACTTGCTTTCAGTATAAACCAACACTCAAAGATGATCTCTGAAAAAGGAAATGAATGTGCAAGAAGCAACATGATACCTATAAACTATTTATGAAAAGAAATTTAACCCACAAATTAAGAGCTAATGGGTAAAATATTGCTAAGCTTAGTCAGGTGAGTAATGTCATCTATTTCAGTACAACTCATACAAGTACAGCTATGTGATTTGACTAAAATGAAACCCTAAGCAACATCCATAACAGCACTAATGTGTGAGAGATGCTCACCACAACAGCAATTAAATACTCTGCAGATCATCTAGTACTCTGATTATCTGTTTTATGACTAGAAAACAAATGTGTTCATTTTTCTAGTCCATCTACGTTTTTTTTTCTCAATTGCCGATTCAATTGCAAAGGCTTCACTGGTGTGGCTAATTTCAGTATAAGTGTTTTTTCCCACTCTCTTTACCTCTATAATTACTTGCCAGGATAGAAAGCTTTTTCTGAGGATCTAACATTGGTCCCAAATGGTTGCATGTGTGCCATCTTGTTCATGTTTGATATGAGGTGTTAATTAGAGATAGTTACCTGCAGCACACTCCTAGATATAAATCAAAAAATATCATTGCCTCAAAATAGACAGGTTTATCCTTTGCTACTTTTAAATTAATCACCCACAGATTTATTGTGTGATTCAATTATTTACAGTCATCATAATTTCACTGTATTGTTTGACAAAAAATAGGATCAATCCTCTGACCAGTAAACCTGGAGCAAAGATTCTTGCTTTAGCTGCCTCTGCTTCTAAATGTAGGATAAAAATTAGTCTGGGGAGTTTTAACTTGTTTGCTGCCAGTGGCACTCTTCCTATTGAGTAAGATCCCCTTTTCTAGAGAATTATTTTGTTAATGGTTCGTTATGATTTACTTGATTTTCGTTTTGTTTATGTACAGTTTTGCACAATTTTACACCTGTTAATTTCAGAGAAATTGATTGTTAAGGATTTTGAAAGCCTAACTTAAATTATGGAAGAAACATTTTTAAAACAATTGCTAATTTCAAGTTTGCTGATTTAGGAATATGCAGGTTCATTTAAAGACTGTAATCAAAATGTTCATACAACATTATTAGTTCATTTTCAAATCATACTTGTTCCTAGTCAATTTTAGGTGCCTTTTTTATTAGTAAAAGTCCTCAAAACCTAACTGTCAAAAACAATATTCTGATATGACAATTGCTATCTTTGATATGTGCAAAGTTTAAAACTGCCATTCTGGTAAAAAAAAAGTGTGAAAACAGACTGGAACTTTAGGCGATGTGCACTAAATTTCAGAAATTTAATTTAGAGTTGTAGGAGGACAATTTGAAATGGTTCAATAGATCCATCATAGATGCATCAACTGATGCATCTACGCAGTCGTTTATTCCTGGAAATTTGAATATATCCATTGCTACCATGTGTCATATAGCTCAAATACTAACCTTTTTCTATGAAGAGCTAAGACTCACATTCTATACATAGCAACAATAATAATTAAATAAATAAAGGGAAATTAAATGACATGAAATAAAATGAAATAAAATAATAAAATAAAATAATAAAATAAAATAAAATCCACTAAACAACAAAAAACAAACAAAACAAAAATAAAATACCAAAACATATAGCTGGTGAATCAGCACTCCAAGACATATTTACACACACTGGTAACCGCCCTTAAGTGTTCACAGTGTTTCTTATATAGCTTAAATAATATAGCACTTACTTATTTTCCTCATGGCTTTTGCCAAAATTATTGATTATTGTAATACAAACCATAAAACTATATATACTAACAAGTTGGCTTCTCACATTAATTCAATATAAAGATTTTTAGTGGTCTTGCCCATGAATTATTTAGGGCAAACACATTGCTTTTATTTTTTTCTCCACTTTTTTATACTCTCTCATAGGTAAAAGGCATAATCTGCAGAGCACCTCTATTTGTACATCAAGCAAAACTTAAAAGATTAGTCCCCTGTAGCAATCAAGGATAGGTCTGTTTTTAAGAAAAGCTGGGACCTCTGAGAAATAAACTTCATTTTTAGGAAGCAATTATTTTCTAACACCTCAGTCTGGGTGTTTTCAATTCCCTCTCAAGCCTCTTGCTTGTCAGTGCCAAAGTGTCTGTTGCAAAACCAACTAAAATGATGAGATTTTTCTTAGCTACATAGTTGTCTCATAGAGATACCAACATTTTTTGAAGTTGTCTGTATTAAGACTATGCTGCTTTTTTTTTCACTTTAACAGACACAACACTTTATCCAATATCTAATACACACATACCTACACATTCTGTCAATGTTGACATCTGTATTTCTCTAATTAATATTGAAGACAAATAGTAATTAAATAATTTTAAATTAATTTTCTTTAACCGTAACAAAAGTCTGTGGGTTCTTGTTGTGAATTCAAAATATTGCCATTGTCCTGCATTTGGTTTATGCATGCATGACTGGTTTTGATAAGCTGGCTGTGGGTATCAAATTGACAGGTACATTCATCCCAAAATGCTGATTGAGACCTCTTGGACACAGAAAGCCTTTGAGAAACAACCTGTCCCTGACAGATACACAGTAAGAAGTTTGGGAGCAAAGGACATGACAGGGAGAGAGTCAGAATTTCTTTTTCTATGCTTTTGCTTTCAACTCACTCATCAGAGGTGCACCACACTTGCACTGAGCTAAGCCTGAGTCTTTGAGGCCTGAAGACACAATTAGCCAAGCCAGACATCACACAAGTATGTGATGCCGAAATGTTTCCATTTAATGGGCTTTAACAAATTGTTCAGAAATAATTTAATCAAGTAGGAGTTTATGGAAGCTGCTTTCAGTTGAATTTTTCATGTCCCTACCTCAGGGCTCCAGTACTTTTGTTTAATGCAGTAAGAGCCTTCATGATCAAAGAATATCTAACTACAACAAACCAAAATGATGTCAGTCTGATAGTACTGAAAGAGGCATTTATGACTTGGTATTCTAGGGAAAAAAGAACTTAACATCTGAACCAAAATTTTTGAAAAAAATAGGGAATCCATGGATCATCAGGATTTTAACCCTCTTTGGATTTTTAAAGGTAAGAAGCAGCTTTTAAAATTTTGAATTGTTGACTTAATAAGGTTTAGTTATTTATTTATTTCAAATCAGACTTTGAATGTGATGTTTTTGACCTGTCAAAAGGAACAGGCCTTTTACAGGACTGTAGTAACCTTTTTAGTGGGCACGACTGGTTTGCAAGGTCAGAGAATGTTATAGTCACAGGCATTATTCAGTGATGTCAAGAGATGACTCTCTTAAAAAAATTAATACTTATCATAAAGGATTGAAAATACCAAGATAAAAACTTCCTTCATTTAAAAAAAAAATCTTCTTACATGTTGATTACTGCATTTTGTTTAATTCAACACAAAAACATTTTCCTACTACATTTCATAGACAAATAAATGTGGAATAAACAACAGGTAGTCATGGACAGGGGGAAGCTTTGGGCAAAGTATAAGCAGATTCTAGTGGGACTTGAACAACATAAAAAAATTGAGGGGATAAAGAAACTTGTAATATTCAGAACATGAAAAAATCTATAGCCATCACACTTCTCTTACAGAGCAATAATTCTGTATAATCCACTATAGATCCATATGAACTTTATATATATTTGTCTCATACCTACATATCTACAGGGAGAAAAATAAGTTTTTTTGGAGTTGCTGAGCTGCAGCTCTCCATGATCTATAATTGGAATAATAAATATATTTGTTCATGAATCAAAAGTCACAAGCTGAAGTCACAGAGCTGAAACAGATCCAAAGCCACCGATAAAACCATTCCGATATTACTTCTTACAGACAAAGGATTCAAAAGGTATACAGTGGTAGCAAATTTCTGGTTTATACATATAGTTCTTATCATGTATTAATTTTACTTATGTCCTTTTAAAAGATCCCACAACCTGAAAAAAAGAAGATTAATCTAATTATAAAACAACGGATGACTGTTGCCGTGCCTGTTTTTCAAGCCGGCTAGCCTTGGCACAGGTAACAATCCATCTTTTCAGTGGGCTCTTTTTCGCTCGGGCTGCTCCTGCATGGCGATGGCTGAAGGAATGAAAGGGGGGACTCCAGGATGCCTGGATTACAACGAGTTTATTGGAACCCCAGCGTGGGGTCCTCACCTCGAGTGTCAGCGTGCTGAAGACCCCGGCTAGCTCTCGGGTCAGACCTTATAACTGGGGGTGTTACAGAAAAAGGGGACCAATGAGGTTTTA
>JBBMKD010000170.1:37686645-37727315 GCA_037834095.1 Argya squamiceps
TACAGAGAACAAACCATTTTACAAAAGAACATTAACTTATGAATGAAACCTAAAATTAAAAAATGCACTCCCACAGATAATATTTTCACCCTAAATTATAGACACTAGAGATATTTCTGTTCCATAGGAGAAAAAAAAAAGCCATCCCTTACTTTCTCTTCTCTTAAATTTACTCTGCACTTGTGTGAAAAATTTCAAGTGTTCTTTGTGTTGGGTGGTTTATTTAGTTTTTGGTTGGGTTTTTTGGTCATAACAGAATTGCATTAATTAAGTTAAGCAGAACCTGAGAAGAGTAAACCTAGAAAGATTACTGTCACTCTTTCTGGAGACATTCATAAATCTAATGCTGTCATCTTAAATGAATAATGAAAACTATTCCCAAATGCAAAGATCATAACTGAGGAAATGTATTGCTCTTCTGTGTGTATGATTTCATTATCAAAACCATATCAGCATAGGATTTTATTTTTATTTTTATTATTTTTACAAGACCTTTTACTCCAAATTATTTATTAAAATCTACAGCACGAAAAAAAAAAAGTGCAATCTGTGACTTACAGAGATAGAAGGGAAGGTGTCCTAATCTTTTCATTAGATGCTCAGAAAGACATTATTGAATGATTACAGCAGTCAGGAAGTACAGTATAAGTATTGTTAACAGAATTAAATTTTAAAGTATTTATGAAGACGTGAACTTAGGTGTCACAAATGAACAGACAACTCTAAATTAGAGCTGGAATTTTATAGAGAGATCTTATGAGAACATACCTGAATTAACAGCATCAGAATATCTGTTTACAGTCAAGGAATACTAGTATTGAGTTCATTGTTTGCTCTTTTCTGGGGTTAAGACCGGGCTCATGACCCTGCCAGGCACTACATTATTATTAATGTTGCTTCTTGCACCTTAGTCAATGTAGTTCAGCTCATCATCTGTGGCAAAAGGAGGTTAAGTGAGTTTTCTTGAAGACAAACACAAAAGACAGATACAAGATTTAATTCCTGCTGTTTTCTTACTCTAGATAACAGCTTCACCTACCCAAGGCAACCGGCCCTTTAGAGGCTCAGGTTGAATTGAAGTGTGTTTTGGCTGAGACTTAATTCATTGGCATGTGATGGAATTGTGAGACTATAGACATTTAGTTGTACAAACCAGTAATGATGGCTGTGCTGAGAAAAACACTATATACATTCCAGGATTTTGTTTAGTTGTTGCTGGGCTTCATTTGTTTTAAACTGGCTGTAGTATGACTGACTGCCCACTTGCTACCAGTGCAATGCACCTCTGCAGCACAATCCAATTTTCTTCCAAGACAAATCCTGTTCATATATTTCTACACCATGCCAACAGAGGAAAACCAGATTTCTATTTGCAAAGTGCTCTTTGAACAATAAAGGACATGCATCTTTCCCACTACTGCAGATATCCTTCTTCCTCCTTCATAAAGACATTTCTATGTTGCATGCTAGTTTTATGTAATATAATTAGGAGTTAATAAGTACCAACGCAGAGTTCTCATTATTAAGTTCATCACAGAAACAAAAGGAAAACAGTATTCAGAAAGGAATGAAACAAATCTGTCATTCTCATTTTTCATATTTCTCAACCCATGAAACATCCCTAAATGCCTGACACGCATTCAGATCAGTGAGAACTGGGCACACAGATTCTTTTGCCAAGGGCTGAAATGGAAATCTGTGCAGTCTATTATGACAGAATGGGTACAAGTGCCAGACTCACACCAATGTCACAGAGACTCTCATTTATTTTCAGAATAAAACAAAAGTTTTGGCTGGAAGTTTGGTGCTCACTGAAAACAAACAAGCATATGTAATCGCAGCCTGACACATGCTAAATCCCATTGAAGAATTATGTCCTAGAGAGGAAAAAGTGCCTGAAGACAGTGGTTTAGGTCCAATGTTTTGTAGTGATCTAAATACTTACAGCATTTCTGGTTCTGGAAAGCAGAACGCTCTTAATGCATGAACTTGTACTGTTGCTTTAATGCTGCTGTTCCCACTCTGTTCAAACTCTATTTCTCTCTCCATTTTACTTTTTACACTCCAGCATGCCTCTCTATTCCATATTCCAAAATCTAGCTGAGTGCTCCCTTTATTTTCTTCTGTTTTTTACACCCATACACTGAACTCAAGGGTATGAAACAGTTGATTCCCTCCGTGGTCTTCATTAAGAATTTTCCCCTCCTCTTTATGAGAGTGTCTAACCACGTCTAGAAATCACCATTAGGAAAAGTATTGTAACAAACTGCAACATGCTCCTTGTGCCTTCCCATTCCCCTCAATAAAGCTCAAAATGCTCAGGAAATACAGCAATCCTGTATTTGTCCTGTAACCCTCTACTCCCAAAATCTTCAAATGTGTTTACATTTAAGATGTGCTCCTAGCATACAATTTTCTGTTCCTTTGGATGTCAGGAAAGAAACTGAATCCCTCCTCCAAAATCAGAAAAATTTGTAAAAATAAATATATATATATATACATGCATACATATTCCAGATAGTATATGAGTCCCTTTCTCACAGGCAAAATAATGATTCAGGACTGTAGCCTATAAATAAAATTCTTTGTCATATCTGATACAGCCTTCAGAATGAAATATTTGCAGTTTTAATTTCAGATGGCTGATTTCTAAGCTACATGAAATGTAAGCAGTTAGCTAACTTACACTATAGATAGAGCACAACCCACAGCCTCTGAGTCAAGCTCTCTGACCCCAGAACTACACTGGTGCAGCATAGCTGGGTGACCTTGGCTCAGTCTTACCAAGAAGATTGTTGCTAAGCTTTGGGAGTACATGAATGGGAGCCACATGAAATAAGTAATAACACAGGTAGAAGAGAAATTGTTGCAGTAACAATAGTTGGCAGCTCAGGGAACCACAAGGGAAAAAACACAGATGCGGAAAATATATTCCCTTAAGGAAAAAGCAGGCACCTTGAACACAATGAATCAGCAAGATCAAAGGTCAGACCCTTCCAGGATTACAGGAGGTGACAGCCCTGGTGTGAATGACCATTTACTGGCCAGCACAGACCATACAAGAGTCTCAGAACTGATAAGTACTCTAATGCTTAACCTGGCACTACACCTATCTACTATACATATCAGACACATACAGAACTGCTGTGTTTTTATGTGGTGGGTAGGTACACGGCTTGCAAAGGGCCTCTTTGCATGCAGCAGACAAAAGTGCATGCCTGGAGAAAAGAGTCTCTGTGTGAACAGTTACAGAACTGGAAAAGAAGGGTGACAGACCAGGTACTTTGGGTTGTTTCATGTTTTGACACTGGCCAAACTCCAGCCACCCATGAAAGCTGCTCAGTCACCCCCCCACCACAGCTGGGCAGAGAGAAAAAATTAATGAAGGCTTCATGAGGTGAAATAAGGACCAGGAGAAAACACTCCAAGGGCAAAACAAGCTCAACTTAGAAGTACGTGAATTTTTTACTTACAAAATCAGAGGAGGATAATGAGAAGTAAAATGACCTCTTAAAAACACCTTTTTCCCCCAACCCCTTCCTCCTTCCCCCCGACAGCTCAGGGAGAGAGGGCAGGGGAGTTGGTCAGCTCATCACCCGAGGTTTTTTCCTCTACGCAGGGAGAGGAGTCCTTCCCCTACTACACCATGGGGTCCCTCCCATGGGAGACAGTTCTCTATAAACTTCTCCAACATGACTCCAATCTCACGAGCAGTTCTCCCAAAACTGCTGAAACCTGAATCCCTCCTACGGGCACACAGCCCTCCCAAAACTGCTGTGGTGTGGGTCACTCTTCCAACAGGGTGCCATCCTCCAAGGACAGGCTCCTCCAGCCTGGAAACAAGGGCCCTCTCTCTCCACCAGGTCTCCCAATGGATCACAGCCTCCTCCAGGCATCACCTGCTCCTGTGTGGGCATCTCCCTCACAGGCTCTGGGTGGATCTCTGCATCCCCTGTGGATCCCCATGGGCTGTGGATGGATGTCTGCATCCCCCATGGATCCCCAGGGGCTTGGGTGTATCTCTGCCTCTCCCGTGGATCCCCATGGGCTCTGGGTGGATCTCTGCATCTCCCGTGGATCCCCACAGGCTGCAGGGGCACAGCTGCCTCACTGTGGCCTTACCACGGCCTGCAGAGGAACCTTGGTGCCTGGAGCACCTCCTCCCCTTCTTCTCCACTGACCTTGGTGTCTCCATGTTGTTTCCCTCACAGGTTCTCACCTCCTCCTCTTCTCTGGCTGGGAAAAACTGTGCACTTTTTAAAAATTTTCTTCTTAAATATGTTATCACGGAGGCATTACCAACCTCTCTCATTGGCTCAACTTTGGCCAGCAGCATGTCCATCTTGAGAGCCATCAGGGATTTGCTCTGCCAGGCATAGTGGAAGCTTCCAGAAGATTCTCGCAGAAGCCACGTCTGTGGCTCCCCCACTACCAAAAAACAGGCCATGCAAAACCATCACAGGTTGAAATCTAGACTGTTCCAAAGTAGAATAATACAACTTTGGGGAAATACATGTTTTGGCAGTCTTTCTGCACTTGTGCAGTATTATGCAGCAATTTTTCCCAGTGAAACTACCAATCCCTACTGTCTTAAATCAAGATTTATTGGAGAAAGGATATCAAGAAAAAGAACTGAATGTAAATTAGAGTTAAACAAATTAAAATATGTCTGCTAAATGATATGAGGACTTTTGCTAGAAAGGAAAACTAGCATAATCATCCTGTGTTGATTTAACCATAATTTAAATTCTTGAATTTTGAATATCCTTTATTAAATTCATGAAAATGAGTCCCTCTAGATACTGACAAGTCATTAGGTTGCCACATTTTGCTCTCTTGTACTGAATACAGAAAATCACGGAACACTAATACTATCCTAGGTATCGCTCAATTCAATTGTACTCAGAAGCTATTGAATTTGAATAATCATGATTCTCTTGAAACAGTAGAGATTTTCTAGCTAGAGATTGTTCTCTTCTTCATGCTAATCTCTTTGCTGAGCCTTGTTTTGATAAGTTGTAATTGTTTAATGTCTTTCAGCATTGGAGAATTCTACAATTTTTAAAATATCTTACCACATCTGAAACACTAGAACACACCACTAATTTAAAGAAACAAAAGAAAACAAAACTGTTTTCTTCTAGTTGCCCAAAGAGTTGCATTCCCCAGGCATTCTATTGCTCAAATAGAACATGCCTAGGCTAATAGATTCACCATACCCTACCAAATGTTGATACTCAGAAAGCTGTGACCAAGTTTTTTCACTGCTATCTACAGGTAAGAAAGATTTTCACGCATCTAAGAATTCCAATTCTAACTTCTTCATCCTAAAAGTACTTTTTTTGTGTAGGAATCATGGACTAATAGATGGGAAAGAAATAATTTAAGATGCATCTTTTCAGTGCATTGGCAAACTGTTTAAATTAAGATTTTGCATTTCACAGGGTGGTAGAAGTCATGTTCCTGGTAACAAAACCCAGTGGTATTTATTCTGTATTCTCTGTAATTTTTCAGTATGAAGTTAAATTTCAGAAATAAAGGAGCATACAAGAGGCTTTTTTATTTCTAAGCCTCAAGCTGGAAAAGAAGGGAGTTCCATTATTATGGAAACGTAAGACTGTCAGGCAGAATACACCAAGCCTCAATATTTTACAGTTTCCACACAATGTTTTACTAACTAGTGAAACAAAAAGATACACAAAAGTTTATTGATTTTGTGATAAATAAAGCAAGGTTTAAAGAAAATAACTTTCTGGCTTTACTAAATGAAAAATCATTTACTTTGAAGTTGTGTAGGAAGAGGAAGATCTATTGACTCCAGACCATTTCTGGACATTTCTATATATTTTTCGTGGTTTTGTTAGGAGATTTGTTGGTGTAAAAGCCAAATTCATTCTGAAAGCATGTTGGTACTGCTTCTTAGTGAAGAAAACTGCACTACTATTAACATTTGCATAATAAAAGCTTGCAATAATTACTGCAAAACAATTAAGAGCACTTAAGAGTGACACTTACCTGGTCTGTATCTCCTCTTTTTAAATTTGGCTTTCTACCAGAACTAATGTGTTTGACAAACATGGAATAATTATTTAAATGGGGAGGTTCCCTACATAATGTGCCCTCTGGAAGCTGATTTAATTAATGCCAATTAAAGCTCATGACTGAAAGGTAGAATAGTCTGCTTATTTTTATTCTACTTTTATCACTAAAGCTTAGGACATAAAATAAGCTAATATTCAGCAGCTGCCTAATGCCTTTTTGCCGGTGTAGAACTCCAGAAAGGTCATAAGACCTTTCAGTGTGTGTATATTTATATGTTTGTCTTGCTGCACATGTGTTTAGGCACGAGTATACCTGTGTAGCACATAGAAATGTAAATATATATACATGCACAAATATAAAGCATTTTGGCAGACTGAAAATTCCTGCAAACTAGATGAGTTAGAAGTACAAAGTTCATAAATTGAAGAGATCTTTATCTTCCATATGTCCTTTATTTTTAAAACTATTGTTAGTTTAAAGCATTAAAACATTTAAATAGCAGAAACAAGGTGTGGTAACACTGATGGTTACAATCTTGCTTACAAACTCCCAAACCATATTTATACAGAGTCAAGTGAGTTGAACAAGAAAGTTTTTACACAAAAATTAGGATTTGAATCTCAACTTCTTCACATTCCAGATGAGACTTAACTTCAAAATTACTGGCTATTTGAACATGGAAGTTTTGGTCAAAGAAAGCAGAGTCATGAATTAGGGTGCTTTTCTAAAGATAGAAAAGCTTTTATTTTAATGTAGAGCTAAAACCAACCTTCTAATATTTATTGAGAAAAAAATGAATCTGTATAACCTTCATTTTTACTGGTAAGAAATAACCATCATAGAATGGATATTGAAACCTTACTTCTCTCAGCTATATTTTATTCCATAAATACTTCCTTATAAGGCTTCATCCTCATTCTTAATTATACAAATGCCATTCCAATTATTTTGTCTATTTTAAGCATACATGAAAATGCTTAATAAATTAAGCTTGATACATATTTAGAATATCCTCTCCTTATCAGAGCTACATAATTGTCCTTACTGGTGATGAGAAGTCAAGTTCTGTAAGAATGCACAGAATCTTCTTCAGCACAGGCCAATATACTATATAGTCCTACCACATATTACACACATACTAAGTATGCAATTTCCATAGCTCTTAGTATTAAGTCTCTTTAATTTTTTATTAAGATTGTCTAGAGCCTATATTCACAAGCAAATAATATTTATACATTGCCCTTCCAAACAGAGTTTTAAAGACACTTCAAACAAGTATTAAACCACAGCCAGGAAAAGTATTTGGAATTTTGTTCATCAGTTTAAATAATATTTGCTCCGTGAATTTAAATAATTACATTTCTTCCTGATGTGATAAATGTGCAGTGAACTTATTGACTGAGAAATGGATGCCTTTATTTAATGTCTAACTTTTTGCTTGTCTTGAAAGTAAAGAAATTACTAGGTTATCCTGCCCAGACAATTATCCAAGGCATCTACATTAGCAAAAAAAGAGACCATTAACTCACTTCCTCTCTCTACTAGAAATAGATAAATACCTCTAACAGTTAATAGACATCTGAAATGAGTCTCATTGTTTGTATATATTCCAGCCTCTTTCCATTAATTATACAGGGAGTAAGCTCTTAATTTAGTTTAGTCCTAAGATTGAAAGTAATGGATCAGGATCTGAAAACTATCTGAAAGAAGGGAAGAACATCCTGAAGACTGACATTATCTGGTGTATTTCATTACAAGTACACTACCTTGCTTATTTTGAGAAGATGGCCAATGAAGGTGATCTATTAATGACAGCAGTATAGTGTCTCTTACACTAAAAAATTAAAAAAAAAAATTAAAAAAAGTAGAAGGAAACCTTGACCCTGGATCAAGTATGCAATGGAATGATAGAATAATGGAATTTCAACGCTGTAATAATATCTAATATTTTACCATCAAACAAATATGAATAGCAACAACAGGTTATTTGACTTATTTCCTATGTAGGAAATAGTTTTTATGTTATAGGTGGTGCCTTCTGCAATGGACATTACATTATCTGAAATTTAAGTTATTAAAGGTTACAAAGGCCTTTGTTTATATCTTTTGAAGAGTCATGCAAATAAAGGCCAGAGAGATTTAAGGATGTAATCCATACTGAAAAGGACTGACAGATTTTTTTTTTCTAATTCCTATTCATCATATATTTTCTGTACTTTGCATAGCAGCATAATAGATGTTTCCATGTAGGAGTGTTTTCTTTATTTTTTTTTGAAGAAAGCTGACTTGTCTTTAGCCACATAGTCTGTTTACCAAGAAGTAAACTTGGAGAAACAGTGACACGTGTGGATCTCATCAGCAACATGTGGTCTCTTGCTCATATAGTGCCTGAAACTACCACCACATTCACTGACTTGGATAACTTTCTGCTTGATAGAATTCACTGTGGTGCTATTGGAATAGTTTTACTTATATTTAGAAATGGCATCAAGCGATGCTTTCTTGCTACAGTAGTTAATAAATTTCAGCCTTGGTCTATGTCAATGTTCCCTGAGTCTGCTCTTCCTGCAATTGTCAATAGAGTCAGTGTTCACAACCTCATTTTGCAAAAGTGCCATACTACAGTAGCATTTCTGAGTGTGTTACAGATGAGATTTTAATGAAATAATGTAAAGATTTGGACTTCAACTGTTTTGCCCGCAAAAAAGTTAGAGCTTCTCAAATGCTATTGTGTTTGTGAATGTAAAATAGCTATCTAGATGATCCATGGTAACTTTTAGGGAAGAAATTATGTTTTTATTCTCAGTTTTTTGGAAAACTCTTAGACATCTGGCTTAGCTAGCTACAACATAGAGTCCTGCTGGCTATCATTTGTCACTTATATTGCTTATGTTAAGTTTAAAATTGGCTTTTATTCCTTTTCTATGTGTTCCTTCTGATAACGGGGCTGTTCTGAGTAAATGCAGTCACCAGAAAACTTTATCACATCTCTGTTTTCCATGTTATTTATAGCCTGCATTTTATATATCAAATAACAAGCTTTATGAATATACTAAGGCAAAATATTTTTTATTTTAATTTAAATTAATTAAGAGAAAATTTTGCTGAAATTTAATGAGCACTTCCTTTCTTGACCTATTGTTGTCTAGCAGAATTTGAGTTAGAATTAGCTGGAATTCATTTTACTTTCACTTTACATGTCATTACTTAGGTTCCCACCTCCTGCAGCAATACTAACCTCTGGAGCATTGTGCTTGCCTTTATTCTCTTTCAATTATTTAGGCAGGGTCTGATTAACCAAGCCTGTGAAAGTACATTTTTCTTAACACTCTGTCTACTTTGAGCTTGGGTTACACATCTATATCTAAAAACTTTACTAACTAAATGGATATAACAATTATATTTCTTATGGAAACTTAGTTTTCAGTCATAGCTCTTCAGTTTTTGTTTCAAGAACTTGTTACTGTCACTTCAAATCAAATTAGAATGGTCAGGCTACTCTTCAGCCCTGAATGAGACCATTCAAGCTGAATTCTGCAATGGTTCAAATAAACAGTTTACTTTCAAGTCTTCATGGAAACAGGTGAAAATATTCTCATCGTTTTTAGACCACTTAACACAAAAAAAGATTTGAAGAGTTCAGGGCTCTCTAACAGCAGTCATAAAAATAAAATTAAAGATTAAAAATTAAAAATCTCTGCTTTATATATTCTATAAATAAACATTTTCTATATCTTTCCTATTACTGCTCTTTCCTATTATGCTTTCCTATTACTGCTTCAAATTATTGCCAGCTTAGATTTTCAGCTTAAAAATTTGAGTTTTTGTTTTCGTGTTAACTTCTTATGGAACTTGCTTGAACCCAGGCAAGCATTTTGTGACCTCACCACACTTGGACAAGGAGGTCTGTATGTCTATCACCTACTTAGTGATAAACCACTTTTTTTTTGCTATCTTTGTGTATTATCATTCTGGCACCTAGTTCTTGTGAATGATTGCTCTCTAGCCTCTCTCTCCATGATGGTCCTGTTTTATAAACAGCCCAAAAGTCACATCTGCTTCACATTGCAGAGTCCTAGGTTACTCCATCTGTTCTTGTGTGGAAAGTCTTTCATTATTTTGGAGCCTTACTTAAATAATCAGACTTTCTCAGTTCTGTCCTATTTTCCCTGAGATAAAGGCACAGAATAATACACGGTTCCCAAAGTGTGCACAGGCCTAAAATCTATTAGGAGGTGGCATGAAATAACAGTTTGAATATGATCAAATAGTGTTATGCATGTTGAGTCAGTATATTCCAGAAGTATATTCTAAATCCTATTACAGAAGATGCGACCTAAATGGTGACACTGGTCATCTTTCTGTCAGTTTGTCCCTGTTAATTTTAATAAAAGCAAACTTTAAATTTCAGTATGTTATTTGTACCTCCTTCTCCATTTTTTTTCATGTGTCAGGAAGCTGAGGGTAGCATTTTCTGGTGTTAGACTTCATAAACATTCCAGCCCACCAAGGTTCTTGTACCTTTATTTGGCCATTCATTCACACCTCCACCCCCAGTGGGATGGGGTACAGAATAGGAAGAACAAAAGTGGAAAATCTCATGGGTGAAGAGAAAGACAATTTAATAACTGAGAAAGCCTGTAGTTTCCCAGATACTCCTTCTTTCCCTTCTTTAAGACACATGATATTTATGCCTTTACTGTCTTCAGTGAAATTGAAGATCCCCATGATATTTCAAAGTTGATAGAGAACAGACTGGCAATGACATCAACCATCTCCTTCAACAGCATGACAGCCAAGCCACCATTCCATCTCCAGTCCTCTGTATGTCCAGTTTGCTTAAGTGGTTGCTAAATCAACCTTTTCCTTGTTCCAAAAGCTACTGAAAAACAAAGTTTTGGGTTATGTTAATGTGTTATTCTTCTGAGTTTCTAAATGTTTTCTCCATCTCCAAATAGTTTTGGGATTTTTAACTGAAAAAAAAAAAATAGAAACATTCTCCATACCACACTAAATAAAAATCTTCCTGTTTTATATCAAGAAAATAATTTTCCCATATTATACCATAATAAAATTTTAAATCCTAGATCTTCCTATATTATATCAGGGAAACTCTCAGCTAAGATTATCCTATACATGGGAACATCTCCATCATTTGCTTTTAAATTATATCATGAACAAACTGTAGAGTGTAGATCATAGAAAACAATACTGTAAATCAAGAGCCAACTTGACTAACAAATACACCCAAATGCTAATAACACACTACAAAATTCTCGGCTACAAAACATATTTTAATAGTGTATCTGTGTTTTCAAATATTATTCTGTTTACATTTAAGGAAACTTCACAATTTAATCTTCTTAAATGCAAATAAAGATTCTAGCTGTGGGCACCATCCCATGCTCCACATGTTCAGTCACTACATCGATTGTTAGAAATGGACACAGCATGTCAGCCTTTGCTTGTTTGATTATTTTCCCTAGGAGCAATTCATTCAGACTTAGGTTGCAGTAATGCACTATTGATAATTGTTGAGCAATCCAATTTTTCTTCTTCATTTCCTTTTAGCCTATAATTTTAATGATGTTTTAAGAGTACACTTTGTGTTTATCTTCATATGCAATCTTATTAACTAAAGTGCTAAAACTAATCATCATCTTTGAACTTTTCAGCTTCATTTAGGCCTGCACCTACACCAGTGATACTTCAGATCACAGCTTCCTCACTTCAAAACCGACATTCATGAGAGTAGGTGACAATCCTCTTTGAAGGCACAAAAATTGTTCTTTGGAAGGACATCATTACCTGGAAAATTATCAGTGGACAGATGAAAAACTCTGTTAGGACACTGCTGACACTTAATAGGGAGATGAAAAATAAGGAGGAAAACACAAAACTGGCACTTGATAAAAGATGCCAGCAAGAAGCTTCAACATTGTTTAAATTGTCTAGTTGGATTTCAGGACCACAGCTGTTTCATCCCTAAGACTAAGATGTCACAGGTAAACCATGCACTATCCATGTCCAGATACTAGATACTGGCAATTTTTGCCTTCCATACAAATCAGAGAAAAAAAACCCACCCACCTAAACTTTCAAAAACAAACCACTTCTTTCCACTCTGAAGCTCACTATTGAGGCAGTCTTAAAAAAAATGGACAATACCTCCCCACTCCTGACAACAACAAAAAATGATTTTTCACATATCAGGAAAAGACTTCACTGAATAAACATTCATGTTCATGTTTGAAAGAAAATGGGTTCCTAAAGATATGAAATATTTTAAATTATAGGATAATATTAATTTGTAGAAAAACATGAGAAAAATGAAAAGATAAAACATTTTTAGTTGGTCATAGCAAACTTAGTACATGTTCAAGTCCATTACAACAGATGAAATATGCTAATTTATTCTTGAAACTTACCTTATATATATTATGAGCCAAAAAGATTAATCACATCTTTTAAAATGTTAAGACAAATGAGAACTTTTTAAAATAGGAACAAATAGGAGAAAATAGGAACACTACTTAATTTAAAAGTGGAAAGAAAGTAAGCTTTATAAGCTATCAACAAAATAAGAGTACCTGTAGAAACTCTAAAGTTATGACAGAAATTGACAGCACTATTAGGTAAAAGAGCAAAATGCTGTTTCTTCTGGCTTGCAGTTGATTTCTGGTATCAGCATTGCTTGGATTCTTTAACTACATAATTATATAATTGTGCATTTCGTGTACATTTATATAACTTTTGGCCTGAGAAAGGATAAGAAAGTTTAGAAGACCACAGGAACAGTATAAAGGTACTGAACTGACCGAACAGCATCATTAGAATTTGAATTTTGACACTCAACAGACTTCTAGCAAAACATTTGTTTCTTCTATTGAAACATTTGTCAACCATTTCAAGCATGATCAAAAATCAACTATACAGGTTTTTAAAATCAAAGATATTTAATTTTTTTCTGTGGGTTGTCTTAAACCTGGACTTTTCTATATTGAAGCTATTAATACATACTTTCTGAAAACTGCCTGAAATTGAGAGTGTAGTGGGCCCACCAGGTAGTTCAAAACATACATTTTACCCTGTAATAACTTCACCAGGAGGTAATGAGTTTACAGAATGTCCTGGGTAACCCTTTCTACTTCAGGTGATTACCAGAAAAATGAACCTTCATTGTGCAAATTCCAATAGGATATACTAAAGTACAGGTGTGGGACATAGGAAGCAATGCAAGTCTGTGTACTCTGAATGCCTTTCACTATTTTTTTATCTGCCTGATGCTTATAAAGCTTTGCAGTTATCCACTCTTGGCCAGGAAAGCTTCCTGAAAGCAGCGTACAAACAATTTCCTTCAAACCTATACAACGAATAAGGACGGGGTTTTTTCTTTATTATCTTTTCTCAATTTTATCTCATATTTTCTGGAAAGTCCAGAATTTAATATTTTTTTATTTTGCAATGAATTGAGGGAACACTGCTCCTTGACCAGAATGTTGGCACTATTATTTTTCTTAATGCATATTACCAAAAAACTATTTACTATCTTACTGTTCCTACCTGCCTAAATTTTCAGAAACAGATTTATGTTAAGACCCATAGGAAATAGTGTTATTATTTACAGTAACAGTTATAACTGTGGGAATTAAATAATGGAATGTGAGTATGTTGTCCAGAATGGCCTCAGAAACTAGAAAAAAAAACGTGAAGTAATAAAGACAATGATTTATTTCATGTGATATCTCAGGAGAGCACAGCAATTTTAAAGACTAAATTATTATTATTATTATTATTATTATGGGAAAGAAAATCCATAAGAAGACTCAAGTGTGTTATGACCTACTTATTAAAAAAACCCACCCATATATATATGCTACCAAAAATCGAGCCTCAAACCTCATGAAAAGGAATAAATTTCCAGTTTTGAAAAATATTTAGGTCATATTCTAAGGTGATATAGATTCACATATATGTCAGGTGTCTTTCCATGCATTTATGACAATTTATGCAAATTTAGTTAACTACATGAAAGAACAAATTTAATGAAACAATGTAAATTTAAAAGCAAACAGAGAGAAAGATGAAAAACCCAATGTGGTTACTAAGAAAACTTGAAGATAGTGTCCACTAGTATGCAGTGTCTAAAACACCCCAAATATCTGGTACCAAAATAAATTCAAATGCAAGTATTGTGATATTTTTAGAGCTATTGAATATTGGGTAAATATTTGAAATTGACTTTTGGCGACTTAAAAAGCTACAATGTATCAACTTGTAAGTAAAACACATTTTAAAAACATATATTTGCCCTTTTCTCCTTAAATATGCTTTTCAACAACGACCTGACAATTTTATATTTTGAGAAATTATGGAAAGGACTCACATTGCAAAGGATTTTCAGTGGCAAAAATCTATGCAAAAATGGTTCCAAAACATTGATTTTTTTTTTCCATTAGAGATGTAACAATATTAAAATAAAATATTTTATTTATATATATATGTGATTTATCAAATAAGGGGTCTAAGTTTCATGGGAATAATCATGGAGGTTGGTGGGGCTGCTGATATAAATTTTTATACTCTTGGTACAAACACTTTGTGTTGTATACATCAATGGTACACTTATGTCAGGACAAAAATTATTTTGTGTCAATATTAAAATTGTTTACCAAATGTGAAATCATGAATAGGAAGCAAAAAATGCAGATACAAAACATAATACCGTTTCCAAGTCTATTTTTGATTTTGCATGTCCTGTTCCCCAGTTTGTACACTGCAAATACCCTTACACAAAGGTAAATATTTCCTGTGAAGTGTCTTCTCTCCTCCTCACTTCTTCCTTGTTTTATCCCACAGTTCATGTTGCAGGGAAATCTCACTAATAATGATAATAATAATCTATGTTTAGATACAGTTGGAGGCTGCTCTGAACATATCTGTATCTTTTTTCTCCTCTCTTCACTTTTTTTTTGGTTAAAGGATTTGACCCCCTTAATTGACATGAGCATAATGAAAGCTCTAGGTACATTTTTCTTGCTGCCCTGAATTTTGTTAGGGGATCAAAAAAAAAAAAAAAAAGGAACTAAAAATCATGAGAAAAAGATTCTGTGACACTCGTTATTGTTTTCTTTGATGGAAGTTTGTTGGAGAAGATTTAAGGAAAAAATAATATAAAGTTACTTACTACACTTTCCCACTGGGTAGTTTGTTTTCTTTGTGATTCTCAGTGAAAAGATTCTGAAGACAGACATACTTTTATATTTGCATACCTAAAAGCTACATCTATGACATCTGAATACTGAAAAAGAAAAAAGAAAGCGGGGGGATCACTATTCAAAAAATACAGAAAAACTATCTTTGTCAAATACTCGTGTAATAGATTGTCATCTAAGGGTTTATTTGGGGCTGCATAAAACAGTCTGGTTGCTTGCTCTTCTTGGCAAGAATAGCAGCAGCAAAATCAGCAAAGCAGGTAAATTCATATTTCTTTCAGTGCAAGGAGTTTAGTTACCTGAGATATGTAGTTTTTTTAGAATGGTGAACTTTACCACATATATTAGTACAGATCTTTAAGTAAAATACTACTTTAAGCACTGCTGCAGTAGTGGCCAGCAATGAGGGGGAATCCTAAAGCACTCAAGAAGAATTCTGAAGTTCTTCAGAAGTACTTCAAGAAGAAGAAAAGTAGCAAATCCTTCTATGCAGTGTGGCAGAATGAATTGAAAAATATATCATTTCGTTGTTTGCTTAGCTGCTGAATCATACTGAGGCCTCCTGTGTTTGCATTTCCCTCCAAAGATCAGAAAAAACAAAAATTCTTTTATTTAAATTTGTTTCCTCCCCTGGTATTTCATTCTTTAATCATCTTGTTCAAAAGCTCACTCAGTAGAATCATCCTTTCCACATACATTATTTCTTCAGCAGCCTTTTATGAGTCCTGTGCTTCTGTTAGTCCTTTTACACATAACTTTCCATTCATCCAACTGACATATCAGAAAGATTGGATAACACTGATCATCAAGGTAGTTGTTTCCTTTGGGCTACAGCCTGAAAATTTGCTTGAAGAAATGCTGAGCTATTTGACATGTGTTTGATGATGGACTCAAGGACAAAGAATTTCCAGGCTTACATCCAAACTGCATCCTGTTTGCAAGCAAACTGCACTTCATTGTATATTCTGTCATGGTGAATCAAAATTGATAATCCATCTCTGGTGCGGATATACTCAGCTTCTTGAACTGCCACTTGATATATTCAGTGAGATTATATTCTTGCACAATATGCACATAATTGCATGGATAAGACTATCCAAATGGCACACAGATGACATTGAAATACATCACATTGAAATCTGTTGTCTTTCAAAACACTGATAAGGATGTCATTTTCCTGAAATCTACTCCAGTTCATATATTACTGCATGTAAGTGTCTTGACTTTGAGTGCTCTCAAAATATAGTGATTTCCTCTGCCAGTAAAATCCCACGATGTATACAAAAATATACTGTGAATTTTTATTTCTTCATTTGTTACATTATTAAAGGATACAGGAAGAATAATGAGTCCATTTCTACACAAAGCCCAACGTAATATTTACATCCTTCTTCTGTGCTTAGACTGCCATTTGCAATCAATAAAACTTATTGTCTTGGGATGAATTTTAACTTTAATGTTACTGAAAATGTTACTAAAGTGCTTGTTAATCAATTATTCTTATGAAGAAAAAGATGACCAACAGAAAAGCATGTAGAAGAAACAAATATATCTGTCAGAGATATTTGCTAAATTTCTGGAAAAATCTTTGTTTAAATACATTCTTCCACCTCTTTTGAATCATAATAAATTAATTTATTTTCCTATTAAACTTAACCATTTTTAAACAAGAAAAGCTCTAAACCAAATCCAAATAATAACCACACCCTCATCTTAAAAAAGCAACAAAATTATTTACTCTTATTTCATTGGTAGCAAAAAAGTTATTCAGCATTTCCACTACACTGCAAGAGTTATCACATATTCCTCTGCAGACTTAACCTTTAAAGATGAAAAAAAAATCTGTTCTTTCTTCACACCTCAAGTTTTAAAGTGTTAAAATTACTGTCACACTTCTCTGGTGGAATCCCTAAAGCTTGTCTGTCTCTCACTTCCAAACCAGACAGCATTTCAGTAAAGAAACTAATTCTTAACAGAGTTGGATCCCCTCTGTCTTTTATAGTAAATTACCTTCCAGTTTGAAATGTCTTGCAACCACAAACTAGTATTGACTTAAATTAAATAGCTTGCTATATTATCTCATCTTCTGCCTTTTCAGTTATTACTTATTTTATATATGTGATTTCTTTGGTGGATATAGCATTTTGCATTAATTCTCTCCAAGGGTTAGTTTTAGGTTTTCAGAAAATTCTCCAGATTTTCTAAAATCGTTTTAGTCAAGTCACACAGTGTTCTGTGCCACAGTGTTTTCCAGTCATTCTTTTTTAGTGCAAGGACAAGTTTTCTAAGCATAGTGTCTATTCCATCAAGTTTTTCCTGTCCTGTAACTTAGAAGTTGAAATGTTTAAGGTAAGAGTATAAAAAAGAAAAAAAATAAGGTGATGTCAGTGTCTTATAAATTATCCAATATGAGCTATCAAAAAGAATCTTTAGTCACTAAACTTATTGCTTTATATGACAGAGTTCCCTTATATGGTGCTCCAAAAAAGGCCTATCTTCAATCAGCATTATAAACCTTCAGTATATCCTGAAGCTAAAGTAGTCCTTTGTTACAGGTCAGTGCAAAAGTAGAAGCTGTCAGTCCTCTACCTTACATAAGTCAACCATAATACATTAATTTTCAGGGGTTGAGTTCATATTCCATTTTCAATGTATTTCTTCAATGCACAAAGAGTAATCTACCCAATGGGTGTGCTTTGAGGATGCCATGGAGGAAAAAGAAATGGGGAAATACTTGACAGGATTTAGATATGAGATCCAAAGTTCCCCACCACGCTATATCTAATGTACTTGTAGGCATATTGGGGGGGAAACACTAAATCAAAAGAAGATTTAGTGTGTAACTTTGCTTCCTAAGAGGTCTGCATCCTGCAGTGATCTGTTGACACATACATGGTCAGACACCTACTGCCTGGGGCCCAAAGACTGTTTATCTTAGCGTTAGATAACTAACTAACTTTATGAGTTGTTCTGATCATTCTGTGACCACACCCATTAAACCAAGTCTTGCACAAATCATACGTGAAATTCAAACTTCCAGGTGTTGTGTCTTATTAAGTGAGTAGTCAGTATCCTCCTAAAGGAAGTGAAACATATTTGCAAGTTGCAATTGTCTCTAATTAGCTTTGAGTCTAAGCCTCTAACAAATACTTTGCCTTTTACTTGTGTCTAAATTAATTCGTTTTACAGAATTTTCTCAGCTGCTCAAAGGAAAGTTGAATATGATTTAGCAGTGCACCCTGGCAGCCAGGAAGGCCAATCAAGGCTGATCAAGGGAGGCAATTTTCCCTCTCTGCTCTGGTGCAGCCTCACCTTGAATATTGTGTGCAGTTTTGGATACCCAAATATAAGGATATTAAGCAATCCTTATTCTGAGAGTGTTCAAAGGAGGTCTATAAATATGGTGAAGTGCTTTGAGGGGAAGCCATATGAGGAGCAGCTGAGATCACTTGGTCTGTTCAGCCTGGGGAAGAGGCTGAGGGGAGACCTCACTGCACTCTAAAGTTTCCTCAGGAGGTGAAGAGGAGGGGCAGGCACTGATCTCTTCTCTGTGCTGTCCAGTGACAGGACCCAAGGGAATGGCCTTAGTTTGTGTCAGGTGAGGTTTAGGGTGGGTATTAGAAGAAGGTTCTTCACCCAGAGGGTGGCTGGGCACTGGAACAGGCTCCCCAGGGAAGTGATCACAGCACCAGCCTGACAGAGCTCAAGAAGTGTTTGAACAATGGACTTGGGCACATGGTGTGTCTCTTGGAGATGGTCCTGTGTAGGGCCAGGAGTTGGACTCAATGATCCTTGTGGGTCCCTTCCAACTCAGCAGATTCTATGTTTTTTTGTCTTACTATTATTAGAAACAGCTGATCCATTGAAGGGATGCAGTCTTGTTCTGTATTTAAAGAAAAATAAATCAAAAGTCATCTTCATTTATTTTAATACAAAATAGTAATTTCAGTGAAATTAAAGATCACTCTGTGTTCTTAGGTGAAGATCACTCAGCCTGAGATATTTCTCTTTTTAGATGACAATATTCTTTGGTGTGTAAATCAAAACTGTCTGGTTTGAAATAAGAAACATAATAATAAAAATAAAAAAATCTCATCACTAGAGTACTAGTAAAACTGTCAAACATCACAGCCAACTAGTGTGCAGAGAAAAGAGAAATCTATACATCTTAGTCAGGACAGAAAACAAATTACCCTCCCAACTCTCTGTATAGATTATTTTCCTTGCATCTTCAAAATGATGGAAAATATGTATGAGACTGCAATGGATAGTAAATCCTGTGTGATACTGTCCTTAGGCATATGTGGTCCTTCAATATAAATAGTTACTCCAATACATTATGTAAACTAAGAGTTTACTACATAGCAAATAAAAGCAGGAAAGGGATTAAGGGATTCTAATGTAATTTGATAAACTATCACATTTTCTTTTCCTTAGAATCTCATGTTCAGTTTTGACTAGTACATGTACAAGAACAATATATTTTGAAAAAATGTTTTATAAACAGGTCCATTCTTTGCAGTGTCCAAACAAAATGAACTAAGTGGTTCTCATATAACTTTTGGAAAGAGAATGCAACAGAGATTATTATTAAAACAGTAATATTTAATACATATAAAACACTGTAAAATAGTGTTTAACATTCTCTGAGAGAGTAAAAAAAAAAGCTGTTAACCTAAAAGTCTGCTGACAGTGTGACACAGGAACTTCCCACTTTATTGCTGCTTCTTAAAGCTCACAAAGCACACGAGTTATAACATAAAACACCTTTGAACTTCAATGCACACATAGATAGTTCCCCTCTTGCTCACCTCTAGCAATCTTTATTTAGAGATAGGATCTCAGTCTATGATGTTACACTTCAAAACAGTATGTCATTTAGCATCTTTAAACTTTCAGACAAACAAACACTCAGGAGCTCACAGGTACTTCTTAAAAAGGCAATCCAAAACTTCTGCACACACAAAGTGATTCCACTCCTGGGATCAGTATTTAAAAAAACAGTAGATCAACTCTCAGGATCTCCATAAAACGTTCACTGTATACAAGAACTACTTCTTCATTTTATCAATTCTGTCTTGTATTTTTGCTCCCAGAAACAAAATTCCCCATTAAACCAGTCAGTTAAACATTTTTCTGGATTTTTATGAAAACATAACAATTCACTCCTTCTCACTAATGTAATAAAAACATACAGTCATCTACCACAAATTCTCTTCACTGAAGGTAATGAAAGCTCGAATAGCAGTCCTCTGTGGAGAATGCTGTTGCTTTTCAAACCAACCTACATGAATAAATTACAATTCCTCCCTTTATAATGTACCCATTTTGGATTGAGTCAGATATTAGAAGGTGACCGAATGTAACTTATTAGATAATTTCCTTACAGTGACTTTTTTTGTACACTTTCAGCAACTGTAGCTGAGGTGTACTATTTCTAGGCAATTTTAGGCCCACATATGAATTGTTGTTCTGTTCTTTGTATGTCAGTAAAAATAAAAAGTAACCTTAATAAAACAACTTCTTTTTCCATCTCTTCCTTTGACCCAAAAGCCCACGTCATTTAAAAAGCATGTGGATTACAGGATGAAGAAGATTATTAAGCAGCTATGACTAAATGTGCATCTTCTTAGATGCTTTCAAAACTCTCAGGGTGCTGAGGTTTTGCCAATAAATTGAAGATTTCTAAACTAATTTTTTCACAATTCCTGTCAATATCAATGGTAGAAGCAATGGCTTATGTTTATATGCAGGTGATGTCCACCCGCTTGGGATTTGCTTTCCATTATGTCAGATGATCAGGATTAAATATTGCCATAACAACTAAGACCATGTAAATTTGATTTGTGAAATCACCTGTAAATGTAGAGGACTTAGCACAAGTGACAGAGCATTATGCACCCCAAGTGTGAAAGATCTCTATGCAGTATGGTTTCCTACACCACTGTAGATAACCAGGGAAAACTAAGCACTGATACAAACTGCAACTTTCCTGAAATCTTCCCAATGTCTAGGCAAGATAATCAAATTAAAACACAGAAAAAAAAATGTGTTTCTTGCAGTTGCAACATTTCTCTTTTGCCTTCCTTTTTATTCATGTCACTATGACATGAAAGAAATCTAACACTGAATAACACTGCACTGGGTTACTCAGTAGGCTGCTATAGCAAAAGAAGAAATTCTCAATTGCCTTTTGCTTACATCCAAGTAACC
This sequence comes from Argya squamiceps, assembly GCA_037834095.1. NCBI lineage: Eukaryota > Metazoa > Chordata > Aves > Passeriformes > Leiothrichidae > Argya > Argya squamiceps. The sequence continues at coordinate 37,708,116 of JBBMKD010000170.1, forward strand.
TTTTCTTGGTTTACTGTTTTGTATTTATTCCACAAGGGTACCATAAAGACAAAAACCTCTAATATCAAAGCGAAAACATACAGTCTAGTCCAACCTTTCATATAAAATTTTTGCAGGTGGTCACCTGTGTCCCTTTAACTGCTGTGGGCAGAACTGGGGATATTTTCATTAAGTATGTCCTGATAAAAGGTGCAAGGATAAAAAATACATATGGATGAGAATAAAAGGAAAAGAAACAAGATGATTTCATTAATTCACAGTGTCATGTGACTGTAGAAAATAGAAGCTGTTATTCAGGGAAATGTTCACTCTAGCTTTTACTGCTTCTTCCCTTTCTAATAGACTTAAGGACATTCATTTGAAATAACATTTATTGAGCTATTTTAAAATTAATGCACTTTGAAAATAATGTCTATAGGTTTCACAAAAGTTTCTTTTTAATAAAAAATGTTATTTGTTAGAGGAAGAATGAGGAAAGGTCAAAAGATTACTTGAAATCATAGGCACTTCTGTTCTTAGAGTGAGAAATGGCTAACCAAAAGAAATGCAGTGGACAGTTTAAATGAATGATTACATACCTGATTATTTATCTTAATCCATAGTTTGGAATAAACCTGCTAATTCAAGAATTTTTTTTTAGAAAAGGTGTTTTTCCTTCTGTTTAGTGTGTATCAGTTTAAATTAAAGTCACACTATTTAAAATATATGACTAAAAGTGAGAATAAATATGCAGCATTTCATAAACCTAAGTAAATGGTGTGTTATTTTTCCAAGCTACTACATTAAAAAATATGTTTTGAGATGATACAATTAATATGACCTCTCAAGGAATTATACTTTTATTGATATTTGTCCCTGCTAAAAGGGCATTATTATTTTAGTTTTATTTACAATTTCATACTTTAACAGGATTACTTCCTCCCAAAGAGTCATGAGATCATCTTTGTGACAACAGAAATATTCGTTCAACAGAAAAAATATTCTAGTGAATGAGCACATTCAGTTCTTCCCTTTTTGAGGACTGGGTTCTGGTTAAACTACAAGGCACCAGAAAATTGCAGCAAATGTCTTCGTTCTGCTTAGGGCCATTTTTAACAGAATCCTACTTTAGCTTTTACCAGCAGAAGTATGGACACAGTTACAATCCCATCTCTGCTGTCTTCTGTCGGCCTGAGTTTTCCTGCTTTTCAGTATTTGCAGTTTTGTAGTGGAGATTCTCATGCAGCTTCATGTAAACTATGTATATACTTAGAATTTATCTATTTTGTTTACATATTTCCCCTCTGAGAGGAGAAACATGATTGATGGTGATGTTCACCTAAGAGGTCAAGAAGGTAGAAACCTGTGTAGCCAATCTTTTGCCTTCTTGTCAAAGTGTATATAAGATAAAGTCAGAAAATTAAAATAAGAACTTTCCTGCCTAACCTTCTGATGTCTGCCTCATCCTTTGTGAGCCCGAAAGTGTGACAGTCTTCCATCACACTCTCCCACTTTTTTATCACAGAACTAAGAAAAAAATCTGTGATGACCTAATCTGTTTTATTTGAAAGCAGTTGTTACCACCATCAATGCAAGATTCCATCTAATCCTTCTAGTTCCAGTTATTTTGCATTTTAAGGGTCTAAGTTAAAGAAAAGGTAAAGAAAAAAGCCCTTTTCTCAATTAATTTTCTACCAATAAACTTCCCAAATCAGGGAAGCCCAGGAAAAGCTGGGTCTTTTGGAGACCCCGGATATGCAGAAACTTCATCAAAGAAAAGATCCCTGCAGAAAGGAATCCAAGAAAAATCAGTCTGTTTCCATCTTATCATAAAAAAAAAGGTAAAATTGTTGCAGAACAGGAGGAGTCTTGGCAACACCAGGAGAATATATCCTCTATAAGCCAGTAATAATGAGAGGAATTGGATTATCTGTAGTATAAGTGGTCTGCAAACCTACAGGGAATGTTTATTAATAAACCTCCATTACTTCTCCAGGTTCATGACTCGAGAAGTTTGGGAAAAGACTGTGCATCCTTGCTACAATGATCATCTTTTCATCTTCAGAAATTTAGGTATTGACCTGAAATTTCAGGTTCTTTCTATACACTGCTGAAATTTGCTTTAGGTTTTCAATATCATTATTTTTTCTCAATATTTGCTAATCGTATATTGAGCTCAAATCCATTTAGTACATAAAAATATGTCTTTTAATATTGAAAAATAATAGCGTTATTTTTAATGACTTTGTCACTGGAATCTAATACATAAAATTATATAAAACCCAAAGAAACTGACAATACACCTTAAAAAAAAACCCTCTGTGCTTTTTTCCCCCTCAGATTTCTTTTGTAGATTTTTTCTTTTCTGGCATCAAACTTTATGAAGATAGCTTCACAAACCATACTGCTGTCATATATGTTGTTTCTATGCAATGAAATATTCTTTATGCTAGTTTATAAACTATTGATGTCTATGGTTTTTGACTTGATGTCAAAAAACTTCAGTCCAGCAATGGGGAACAGTAATCCTCAGAATTCACAGCTGACTTCCTTAAATCAGTAATTTCCTTATAAAGTACATGCATCAAATATACTTGCAAAAATGTGCTATCAATGTGTGAAATTAAAATGCTTCACACTTCTAAATTCTCAAGAGAGAACAGTTTTAGTATGTGAAACAAATCCTGTTTGTTTTCAGAAATGTTGACTCATTAGCTCTCTAGGTGTTCTGCTCAGGCACCCATAAAGCTACGTATCAGACAAAAATAAAGATCAGGCAGATTTGGCAGTGTGTGATAATCAGAAACATAATTTCTAAAACACAGGATTTCATTTTTTATCTATGTATTTTAATATTCAGGATGAGAAGACTAGAGTGATCATTAATGAAATTGAATGTGATCAATATATAGATCAATTAATTAACATAACTCTAAAGAAGAATAATGTTTGAAAGTTGAAGAAACATCAGCCAAAAACCTTTTCTAAAGTAATTTAAACTGTTTATGATAAGAAGTTCAAGGTGGAAAAATATAAGCCAAAATAACCTTTTGAAAATAATTTAAACTGATTGCTTTCTTATAAGAAATTCAAGGTGGAGAAATATAATTACGGACTTTATACAAAGTTTTCTAGTTTTCTAGACATCTTAGAGCATGTGAGCTTTGGCTAACTTCCAATAAATTGCAGTAATGGTATTATACTGCCTGCTATCTGAATAATGTCCATCATTGCTCCCTTCTTGTAATTATTTCAATGGCATGATACACAAAACTTTATAAAAAGTGTGGGGGTGCCTTCTACACAAGAAGAAAGCATAAAATTCCAAGAGATAAAAAAAGAATATATCTTGACAAAATGTGGTTAATTTCATTTCCAAGAGCCGTGTGTATTATCAAGCCAGATAGGCTTGTATGTTCCAATAGTTCTTGGCAATTATAATAAAAGCTGATTTATCTGGCAAAAGAATACCAGGAAATTACCATCATTTTCTTCAGATTATAGCCTCATGAGTTTATTAGCCCTGAAATTTCTTAAATTTGGGTTCTGAAGTTGAAAGAATATCTCACGACAGCCAAGTTCCGTCACATTTGAGTCAAAGTACTTTTTGCATAATTTAATTTAAAAACCATAGATCAGTATTAGTGTACTAAGAAAAAGGACACAGAGTCATTGGAATGATTTCTGAACTACACAAAATATTTTGAGGGTGCTGCAGAGTGCCAAATGGCTCCAAGTAAATAGACTACTCTGCTAACTCTAATTTGGTGTTCAGAAGGCTAACTCGAATATATGGATTTCCCACATAAAATATTTTAGAGCTAAAAATGTCACTTTGAAGGTTTTGAGTATTTCTCTGATGCTTTTTAAATTTCTGACCTCTGATGATTTCCAGAAGGAGAAGTAGGAATATTTGGTAGAAAAGAAGAATTGAAACACATTCATTGGAAAAATCATACTTTGCCTTGAAGTCTGTTCTCAGATTTCTCTTTTGGTATGCATTTGAAATCCAAATTACTGTCAAAATGACCTCATGTTCTTACTTAGCAAAATCTTTTGTGCTAACAAAATACTCCCTCTGCTTTACTGTAGGTTCCTAAGGTAACTTTTTCACAAGATGCCAGAGTATAACCATAAATACCAAGATGACAAGCATGCATACAAGGTGGTAAATGGATTAGCATTAGATCGTGACTGTTTATTTGCTTTGGGTTTTATTATTCTAATGAAACTTAGTCCTGTCATGTAAATTTCCCATGTTCCTAGGCATCAAAAACTTTCAGCTAAAAAGATTGTTAAGAGCGTATAGACCAAAGGATCCAAAGGGTCCAAAGGTCCAAAGCAAGATCCACGAGAAACAGTGACAGAGAATAGAAAAATGTTTCTGACCACAAAGTCTTGGAATGCAAGCTATACTAGCAGAGAGATTTCTGAAGCACAGAAGAGTCCTCTATGATGCACAGTTACTATGTTTGGGGCCACAACCCCTCTATATTCCACTTCATGGCAGTGAAGAAAAAGGACTGAAGCAAGGAAGTGCACCAGTCATCAGTATCTTAACCACAATGTGTTCAAATAGCCTGTAACATTCTTTAAAGTGTTAGTGGATGGTATCAGACACCTTTAACATGCAGTCCATGAAAATAATTTTTCTAGTTATCGCATATCCTCAAAATATGAATGTGCCTCCCCTGACCTCTGTGTTCTTTGCTTTCCAACTGCTTTGTGAATTCTATGGAGGCACATGACATTATTCTTTAAACACAGTGAACAAGAGAACCAAGCACCTGCTAGTGACCCCTAGTCTACTTTTAATGATCTCCATAGGCACAGTGGTGAACATTTTGTTATCCATGAGAGAGGTCAGAGTTAACTTACTCACTGGGTTGAATTTAAAGACCAAAATATGTTTAGCTTCATGGTAGCAGAATTCTTACGCTAAAAAAAAACACATTAGGACTATTATATATAACAATAAAGATCTTCACCTTCTTCAGTCTGTCAGCTAGACTCTACTTCTCTCTTTCAGTTTAAGTTGGAATCTTTCTCTAGCAACTTACGATATATCTTCCTCAACTGATTCCATTGGATAAAATGGTCCTTGCCTTGCCCCTTTCCATCTTTTGTCTGATATTTTTCCTGTAGCTAGCAAGAATGTAGCTTTCTTCCTGGTGTGAATGCTTTTGTCCTTGACCTCCACCTGGTTATTGTGAGGCATCTTGGGCTTTCAGAAAATTGCATTTTACCTTTCTCATCTCCAGCTGTTATTGCATAACCTAGCAGACTCTGGATTTTGATCTGCTTACCCATTGCATTACTAACCCTACTTATCAGTAGGGTTACAGATGCATTCATTGATAAACACTCAATTTGACTTCCTGGATTATTTTCCTTTGCTCATCAAATGAAGAGAAATCATGAAACTGTATACACTGAAACCAGGAACAGGATAATAGCTATCACTTCCTGATGCAACTCTTCTCTTCATAGCTTTTTTTGTTGCAGAAAATTGAAGGAAAAAACCCACATCTAAACTTCAATATATGTTTCATAGAAAAGGAAGATAGACTAAAAATGTGCATATAAGTGTTTCAGCCTTTTTGCTGGAAAGAACTAGTATGTGGTATTAAGTTAACATATTACATATTTAGAAGCAAAATAAATAAAAGGAATGTAGATCAACACCTAGGAATATATAAGTGCTGACCTGGCACTAATTTTCAAAAAGTATTCCTAATGATCATTACTCTCTATAGTGATTTAAGTCAACGACAACTGAAGAGTAATTTAATGCTAAAACCCATGTCCTTAAATCTACACAAAGCACATTTTCAACAATTTTATGTTAGACCAAAACAATTTTTCCCATTTTCACTTTCTGAACATTCTCCTTCACAGAATTTTGTTTTTCACATCAGTTTCACAAGGACAAGATGTTAAAGGAAGGATTATAGCCATAAGAAAAAGGAAATAGAAGTACAGAAAATGTCTAACAGCAGGACTTTGAGCAAATATCAAGTTTAATTAACAGCAAAAAAAAAAAAAAAAGGAAAGTAGTAATTCCTTGTTTCACTTAACAGGTAGCACTGCTACAGCACTGTAGCAAAATACTGCATGCTAACAGTCAAGTACTAGGCTGCCAGTCACACATCCTGCTTCATCATAAAAATTCTCCCTATATCCAAATGCCAGAATAATGAAAGTGAAAATGTCAAAGGAATTATGGGTTTGATGTCATAATTTATAATTAATATATTTTGTTTATCAACAGTGAAAGCTGTTGAAGCAGAGAAATCTCTTTATTAATGTTAGGATACTTATCATATCCAGAATAGTCAGAGGTGTGAAAATTCTTACAACATTTTTGAAACAAATATTAAACTGCAAATCTAATTGAAAGATTAGGATAAGAACATTTAATTCTGTCTGCCAATTTTACCCAAGTTATTCTCTGAAATATCAGACTCTGGTCATTATTAGAGATATGGGACTAGAACAGGCTTCTAGTCTGTTCCAAGCATGGCACCGGTTACGTTCTTCTGACTCATTAACTCAAAGATGGTAAAGGATTCAAAAGAACTAATTGAAAAAGCCTTTTAAATGACTCAGTAAAGTCAATTTTTACAAAATTGTGTGGACTATTACTCTTTCATTTTAATCTATAATGACATCGGTTTACTTACATCTTCAAAGCCTATGTTTGCTTTTTCTTTTTTTCGCCCTTTTCAAGGGCTTTCTTCTTTTAAGAGATATGAAGTCATATGAAGTTCTGTCAATGTATCAAACACAGTAAATCTATGCAGAAAAATGTGTTTGAGCATTAGTTCTTGCCAGTCTACATTGTTTATAATAAAAGACAGCTCATATATTGCTTGTTATTAATATCCAAGAGAGCTGAACAGCAGAGAAGGAAACTTTCCACTCACAGAAACCTTTTATCTTGACTCAGCTGAAAGTTAATATACTATAGTCTCAGTTAATAGATGATCAAAGACATAACCTAGTGTGAGGATTAAAGAGATCTCTGCTGTGACCATCTTCATATATTCTGCACAGCAAGGTATTAATGCAAGCAAAGATAAGTCCGAAAAGCCAATATTGATTTTTAAAATGAAACCATCTTTTCATCTAAAATAGGTGAATATGACAAAAATGTCACCATGCACTTGAAAAACAACAATGAAAAGAAAACAGCAGGAAATTAATTAGTTTAGAGAAAAAGTGAGATTTATTGTATCAGGTTTTCATTTAGGAAGCCATTTCTAGTCAGCAAAATACCTTAATGTATGTTTAACCAGGAACATATTCATAAGTTCCATGAACTTTGATGTGGGATAACACATTCTCAAATTTTAATATTAAATCAGTGATTAATGCCTAGTGTTGGTCTTGTTAAACTCAATAGCATTTGCCATGAGCTTCAAATGAAGAATTATGTGGCTTGATTCATTCTCATAATTTCATTTGTCATAATTTTCTTATAAACATAATGTGTCTGTTTATAACGCATCTAGTCTTATTCTTGTTATTTTCTTCTTAGCCTTATTCTATGTCATTTTTGTTATTTGAATAGGCAAATAAAGTATCATTGCAATATTCTTCCATCCTGGTTTACTTCTAGACATAATGTTTCAAAAAATAAGGCCTGAGAAGTATGAGTATGGAATGCTGGCTTGCTAGATGATACATATTTTTAAATAAAAACCTGGAAGACTTTTCATTCTAAAAATTATTTCCTCCTTTATGTTCTTTATAAAATTCCTGATCACTTTATTCATAAAATGGGAGGGAGAGGGAGGGTCTGAATAAATGAGACTATCAAATGCTTATGTTTTATGTACATATCAAAGACAGAAACTCAAATACATATATTTTAGGGGAATTACACTCTGGAAATAACTATTGTAGAGAAATACTACCGTGTATGGAAAGCAAGGAAGTCAGATTTGAATACCAAGGGGATGCTGCTGTGGAGAATTTAACATGAGATAGTTATACTGTGGAGGGCTTTATAAGTAGTACTGATGCTGTGAGTGTACCTACGTCATGGCAAATGAGAAAATAAGGCAATCAATCCTTCACTGTAAATGTGACATGCTGCTTTTCATTACTGAAGAAGATGAGCAAATGGACAGACAACTATTCTGAAGGAACCACTGCAGTGGAAATACATACAAATCAATCTCCTTTTAAATGACTTGGTCACAAAACCATCTGCTAAGCATTGGCTGTAAAAAATATATATTCTAAAGTGTTTAGGTCTCCCAGTCATATTCAGCTGACTAATGAAAATTATCTAGAACGTGTAGATCCTCTTAAATTTTTGTTTATGCTTATGTAAATTAAATATTCATGTGTGAGTGTTTATATATATGTATACATAATGCAAAATTTTTGTAAGTTATGGATTATGTTATATTATAAAATTATGAAGCATGAGATTAATCAAGTAGGAAAATAAAACAACTGTAGTGGGATGTCTATTCATGAATACATGTGTAATTGGCATTTCGACTTCAATTCATTAATTATAGATGGAACACATTAAGCAAATAGGCATCAATAATACTGGTTGAATATACCTAAGAATATTGCTACAAAATAGACAAAATATCTAGGCCACCTTTGTTTTTAAAAGCTAGAGGAGGTAAGTTTGGTAGTAATATCTTTTTTTTAATTAATCACCCTTTATTCCTTGAAATTCTCAGTAATGTGGCAAGGTTCCAGAAAAGTGTAAAAGTTGCTAGAATTTTCCCAGGGAAAAGCTTTGTGAACAATTTGCATGTATATATTTGAATTCTTTTCTTCACAAGACAGTACAGCTGCTATACACTGCCAGGGGAAACTTGTGTGCAGAACGTGCTTATTTTTTGTACACCAGGCTGCTTTACAGTCCCAAAACACAACACTAGTTGATTTTTCTGCTGATTGGAGATATGTGGATTAAAATATCAAGTTTTCATGTTGGTAAAATTATAATTGATCTGGCTTCTGTTGCATACATGTTGACTGAGACTTTCTAGGCTGCTCTCCTGACAGAATCCACATTGTTTGGAGAATCCCATATATGCTAAAATAAGTCCATTATATTATAAGGCACAATAAATCTATTATATACTATTTTATTGTTCCAAGGAGAGCTTATAGTTTTACACAGTTACTCTGTTTGAGTTGTTCTATGATAAAAATGCAAAGGCAGATGTCTGTTCCAAATTTAAATGGGGCAGCTTAAGAAGCAGGGAGTCCAACTGTTACTGTTGACTTGGAGAAAGCCCAAATATAGTTAAATATTATATTGAAATGAATGCAGATGATTCACATAATTGGTTACTGCAGGTAAGTTGCTGAGAAAGAAGTCTTCATTTTAAGTTACTAGTTATATTAAAATTATTGTCCCAACCACATCTTGAATTTCAATGATTATACATTGACATTTTTTAAATCTCTTTTGTGTAAGAGTAACGAAATAGACAGGTTCTGTTCCTATACACATATATGGGCTTATGCTGCCTGATTTTTCTCATGAAACTTATGTTCATAATTCCCTACTAATTGCACCACTGGACAATATTTTTCTGGACACAAATATCAGCAATGAAAGTCCTGAAACAGTTTTTTTCACATAGCCTCTTAAGGTAACATATTGAATTTTTCAGGAGAGTTAGTACCTGCATCCATCATATTCTCCTGGTGGAAATCAACAAAGCACTCACAAGCTTCTCTAGTAAAAAAACTTACTTCAAGCCCAGTTGCAACAGCTATGTTTCTTAAACTTTTACTGCAATATTTCAATGTAGTTTTCATGTTTTTTCATAAAAGTCACACACTAAAAGACCTCTTTTGTTAATCTTTGAGAAAATAGCTGATTAACTAACTATATAAACATATTCTAAGAACTTTCCCTTTCCTATGCCATGACTCATACCAAAGCTTATCTAAATGTGATTTACTATAGAAGTCACAAAACTGTCAAATTCAAGGCAAGGAAAAGAACTCTCTCATTTTCCTTTAAAAAGAGTGTTGTCTGATATACACTACCAGCTTTTTAATATGGTTCTGAATGCATGACTTCCATGAGAAAAGCATGTGTGAAATTAAAGTGTTGATCTTAATTTAAGACTTTTCTCTAAAGAATCACCTGAAATTACCTTTATTTTCCATTATGTAACCTCCATTTTGAGAAAATTGAATAAAAATTTTCTGCCTAACATAAACGAAATAACAAAATCACTGGATATTTAATATTGTGTACTGCCTTTACATCTTTGTAGATACTTGCAGTGTTTTCAGACTTCTCCACATATTTTGGATCCACTTCTCTGTCAGCTTTGGACTCAAGCAAATTAGAAGCAAACCATGATCTCTCCAAATATTTGCATTTTATAATATACTCTCCACTCTGAAAGAGACTGAAAAAATGAAAAGAACAATACTGAAGTTATCAGAATTTAATGAAGATTGTGTCTGTGTTGTCTTGTGCAGAATTTCTTTTTTATTCCCCTTGTTTTCTTCCTCCTTTGCCCTAAAGTATTATTCTGACTAAGTGTGACTGTTTCCTCTTTGTGTACATGAGAAAAAAGGAATGTCAGTGTGTGGCTGCACAACAGAGGTACCATAACATGAAAAAAACTCTTAAATAATGTCATAATAATGAAATAATTGTTTGGATTTAAGCAGAATAAAAATATTACATGACTATGTGCCAAAATATGGGAAATATGGACAATTAGAAATCAAAAACTTTGCCCAGATGAGAGTTTGAGATTTAAACCATAAATCCACCTACTCAAAACAGGACTAGGAGTCCCTAAATGATTACCAGGAATTTTTAGGTAGTCCTTAATTGAAAATTCTAGTTATAACATTTCAACAACAACCATGAAATATTTAGTTCAGTGTTTAGGAGTATTTTCCTAATGTCCAGTCTGAATCTCTTTACAGGGATATAAAATTATAATTTCATTTTCTTACTATTCTGAATGAAAAAGAAACACAGTTATTGCTTTCTCTTTGAAGATTGCTCTCTCCCAATTTTCTAGACTAATATACCTACAGAAAATTGCACAGTAATTTTGCACCTATTTCAGCATTAATTTGGGGAATCTGACTTTTTCAAGAATGATGCAAAAATCTTATAGAATCTCTGAATTTAAATCCAAGTGTAAGCATAAAAGGTATGCATTTGGAAAAGTCCTGGTATTGTGCATGAAATTAAATGAATGCACAAATGTGTTTATTACATGAACTGTATGATGAAAAATATGGGGGGAAATAGAGACTAAATAAATAAAAGAAATTTGTTCTGGAAATTAAATGAACGGTCTGTATAAACAGGGTAAAAGGAAGTTCACCTTTTTGCCATCCCCACACTGATGAAGGTTACAGTACTTCTCTATGTATTTTCACTGCCACTGAAATACGTATTTACTTCTTTAACACCACTGCTGTCAAACAGCAGTGCAAGCGGGGGGAAAGATGGCAAGTAGTACAAGCAGTTATACAAGAATGGCTGAGGGGTTATATCAATAAGTATTTTATTTTCTAGAAAGTTAAAGTTCTTTGAGTCCTCTCAATTCTCCTTTTTTTTTTTCTTGTAATTTATGGTGGCTTTGGGCTGGTGCAGTTTTAACCAGCAAGTCTCTGAAGTGAACTGCCCTAAATTAGCAAGTTCCTTTCTTTTTTCTTTCTTTTTTTCTTTTTTTCTTTTTTTTTCTTTTTTCTTTTTTCTCTTTCTCCCTTTTTATTTTTTCATTTTCCTTTTTCTTTTTTTACTTTTTTCTTTCTTCTTCTTTTTTTTTTCTTAAATAAAAAACTTTTTTAAATTGCACACCAAAAGTTCTTTTAAAAAGTTCTTAAAACAAAACATTAGTATAGCCAACTTTAAATGCCACAAAATATTATTCTGATGCAATAGCCAAATTAGGAGCTTAACTTGAAAAATTTGGACTTAAAATGCTTTAAAATGCTATTTACCACTTAAGCTCTGCTATCATATTGCTATTGCAAAATGATATTGCTAAAGTATAGGTATTGATATATTTTTATAAAATGCTCTGCTAGTACTCAAAAATGAGATCTTGCAATATTATGAACCAATATTTTGGCAGATAAAAAAAAAGGAAGAAATTGTTCTGGTACATACTCTGTTGACAAATATTGCCTTTCTGAAATTGGGATAATAAAATTATTATTCACCGACATAATTTTATCTGATGTTCAAAAGCAATACTAAAACCTGGACTTCATCCCTTTTAAACCTTAAATCCAGGCATATGAAATGTATAATAAATGAAACACATACTAAATAAAATTTCCTGGTTTAAAAGATATATTAAGTTGCTAGGAGTTAAATGAGTTTAAATAAGTTGGAGATAATTTATCTTGCAAGTTACAAGAGACACTGAGTCATTTGACTTTCGTCTAGATTATTGGGGTACATCTAAGTACCTCAGAACTGGAAAGTTTCCTACATGACTGCAGATACAGGTCATTTAGAGAACACTTTGCTGTATTTTCATAAGTTTCATTAAAGGAATTTCACGGAAGTATCCATGATCAGTGATAAAAACACTTCCTCTTTTCTAGGCACCTAATAAATAAATATATTTCCTTAAATTTAGTGATGAAAATTACATTAGAATTGACTATTGTTTTGCATTATCAACATAATTTTAAGACTATTGAGAGCATAGGGTGGAGTTATACTGACATGTGACAGATGAGGTGGAAACAAAAGTGTGAGAGCCATTGAACACCATAAATTTTTATAATATATCATCATTATGAAAACACCTGTGCTGAAGGACATGGTGCTGATACATAGAAAATATATTTTTTATGGTTGATAAAATTTTCATTTTTCCCTGCCATGGTTAGAAAGGAGAACAATACTGCCTGCTAGATAAAGTATTTGTAGACCACATGAAAAGCGTTCTACACTGATAAAACATTGCAGATTTTTCTAGCAGAAATGAGGCTGGACAAAATCTTCCCTGTCTTTCAAGTCATTGAACTGAAAAGGAGCCACTTCAGCAACTATTTTTGAACGACTCTGCACTTCTAATCTTCTACCTGTCTGAGAGATGAAAGGACTAAAGGTATCAAAAAAAAATTATTAATGAGGTACATGGGACAAAGTGCATGCCTAGAAAATTTTCAGATGATACAAAGCTGCTAAGTTTGATACACCACATGGTTATGCTGTCGTAAAAGACCTCAACAGCCTGGAAAGATGGCTACCAGGAACTCCATAAAGATTAACAAAGGGAAATTTGAAACCTTGCAACAGGATCCATTGTCCTTCCTGTGTTCAATAAAGAACTTTTGTGGACTTATGCAAGGAATGCAGTTGGACATTTTGAGTCCTCTATGTTGAAAAGAAGTCTATCAAGTTCTCTGCTTTCTCCAAAGCACCTTTTACAAAAAGATCAAAAACTAAGAAACAGAGAAGAAAATGAGAGACAGCAATATAAATAAACATGAACATTCTTCAAAGCTTTTTATAGCTAACTGTTCAGAAGTATTCCTTTTTAGGGTACTGTACTAATCAAAAAACGACATAGCTTCTTGGATTTTCAGATACTTGCAGCACGGTATCTGCAGAAAGCAAGATCATCTATTGTTCCCACACTATCACTGCTGGATATGATTTTGTGTTAAAATATTTTCCTTTAGACTAAAAAAGTTGTGCTGTTTCTTCATAGATGGCATTTCCTTTATTAGTCATCAGTAAAAATGACATACACCTCACTTTGGACATGTTCACCAAATAATTTCAGAAAATAATTTCTTTTACAGGGTGTGAAGTTGATAGAGAACACCCTTTCTTGGATATCAGAATTTTACAGACCTGGAAAAAAGTAATCCCAGCTATAGTATAATAAGAACAGTGAGCCAGTTGGTGCTCTAGTTTGTATACCTACTATATTTAAATGGCCTTGGTTGATGGACTGATCAGGAAAACATAGAAGAGTTACAGATATAAGGACAACAGAACAAAAATCTGCAAACTATTTTAAATTTCACCATAGATAGTGCTTAGTTATTAAGGATGGCTATAAAGTAAGAATGAGGAGAATTAAAAGACTGCCTAGTTCAACCCTACATATATATGTTGAAAGAAGGAGGGTAATTGTACATGAGCTCAAAATTTTATGTGTAGTTATCAAAAATATTAAAGGGTTATAAGGCTCTGCAGTCTAGAATTCAAATGAAAAAGATTAACATGGACACAGACGACTGTAAATATCCACAAGAGTCTAGTATATAAGTTAACAGTGACAGACTTTCTGCTGTTTCTTGCATTGGATAGTGACATTAATTCTGTGAACAACTACATCACAATTTTGTTTCTTTTTGTCTGACATATAGCCCTACCATAATGACAGGTACTTTAATTTTTTTTTTCATTTTATTTGCTACGAAGAATTGCTTTTCATGGATTTTTTGTAATATTCATTGTCAAGGAGTCCAATATTTCTCAAACTTGCCACCGGTTTGTGAGAACACTATCTAAAATTAGCCCACACTCAAATCAAAGCACAGATGTATTGAGGTTGTGTCTCAAATAGAATCATGGTCCTAATGTGAGACACCCTGGATGTGATTTTTAAAATACTTATTTCTTCTGCTGTTCATTGCACAGCTTCCATTTTTTGCATCATAAGGAAGGGGAAGGCTATTCTTTGTGAATATTTCAGATGTGCTCAGTGTCAAATAAGCACTTTCATCAGAGGCAGCAATGAATTCCAGTTTCCTGCCAGGAATCAGTAGGAAAATGAGAAGCTGACCCTGTTCAGCTTTTTTAATAGTTTCATAGACCAGAATGCACAACTACACCTGGCAAGTCAGCGAGGTGTGTTTGACTCCTTTTGAATTCAGCCTAGGAACCAGGTCTTTCCCAGCTTAGTGCTCTAATGACTACACATTTGACAAAGGCTACATTCTGGACTGCAGGAGCCTGTATCCTGATTGAACAGAGTTGTCACTCTTTGAGTCAAAAGTTTGTTCTTCAGTGTATGGCAGTAGGCTAGATAGCTAGACAGCTGTGGAGTTACCACAGATTTTTGAGTATTCTTCTGATATGTAGAGCTCCATTTATTCATTATAAATTACTATTTTGGGGTACTTTCTTCCCAATTTGACTGTTTAGGAAACTAGTTCTCTTTCCTTCCATAGCATAAGACACTGTGCCCCATGACTTGTAAATGCCAACAGATTCATTTTGTAATTTTGTGTAAGTTCTGGAATAACCATTCTGACAAATCAGAATCTACTGCTTTAGACAAACACACAAACAAAAAAAAATCACACTTCTTAATATTCTGGTCAGGGCTGATTTTATTTTTGAAAAAGCAAGAATTGTCAAGCTAACTATGTTTGGTGTAATCTCTTTTGCCTAAAGCATGCTGATTGATAGCTCCCTGATTGTGATTTTTACAATTTAAACACCTCATTCACTCAGAATAGGTTTATAGGCATAAGTTAAATTACATTTTTTCCTGTGGCAGAGATCCAGCATATTTTACAACTGATTCACAATGAAAGCTCAGAACACATCTCATCCACATGCCACATTTCACACAGTGTTTACCTCATTAGTGCCAGTGGAGAAAGCCCAAGAGCCGAGGAATTTTCAATATACTATATTTCAATAACTTTGCACAAACAGATTTTTGACTAGTATAACATGTAGAATTAATGCATGTTGATAGCCAAAATATATCATTAATGCTTTCCTAACTGTTTCATCCTTATTATCCTAACAAGCTCGCTTCTAGGTTAGTGAATTTCCTTGCCATCACACAAGCAACTCTAGCATCACAGATTTATATGACTCTGTAGCATGACAACCTGATTCTGCTGATAGGAAGGGGGAAGAAAGATTAATCATGTACCAAAATATGTTGACAGAACCATTCCCACTTGGTATGAAGGTTATTTGAAAAATAGAACTTCTATATCTTAGCTGAGTCAACTCTCTTGTTTTCAGTTTGCATTTGTAAAAGTCAAGCCCAGTTCTGCTAAACACATGCTCTGCTTCTACTGACTTCAATGTTCAGCATTTTTTCAGGATTAAAAAACAAGGTAACAGAATTAAGTATTAAATCCAGCACAAAGTTTCGTTTTCTTCTTTTTTCCCCAGTATTTTTTGGATTTTCTTTCTCTTTTTTTTTTTTTTTTTTTAATCTTTTTCTAGTTTGGGCTTTCAGCAAGGATTAAAATTTTCTTAAATCTATTTTTCATGTCATATGTGTGTGTGTACATATTAATATATACAGACTTCTTAAGTATGCATAGATAATCCTTGCTAAATAATACACTGAAATTGCACTAGCTGAGGAGGCTTAAGCAAGAATATAAGCCACTTCTGATTTAGACTTCCGATTTAGACTGATTATTAAACAGACATTAAGGCAAAGTAAAAAATAATTTTCATTGAAAGGGATTGTAATATCTAAAATCTTGTCTACTGTGATATTGTCAAAAAATTTGTCTTTGCAGGTTTTTCAATCTTTTCAGCTGACTGAAATAAGCATGTGTCTCTAGCTAATTGACAATAACACCCATAGAAATTGGAAAAAATTGTTAAGAACACAAAGAAATATGAATTTTTTCACATATTTTATTAGTGTAGAAATACTGAAAATGTGCCTTATGGGATAATACTTTTAGGATGTTACCTTTTCAAGATGATCAAGTTTCCTTAGGTCTGTGATCTCTTTACTGATAAATTTGTAAACAGAATGACTGACCACACCAATGCAAAAAAATGCATGGTTTCTTTTTAATTTCAGCTGCAAATTATTGCTAACCATATGTCTTTTTTTTTTTTTTTTTGATAACTTGCTTATAATACATGGAGTCATTTCATGGTGCACAATAAAAGCACGTTTGGGTGGCCTCTGGTTTAGACGTTACATAGGTAAGAAAAGGAAATGGAAAAAAAACATACAATCCTCTCCTGAAAAGTGAATGCCAGACACGGACAAATTAACAAGATTGTAAATTCCTCCGAGAAAAAATGAATGAACAAAACAGAGCATTTAAGAATGTTCTACATTAAATCATACCTGAATAATCACATCTAGTCAACAAAACTGGAAGTACGTCTCTAAGATTATAAATTCATCAGAGAAAAATTTTCTTTATGCAGTTTTTATGATAGAGGTGACTCGGAATTCCTGTGTCTGTTTTAATCCTTTTCACTTCTTATTTTCTAGTTTCAATATTTTCTAAATATCCTTACTTTTTTCATCCTTCCCATAAGATTTGCAAGGAAATTAGAAACATTTGAATATGACTCCAGTTTGTTAAGCAAGCCTTTGAATTGCTTCTTCAAAGGGTAAACTTTCAAATAAGGGATGCCGACTACAGAGAATATTTCGTTTCATCAGATCTGTGTTTCATATCAAAATTCAATGATGGAAGGCATGGGCAAAAGTTCTCCCATGAGCAAAAACAAGGTATTTTCAGAAAAGTTCATTCCATCTTCTTTAGAAACACTTATTGTACCTACCATGCATTTTCACAGGTCAATGGGTTGAGTCAAGATATAAAGTCCTGAATTATGTTTATATAAAGCATTGTGCAAAATTAATGCAGAAAGACTTTTGCTCAATATCCGTCTCACTTCAATATAAAACAGGCATCTAATTTGTAGCTCATGTACTTAGTTTCTATTAACACTGATTCAAGGCTAAATGAATTTAAATAACTCTTTGTGCTTTTCTCCAAAATATTCAGTCACCATTTGGCTACAGAATGGCATGATTATTTAAGTAGTATTGAAATATTAAAATTAGTATCAGCTTATTACATTAGGAGCAATTTAAGAAGTTAAATAACATATCTTCTCTTACAGATTTTTGAAAATAATTTCTTAAAAGCAGTAATTTTCATAATAACATGAAAATATTGAAATAACTATGACTCCTTAGAGAAGTCAGACATCACTTTTATTTCAATTTTTATTGAAATTTATAAAATTAATTTCTAGTGTCACTTAAATATCAATTTTAGGGACATATAAAGTGTTATCATCTTTTTTCAATGTTTCTCATAAGAGCAGCAGCTAAAGAACAGACATTCAGAGAATTATAAAAAGAAAACAGTTTAGATTAAAAAAAATCTTTTAAATGAAACATATTGTTTGTGTGTGGTGTTCAGGGAAGTGCTAAACCATATTTTCAAAATATATCCTCTCTGCAAACCTCTGGAGCTAGTACGTCATATGGAGCTGAGGACTTCACACAATTAATTGCACAAAACTGAGGAACTTTAAGGGGAGAGTTAAAAATGTCATCTATATTCGTGTGAAGTGGTCTTTGCTGCATTAACTGTAGCATATAATTAAATGAAATTGCTGCTGAAAATCTGGCTATATATTTTGTAACAAAGGTTGCAGTTTTTTAGAATAAATCAACACTGAAAATCTTTCTTCTTTTCTCTATTTGTTCACATCTTTCTCTGTCTCTAGCTTTTATTGCTAATATATTATACTCTTTTACTTCAAATGTAGGATACCTCAGCAGCCCTTAAAAATGCAATGTGACAAAATAATGCTTAGAATTTTCCCAATATCCTATCCAAAACAGCATAGCTGTGGAAAGAATCCCAGAAAACTTGACAAAAATAGTTCAATATTTTTTTGTCCTCCACCCTATGAAATCTTTCTTCTTTCTAGAAGTAAAAATTATGCCAGTGATTTCCTTTTGTAGAATCCATTTGAAGCCCATAAATTTAACTTACTTCCTGCCTTCTTCCTTCTTCCTGATACTGAAGCTAATTCAAAAGGAAATTATCCTTGTTTCAGAATCTTCATCTTCACACAGGTGCTATAAAGGCAAAACAAGTTTAAAAATTAGGAAAACGTTTACAATGCCTGTTGCATCTCTAGGGGGTTTTTTTTGGTTGGGGTTTTTTTTGACTGGGGTTTGTTTTTTGGGGGGTTTTTTTGTTTTTTGGTTTTTTGTTGTTTTGGTTGGTTTTTTTTTTTGACAGATAAAAGGGGACTTCTGTGGAAGTCCTGAGAGAGATTATATTAGTTTCCTAAAAGTCATACCCAAGTGCAGTCAAAGAAGTAGGTCCTATTAATGTTGTTCCATTGCAGATCTGATATTTGGATTTTTCTTTAACTACCCTTTTGTCCTGGGTTGTAGAATAAGATATGCACAAAGTATTCTATCACCATCTTCATCAACTGTTGAAACCAATTGTTGA